>CM057086.1:34990176-35157676 GCA_029959045.1 Taenioides sp. WSHXM2023 | reverse complement strand
GAATTAAAATATTTTGAAATTATTTTCACAGAACCAGAATGTCGAAAAGGAAGGTGAGAATAAAGCCCATTGAGGATGCAAGATTGTGTATTCTGTCCTTGAAAGACAAGCCATGGCTTGTAGAAAGATTCATCAATACCTACAAAGGTGAGGTGTCAGTCAGGGGTTTACAGGGTAGCATGTTACACCAACATAATTTGTTTGCATCTGTGGCATAAGCAGGTGGCATAAGCCATCAGCACAATACAGTACAGTTTTTGCTCCTACTGCCACTAGCTGCTGCTTTGTGTGTCCATGTAAGTTTGGCTTATATGTTGGTATCAGGGTTGTGCAAAATTCAGAATTTCATAATTCAATTCAATGAATGCATTTTGAATTTGAATTGGCTCCTCCTCACAGGATGTTGAATTGAAATTGAATTGGAATTGCAGGAAGTTGAATTGAATTCTTTGCAATTCAGAGAAATTCATTCTTATCACACATCAGTGAGAATGCAATACTTTTAACATACACTTTTCTTTTAATTGGGGATAATTCTCAAATAAGACAAATGTAGTACAGACACTAACATACAGAACATTCCCTTAATGTTGAATACTTACCTACGCATTTTCCACAACTTGAAAGTTATTACAATTGTAAAGATTAGTTTCATATGCTCTTTAATGTTAATTTGTGGTAAATGCATGCATAGTCAGGCTTTCTAGCCTAAGTGCTAAATACAGTATACCTTAATTATCATGAATTTCTTTGAATTTCATGGAATTACAATTCTACTTCCTGCAATTCGAATTTGAATTGCAGTTCCACTTCCTGTTTGCAACCTCAATTCAAATTCAAGAATTGAATTGGAATTTAGGGGTCATTCTCAATTCAGTTCTGAATTTTGCACAACCCTGGTTGGTATTTCCTTTTCCAAGGGTTATGGGTGGTCATGCAATGCTGTAAGCAGTGTAAACACTGAAGACTGCATAATGATTCTTGTAATTGTATGTTAACTGACTTTTGTGTTCTCATAGGAAGGGGAGTTTTTGCTACTCAGCCAATAGAACAAGGGGCTTTTGTCGTTGAGTACAGAGGTGAACTGATGTCATTGGAAGAATGCCAGTCAAGAGACTACTCTCTGACACAAAGTACATTTCTGTATGAATTTGAGTGGCAGAAACGTAAATGGTGGTAAGCAAAAGTATAACTTTTACGGTCCTAGGTGTTCAGTAGATATCAGAAGAAAGTCTGATTAAGGACACTATAAAAAAGTTTGAGTAGGGGCTGAATGAAAGAAAGTAGTTTAATCACAAAGTTTTTAACATATGTAACCATAACAGGATTGTTAACTGAAAGGCAATTGTTTATGACTTTAAACCTGGAGATGTATACATTTCATGAAATGGGCATGTGAATGGCAGACATGAAGTCCCAGAAGGACTTGCATTCAGGGTGTTATTCTGGTAAACGTCTACTTTTATGAAGTGTGCTAGATTGATATTAAAAGACAAATTTGGTGCAAAATGAAAATTGGCATGTTAAAACATAATACCGAGTTGGTATGTTTGCTCAGGAACAAAATTGAGCTGGCCTGTTGCATTTAGAACTTCACTATATTTTACCATTTTGACCAGAAGGCTTACAATGCTAGTGCTAAGCGCCCTTACAGGAAGCATGAAGATTATGCTATTTTCAAACAACTAAAACAGCTTGAAGAAACTGCACACTCCATCGGTAGTATAACAAAGACCCTGCCATTCAAAACGAGGCACTGAGAACTTTGTAAGTGTGCACAATGTTTATTAATAAAACATTTTAACAGGCAGTACCTTGCTATAGTTTCTCGTCGTCGCCATGATGAAAGTCCACACAAGTCAATTGACGAACAGGAACCAGCAGGAAGAATAGGAGGAGAGGTAGTACAATCGACTTACATGGACTTTAATCTTCATGCTTATTTATGGGACAGTACACATTAATCAACATTTACATGTAAATATGCCAGAATTAGCCAGACGGCTATTTTTCATCTGTAGTCCCAGGACAGATGTTGGGTGTCCAACATGTTTTAGGTTGATGGGGGAAACCAGAGTACCCGGAGGAAACCCATCCAGACACGGGGAGGAACATGCAAACTCCACACAGAAAGGCCCGGGCGACCCGGGGATCGAACCCGCAACCTTCTTGCTGTGAGGCCTGAGTGTTGCCACTCAGCCACCGTGCCGCCAAAATGCTTCCTCTAAGGGCGCTTAGCACTAGCATTGTAAGCCTTCTGGCCAAAATGGTAAAAAATAGTGAAGTTCTAAATGCAACAGGCTAGCGCAATTTTGTTCCTGAGCAAACATACCAACTCGGTATGATGATTTAATATGCCAACTTTCCATTTTACACCGAATTTATCCAGCATAATTATTACTTTACACCGAATTTATCCAGCATAAGTATTACTTATACTAGTTTACTATCCAAAGTAAACCTAACTAATAAGCTCTCGATGTTCCTTGGCAGTTGAGGGTTTATATTGTAGTTAGGTTGCAGCTGTTAACCTTATCACAATTGTTTACTAATTAAAAATGCATTAATGGAAAGTTTCGACCATCCTGAATGAAAGGACTTCTGGGACTTTAGATCTGCCTTGCACAAATCCTATTGTGCATTAAAGTGGTAATATTTTAATGTTGTTTTTTTTTTTTTTTTTTTTTTTTTTTAGTATTGATGCATCCAGAGAAGATGGATCTCTTGGTCGGCTGGTTAATGACAACCACACATTCCCAAACTGCATCATGAAAAAAGTCATAGTGAATGGCATGCCACATTTGTGCCTATTTGCGGCAAGGAATATAGAAGCAGGAACTGAAATTGATTACAATTATGGTGACTCCAAATGGCCATGGCGTAGAAAGGTAAGCTGGTTTACTTTAAGTAATTGGTTAATCTCTTAAATTCCATTCTAGTGTAACCCTCACCATCATACACATGGCTTTCATGTAAAGAAGAAATAAAAAATTGAATGATTTAAAAACAACTGCAGGACTTCCTGTTGGATTGAAGGAATTGAGAGAAAGATTGGTTGGACAGAGGCTATGATTGGCTGGTTAAATGAACAAACAAACGTTTCCTGGCAAACCTTGTGCCTTAGCTCTCATTACATAATTCATTCTTTTATGGTTACCCAAGTGTTGTGACTCTCTCCACTTTCCAAATGAATGTCATTGCTTAATTCATGCTTTGTTTTGATCTGTATTTTAGGTGCCAGAGAAGGAGGCTCCCTCTTCAAAGGTTGAGCGTGAGATGCTACATACTTTGAGTGCTGAAGAAAGTGACACCATCTCCTCTGGAATAGCACAGGTAAAAGAACTCACAAACAACCAATTCTCTAACACAATTTGCCTTGCAACTGTGTCAGAAACCCCTTTACCTGACATAACACTTGTAGTTGCTACGGCTGCAAGAACCAGCAAAGACATTGAATGAGGACTTTCTTGTGACCAACTTGATTTTACCTATAAATGATCATAGAAACAACTTTGTGTCGTATAGCAGCTGTCATGGTTACCCAAGCAACTGTAATTGGTTGCAGTGGGAGTTACTTCTAGAATTTCACAGTCTAGTTACTTCTCTAAAACATGTATTAAGCTAGAGTACATCAATAGCATTAGCGTTACCTTAATGGGCACATTTCTAATCCAGTCCTGATGGTTCTAGTTAATCCTACACACAGGGGCGTTTCTAGTGGTGGTGTCGTGGGGTCCGCATGAATTTCTGTCTTTTTCTTATGGCTAGTCATTCTCTCACACACACATGTTACAAGTCTTGTCTGTGTGGGGCCCTCCCGACTAGATCTGTCTGTAAGTGATTGTATACAGTTTGAACAATACTTACCAGTATCAAAGCTGCAGTCATGGCTTACATCTATGTACATGTTCTAAACTGATATATGCTTAGGAAGTGTACCTTAAATGACAGGGCCTGAAGTCGCGCGTATGTTAACAAAAACGTCTTTGGAACCTTTCGAGAAGTCAAAGACGGCACTTTGGTTGATCATTTGTGGTTTTCAGAATGCTTTTTCCTCAGATTAGGTCTTTGTTTTGTGACTCCCTTTCCAAATGAATGTCATTTCTTAATTCATGCTTTGTTTTGATCTGTATTTTAGGTGCCAGAGAAGGAGGCTCCCTCTTCAAAGGTTGAGCGTGAGATGCTACATACTTTGAGTGCTGAAGAAAGTGACACCATCTCCTCTGGAATAGCACAGGTAAAAGAACTCCCAAACAACCAATTCTCTAACACAATTTGCCTTGCAACTGTGTCAGAAACCCCTTTACCTGACATAACACTTGTAGTTGCTACGGCTGCAAGAACCAGCAAAGACATTGAATGAGGACTTTCTTGTGACCAACTTGATTTTACCTATAAATGATCATAGAAACAACTTTGTGTCGTATAGCAGCTGTCATGGTTACCCAAGCAACTGTAATTGGTTGCAGTGGGAGTTACTTCTAGAATTTCACAGTCTAGTTACTTCTCTAAAACATGTATTAAGCTAGAGTACATCAATAGCATTAGCGTTACCTTAATGGGCACATTTCTAATCCAGTCCTGATGGTTCTAGTTAATCCTACACACAGGGGCGTTTCTAGTGGTGGTGTCGTGGGGTCCGCATGAATTTCTGTCTTTTTCTTATGGCTAGTCATTCTCTCACACACACATGTTACAAGTCTTGTCTGTGTGGGGCCCTCCCGACTAGATCTGTCTGTAAGTGATTGTATACAGTTTGAACAATACTTACCAGTATCAAAGCTGCAGTCATGGCTTACATCTTTGTACATGTTCTAAACTGATATATGCTTAGGAAGTGTACCTTAAATGACAGGGCCTGAAGTCGCGCGTATGTTAACAAAAACGTCTTTGGAACCTTTCGAGAAGTCAAAGACGGCACTTTGGTTGATCATTTGTGGTTTTCAGAATGCTTTTTCCTAAGGTTAGGTCTTCGTTTTATGACTCCCTTTCCAAATAAATGTCATTTCTTAATTCGTGCTTTGTTTTGATCTGTATTTTAGGTGCCAGAGAAGGAGGCTCCCTCTTTAAAGGTTGAGCGTGAGATGCTACATACTTTGAGTGCTGAAGAAAGTGACACCATCTCCTCTGGAATAGCACAGGTAAAAGAACTCCCAAACAACCAATTCTTTAACACAATTTGCCTTGCAACTGTGTCAGAAACCCCTTTACCTGACATAACACTTGTAGTTGCTACGGCTGCAAGAACCAGCAAAGACATTGAATGAGGACTTTCTTGTGACCAACTTGATTTTACCTATAAATGATCATAGAAACAACTTTGTGTCGTATAGCAGCTGTCATGGTTACCCAAGCAACTGTAATTGGTTGCAGTGGGAGTTACTTCTAGAATTTCACAGTCTAGTTACTTCTCTAAAACATGTATTAAGCTAGAGTACATCAATAGCATTAGCATTACCTTAATGGGCACATTTCTAATCCAGTCCTGATGGTTCTAGTTAATCCTACACACAGGGGCGTTTCTAGTGGTGGTGTCGTGGGGTCCGCATGAATTTCTGTCTTTTTCTTATGGCTAGTCATTCTCTCACACACACATGTTACAAGTCTTGTCTGTGTGGGGCCCTCCCGACTAGATCTGTCTGTAAGTGATTGTATACAGTTTGAACAATACTTACCAGTATCAAAGCTGCAGTCATGGCTTACATCTTTGTACATGTTCTAAACTGATATATGCTTAGGAAGTGTACCTTAAATGACAGGGCCTGAAGTCGCGCGTATGTTAACAAAAACGTCTTTGGAACCTTTCGAGAAGTCAAAGACGGCACTTTGGTTGATCATTTGCGGTTTTCAGAATGCTTTTTCCTCAGGTTAGGTCTTTGTTTTGTGACTCCCTTTCCAAATGAATGTCATTTCTTAATTCATGCTTTGTTTTGATCTGTATTTTAGGTGCCAGAGAAGGAGGCTCCCTCTTCAAAGGTTGAGCGTGAGATGCTACATACTTTGAGTGCTGAAGAAAGTGACACCATCTCCTCTGGAATAGCACAGGTAAAAGAACTCCCAAACAACCAATTCTCTAACACAATTTGCCTTGCAACTGTGTCAGAAACCCCTTTACCTGACATAACACTTGTAGTTGCTACGGCTGCAAGAACCAGCAAAGACATTGAATGAGGACTTTCTTGTGACCAACTTGATTTTACCTATAAATGATCATAGAAACAACTTTGTGTCGTATAGCAGCTGTCATGGTTACCCAAGCAACTGTAATTGGTTGCAGTGGGAGTTACTTCTAGAATTTCACAGTCTAGTTACTTCTCTAAAACATGTATTAAGCTAGAGTACATCAATAGCATTAGCGTTACCTTAATGGGCACATTTCTAATCCAGTCCTGATGGTTCTAGTTAATCCTACACACAGGGGCGTTTCTAGTGGTGGTGTCGTGGGGTCCGCATGAATTTCTGTCTTTTTCTTATGGCTAGTCATTCTCTCACACACACATGTTACAAGTCTTGTCTGTGTGGGGCCCTCCCGACTAGATCTGTCTGTAAGTGATTGTATACAGTTTGAACAATACTTACCAGTATCAAAGCTGCAGTCATGGCTTACATCTTTGTACATGTTCTAAACTGATATATGCTTAGGAAGTGTACCTTAAATGACAGGGCCTGAAGTCGCGCGTATGTTAACAAAAACGTCTTTGGAACCTTTCGAGAAGTCAAAGACGGCACTTTGGTTGATCATTTGTGGTTTTCAGAATGCTTTTTCCTAAGGTTAGGTCTTCGTTTTATGACTCCCTTTCCAAATAAATGTCATTTCTTAATTCGTGCTTTGTTTTGATCTGTATTTTAGGTGCCAGAGAAGGAGGCTCCCTCTTTAAAGGTTGAGCGTGAGATGCTACATACTTTGAGTGCTGAAGAAAGTGACACCATCTCCTCTGGAATAGCACAGGTAAAAGAACTCCCAAACAACCAATTCTTTAACACAATTTGCCTTGCAACTGTGTCAGAAACCCCTTTACCTGACATAACACTTGTAGTTGCTACGGCTGCAAGAACCAGCAAAGACATTGAATGAGGACTTTCTTGTGACCAACTTGATTTTACCTATAAATGATCATAGAAACAACTTTGTGTCGTATAGCAGCTGTCATGGTTACCCAAGCAACTGTAATTGGTTGCAGTGGGAGTTACTTCTAGAATTTCACAGTCTAGTTACTTCTCTAAAACATGTATTAAGCTAGAGTACATCAATAGCATTAGCGTTACCTTAATGGGCACATTTCTAATCCAGTCCTGATGGTTCTAGTTAATCCTACACACAGGGGCGTTTCTAGTGGTGGTGTCGTGGGGTCCGCATGAATTTCTGTCTTTTTCTTATGGCTAGTCATTCTCTCACACACACATGTTACAAGTCTTGTCTGTGTGGGGCCCTCCCGACTAGATCTGTCTGTAAGTGATTGTATACAGTTTGAACAATACTTACCAGTATCAAAGCTGCAGTCATGGCTTACATCTTTGTACATGTTCTAAACTGATATATGCTTAGGAAGTGTACCTTAAATGACAGGGCCTGAAGTCGCGCGTATGTTAACAAAAACGTCTTTGGAACCTTTCGAGAAGTCAAAGACGGCACTTTGGTTGATCATTTGCGGTTTTCAGAATGCTTTTTCCTCAGGTTAGGTCTTTGTTTTGTGACTCCCTTTCCAAATGAATGTCATTTCTTAATTCATGCTTTGTTTTGATCTGTATTTTAGGTGCCAGAGAAGGAGGCTCCCTCTTCAAAGGTTGAGCGTGAGATGCTACATACTTTGAGTGCTGAAGAAAGTGACACCATCTCCTCTGGAATAGCACAGGTAAAAGAACTCCCAAACAACCAATTCTCTAACACAATTTGCCTTGCAACTGTGTCAGAAACCCCTTTACCTGACATAACACTTGTAGTTGCTACGGCTGCAAGAACCAGCAAAGACATTGAATGAGGACTTTCTTGTGACCAACTTGATTTTACCTATAAATGATCATAGAAACAACTTTGTGTCGTATAGCAGCTGTCATGGTTACCCAAGCAACTGTAATTGGTTGCAGTGGGAGTTACTTCTAGAATTTCACAGTCTAGTTACTTCTCTAAAACATGTATTAAGCTAGAGTACATCAATAGCATTAGCGTTACCTTAATGGGCACATTTCTAATCCAGTCCTGATGGTTCTAGTTAATCCTACACACAGGGGCGTTTCTAGTGGTGGTGTCGTGGGGTCCGCATGAATTTCTGTCTTTTTCTTATGGCTAGTCATTCTCTCACACACACATGTTACAAGTCTTGTCTGTGTGGGGCCCTCCCGACTAGATCTGTCTGTAAGTGATTGTATACAGTTTGAACAATACTTACCAGTATCAAAGCTGCAGTCATGGCTTACATCTTTGTACATGTTCTAAACTGATATATGCTTAGGAAGTGTACCTTAAATTCATAATGTGAAGGTGTCATTATACTGTGAAATTCTGCAAAAATTGTCAGTTTTCTTATTTTAGCATACTTATGAAATATCTTAATCTCTGTTCTCTAAAATGTGACAAGCGACTGGATTTGCCATTGAGGGACACTCATGACCTGCCTGGCAATACCATAGCATCCACTTTATATTGCGCAACTGTCATTGGCCTAGGAACACCGTTTTACCAGAGTTCAGATATAATGATGTATGTTTTATCACACTTACAGTATGTGCATGATTTCTCCCCCCCTCCCTCCCCCCCCAAATTTACCCAGATGTTTGCTGGTAGAGGAGTTTTCCTGGTGAATTACTTTGATTCTGATGAATCTACAAATGAAGACAATACAATGGACAATACAAATGGAAGTATAGTGGATGAAACAGAGAATGAGGATTGTGTTGAAGACCATTCTAGTATGGAAGTAGATACTGAAATTATTCCAAAGCTAAGAAGGACAAAAAGCTTTCTGGTATGTTTGACACATTATCAATAACTAATGAAACTTTTTGGTTTTTATTAAATACAAGCAACAAGGAATAATTGTAGCCTGACACTCCCTTTTTGCAGACACCACCACTAGAGTTTTCCAGTGCTCTCTATGATACGAGTGACAGTGACAGTACTGAGGATCCTTCGACTTTTAAGCTCGAAAAGGCTTCACAAAGGCCAAAGCGAGGTTGTTGCCATCAGGTTAGATTGATTTTTTTCCTCTTTTATAATTTTATAAGCACCACCCAAACTCACCCACCCAAACGGTTTTAGACCTAATTACAGATGATACGTGTTTACATGTTCATATGTTTAGTCCCTTAGTCTTCTTGTTTCTTTCTAATTTCTAAATTTACATGAACCTAAAGCACTTTGAATGTCATTAAAGAGGACCTCTTGCATGTTTCAACCAAGATCTTGTTCTTAGGTGGTTTCACACACTTTCATTCAGTATAAAGATTTCAAAAATCCATTGAGAAATTAATAAGCCAGATTGCTAATATACTGAGAGCTACAAAACATGGCTAACAAGGCAGATTTGGGCTTTTATTTCGACTTGTAGAATCTGTCCTTTTAGCTATGTTTTGTAGGTGCTTATGTACTTGGTGAGCTAGCTCCCACAATTCTGAATGTATTTTTGTCAGGTGTGGACCAAATAAAAGTACAGTTAGTGAGTTAAAATGTGCTGGAATTCTTTAAGTTCCTCCCTGCAAAGTTTCAACATACAGGGGAGACAATTCATTGAGCAAGAAAGCTAGTAATGTGTGTTCTGTTTCTTTTTTTTTTCTTCTGAATATTTAGATGACCATTGTAGATTCCGGGGACTCAAGTATAGATAGCGGAGAGGAATTTGTTCCAAATTATCAGGATGAAGGCAGCAGTGACAGCAGCTTGGAAGAAAACGGGAAACCTAGTGAGAGCAGGTGGAAATCGTCCAGTTGGAGCACGAGCAAGTCGTCCAGCGGGAGCGAGAGCAAGTCGTCCAGCGGGGGCGCGAGCAAGTCGTCCAGCGGGAGCGCGAGCAAGTCGTCCAGCGGGAGCGCGAGCAAGTCGTCCAGCGGGAGCGCGAGCAAGTCGTCCAGCGGGAGCGCGAGCAAGTCGTCCAGCGGGAGCGCGAGCAAGTCGTCCAGCGGGAGCGCGAGCAAGTCGTCCAGCGGGAGCGGGAGTACAAGCAAGTCGTCCAGTGGGAGCGCGAGCAAGTCGTCCAGCGGGAGCACGAGCAAGTCGTCCAGCGGGAGCGGGAGCGCGAGCAAGTCGTCCAGCGGGAGCACGAGCAAGTCATCCAGCCAGAGCACAAGCAAGTCATCCAGCCAGAGCACAAGCAAGTCATCCAGCCAGAGCACAAGCAAGTCATCCAGCCAGAGCACAAGCAAGTCATCCAGCCAGAGCACAAGCAAGTCATCCAGCCAGAGCACAAGCAAGTCATCCAGCCAGAGCACAAGCAAGTCTCAAATCAGTGAACATGTGATACAAACATATGCTAACAAGGAAAGGAGTGTTTCAGTGCAACTTGAAGAGGCATCTGTGTGTGTTGACCCAGTTTTGAAGACAGAGCATGGGGCACGAAGGTACAATAAGAAGCATCACTGTTTGTATTGCGGGCAGGTGGTTCAAAAAATGTCGAGACATTTAGTACGTAAGCACAGCGACAAGGTTGAGGTTGCAAAGGCATTTAGTTTTGCTAAAAATTCAAAAGAAAGGCGACTACAATTGGACCGTATCAGAAATAAGGGGAATCATCAACATAATTATGATGTTACTCATGGCCAAAAAAAGGGTAAACTCATTCCCTCAAAACAGCCAAGCAAAAAAACTGAAGGACAAGAATTTAATCATTGTCCGCATTGCTATGGATTATTCAAAAGAAAAGCAATGTGGAGACACTTTAAAGTGTGCCCGTTCGTACCTGAAACCTCAAAACCAGGTAAAACAAGAGTGCAGGCATTATGTGCTTTTGCCGAGCCTGCTCCAGCAGGATTTACTGATGCATACTGGCAGTTCTTGAATGAGATGAACCAGGACACAATTGCAATTGCTGTTAAGCAAGACCAATGCATTCTACAGTTTGGTTCTAGGCTTTTCAAAAAGATTGAGAAGGTGAAGAGCCAACACCAGCATCTTAGGCAGAAGCTTAGAGAGCTTGGCAGATTGATGATTGCAACAAAAGAAGTTACATCTGTAAAGTCCATCAGAGATCTTATAAAACCTGACATGTATGGTCATGTTGTCACTGCAACAAGATGCCTAGCTAGGTTCAGTGACGAGTCTGGGAAATATCAGTGTCCAACACTTGCTCGCAAAATTGGCCATAGCCTACATGCTTTAGCAATGTTCCTGAAGTCGGAAGGATTAAAGATGAGAGACAAACAAACTGCCCAAGATGCTGATGATTTCATTCATCTTTATCAAGAAAGTTGGAAATTCGACATTGCAAGCCAAGCACTAACCCAACTTAACCAAATGAAATGGAACGCTCCTCAGTTGCTCCCATTCACGGAGGATGTTAGAGTTCTTCATTCCCATTTGTGTGACAGACAGAGGGAAATCTACAGTGACCTAAAAATAGAAGCATCACCCTCAAACTGGAAAAACCTAGCACAGGTGACACTTGCACAAGTCATCCTTTTTAACCGAAGGAGAGAGGGTGAAGTCTCTAGGACACCCTTGTCTGCTTACATATCTCAAACTACCTCAGAAATGCATGAAGATGTGAACCTGGCTCTTACTCCACTGGAGCAAAAACTTTGCAAGCATTTTGTCCGAATAACAATAATAGGAAAGCGAGGAAGGAAAGTCCCCCTACTCCTTACACCAGTCATGAGGGAGTCGCTCAATCTTCTTACTGAGAAACGACAAGAGTGTGAAGTCTTGGATGAAAATGGCTTCCTATTTGCTTTGCCTCACTCTCTTCACTGCCTCCAGGGTGGCAAATGCCTCAAGAAATTTGTGGATGAATGTGCTGTAAAAAATCCAAGAGCGTTGACCTCCACAAAACTTAGAAAGCATATTGCCACCCTTTCAACTGTTCTGAATCTGAAGAATAATGAACTTGATCAATTAGCAGACTTTTTAGGCCATAACATTGATGTCCATAGACAACATTACAGGCTTCCGGAGGGAACTCTTCAGATCGCTAAAATCAGCAAAGTCCTTTTAGCACTGGAGCAAGGAAGGCTCGGAGAATACAAGGGAAAAAACCTGGATCAGATTCACATTGATGTTAACGGTATTTAATCTTATTACTTATTAGTTTTGGTGTAAAGTGTACTTTACTGTGAATTTACAAGGGTGAATTGACACACTAATGATGGTATTCACTATAAATTTAAGTTGAACTGTTCATCTTTCTTTTTGTAGTATTCTGTCGGGTGTAACAATAAGTAGAGATTCAATGCAGTTAAACAGTTAAAATGTCCAGATTACTGATGCTACATTTTCCTCAATTACCATTTTAGAGACTGTTGACCAGGAGGATTGCTCACAACAGGATATCGAAGGTATTTGTGCACAATAGTTCTGTAGGTTGTTGGGTATGAATATTACCCACCAGTACAAGTGAACATTTTCATGCCATTTATTGCATGCTGATGACTGTTTAGTGGTATAGAAATGGATGAATGTAGGGTAAATGTGTAGACTATTTTCTTTACGTAGCTGCAGGTATGCCAGAAGCACAGAGTTCAGAAGACGAGTCCCCATCAGCACCCTTGTTAGAAGGCATCTCACATGTGCTTCCCCAAAACCAGAGCACATCAAAAAACACAAGTAAGTTTAGAAGGTAAAGACGGTTGGAAATCTGAAAACCAGACATGCATGCAGTATGCTAAATTATAATCTTGTATAATCCATAATTCTGTTTGTTGTTTTTTTTAAGTTGATTTTTATGTCTTGTATTTTGGTGCAAACCATTTTCTGTACTTAGCTTCTGGTATGGCGGGTACACAAAGGTCAGAAGAAGACGCTGAGATTTCTCTGGGTGAAGGGCCATCCAACATGTCAGACATGAGGAAATCAAGAAAGCGAGGTGAGAATAAATGGAATCCATCAGATAATTCCGGTCTGTCTTTAAGAAAGTCATGATTTAAAAGAATCGGTGTCAGTTTGCCTGGTGTGACAAAAGTAGCTGAAATGGATTGTTGGAGTATTTTAAGAATGTGGGGGGAGAGTGGGGAGAGCAGTGGTGTCACTATGACAGCACATTGTAATGGTTGATGCTAATGTGAGAGAGCCAGCCATCATCTGTATTATAGTTTTTTTTTTCTCCTAAAAAAAAAAAGCCTGATTACAAGCACAAACAGCAGTCATGTGAGCAGCACAAAAGTACATGTAGCACACCTGTGAAATAAGCTTATAGTTTGTGTTGGTTAAGGAATGCTGTGTCTTTCTAGTCATAATACTTACCTTTATTTTTAGACTTAATGTTTAAGAATCATAATGTATGTGTATCAAACTATATGTTATACTTACCTTTTACCTTACCTTTACATTTACTTTGTGTTTACTCCAGTGTTTCCATGTTTGAAAATGTAAGATATCTGCTAAATATGTTATAGCTACTTACCTTACATAATCAGCCTGTTTAAATTATGCCTGCCTGTTACGATCCCTATTCTTTTTTATGAATGAGGGGTTGCTATGGGAACGGGAGGACGAGCTTGGTGGAGTAAACAGAAACGCAAGGAAAGATGAAAACCGCAGCCTTTAGTTAAGCTGTTTTGGATAAATCTAGTGTATATAGTTACACAAAGTTAACATATTTTATTAAGTTTACTGGACTTTTGCCTTTACACCAGCTGCTCAAAACTTTGATGTTGAATCTTTGCTACAGAAATTGTACTCGGTTTGCTACCCATCTAAAGCAGGTTACAGCTTGCTAAACTGCTTTCATACCTTCAGGGTTTCAGAATGCATTATACGAAAAGGGTTGTGTGTGTCTCTTGGTTGAAGCAGCAATCATATTTTATTCCAGTAAAGAGCAGTGACGAAGAATGGGAACCATACTCCTTACTACTTACTACTACTTACAGCAGTGCAAAACTGGAACCACAATCATCTCAATCTCTAGCCATTTATGCTGTTAAGACTCCTCCTGTATTCTTAATGTAAATGAACTAGGCTGATCATTCAAACAGGTCTGGCGACATTTGGTCATTCTGTATAATAATTACTTTATCTGTGCTGGTTCTCCGGTCCTGGTCTTCACTAACGAAAGGCCTACTGTCAGCTGAGCTGCGCCTCTCTCTCCCCCTCTCCAAAGAGCCCTAGTTGTGCATGAAGCATACTGATTGGCTGAAGGGAAATGTACAGTTCTCGATGTGTCAATGACCATTTGTTAGTGGCATGATAATTAAGTTTAATAAGTTTAATATTTTAATAATGTACTGAGAGACAGCGATTCATGTCTGTGTATTGAACCATAGGCGGCGTAACATTTGGTTCAATAAACTGTCGCATCCCTAGTTCTTATCCACTCACTATCTAGCTTCTTCATACTGCTTCCCTCTGGAGCTTGGCAGCCAGAACAACTAAGCTGAAGGACAGCCCAGAATTGCTCCTGGTGAGCAGGTTGGCACATTACATGGCAGCCTCTGCCACCGGTGTGTGAGTGGATGAATTTGAGGCATAGATTGTAAAGCACTTGAGTAGAAAAGCGCTATACAAATTGTGTTGTGTTGGTGGAGAGACAGACATGGCTAGAGGTGTGATGGAAGCTTGAAAAGGTCTTGGATAGTTAGCTTATCTGCTGGTAGTGACGCTGGCTGAACTAAATCTGCAACCATGGCTCTCGATGCATCAAATGATAAAAGCTTGTTCCTGATTTTCAACCACGATGCTGACTGAGTCTCCAAATTTACCAATAGTAATTTATTTACTATTAATATAATATTTCAATAAATTGGGGAACAGTTTTGACATGTTTCTTTTTTGCCTATATAGGTAAACGGGAAACTACAAAAAGAAGCTGGACTAGAGATGAATCTGCTGCCGTTGAAAGACATCTGAAAAAGTTCATCATAATGGAGCAGGTCCCAGGCAAAGAGGACTGTCAGCAATGTATTGCTGCTGAACCTCAAAGTCTTCAATCCAGAGACTGGAAAGCAGTGAAGTATTTCATTAAAAACCGTATTTCTGCTCTGCGTAGAAAGCTGCAGTAAAGGGTTGCCTTTACTGTAGCTTTCTACGCAGAGCAGTGTAAAGTATGTTCTTTGTTTTTGGCCTTTTGGGTGGTTTTTGGCCTCAAATTTCTTGAGTTATGTTGGAGGTAAAAGGTCTGCTCTGTATTAAAATGTTTAATTGTGTGATTTGAGAATGATGTGAAACTTACAGAGTTTCAATAAAAATCTGATGTTTTCAAATACTTAAGTTGATTGTGCACAGCGCATTTTCAAACATGACCGTGATTAAACGACTGTTTCCTGATGTTAAATCTACTGCATTTTCTTTTCTTTTTGCGTGTAGCCAGAGCAGTGAAAAACTTCACACTAGCTCTGATATGGCTGTTGAGCCACTCTGACTTCTGTCTAGGCGTTACTTCCTAGAGGAATCCTTACGACTGCTGGTGTCCATGACAATGAATAGAAAACTGCAAATGGGTGAGCCTGGGATCTGGGCTCTAATGATGATTCACACCAATCAAAGCAGAAATGCAAGTTAAGATGTGATTGAGTTTTTTTCAGTTCATCTGTCTGAGACAGTGGTGTTCAGATTTAGAAAGAGATTGAAATTGAACAATACTCAATGATACAGTAACAAAAATTATTTATTAATTCCATTTGGGGGAAAAGATTAAAATGGGTTGAAAAATAAGCAGTAAATCAGAACTTAACAGAAATATTGAGAGAGTGAAAATGTAACACAAAGTATGGTCAAAATAGTGTGAGAAACCGGGCTGCATTTTCCATTGACCGCCACTCAACCCAGAGCTGCAGTTATATGAACTTTGACCTATGAGGTCATCATGGCAATGGGCAATACACCATAAAACACAAATTGCATCTTAATTCTCATTTGTTCATACTACTTAAAACCTGTTAAGGCCCAACTCACACTGGCTGTTTTTCTCGAATTGTGCATACCCAAATATTAAAGCTTATTGTTTGGGTACCTTACAGTCTAGATGCTTTGTGGATGCATCATTTGAAAGCTAAGTCCTTCTAGTTTATGTAGATATGTCTTAGATTTGTCTAGAAGACTCACAGCTTGCAGTACACTTGTTCAAACATGCCCAAAAAGTAGTGTTTTTTTTTTGGCCTCGGAAAAAAAAAGTAAAATTAAAAGGCCTTCCTGAAGACATACTTCATGCTACACTTTTCAAACTCACCACAGCAACTGTCCATAGTATTGGCAACAACTGTGCCAAATTTCAGACCTCTAGATACAACTCTTTTGAAAATGTGGAACTTTTTATATGAAATAGTAAATTCGGCACAGATTTGGCACATCTGTGCCAAATGTGCCAAATTACTTTACATGCATTTTATCACTCTACTAGCAATATAAAACATATTTTGTCACTTTGGTGACTATAAATATCACTTATAACCTGATTTTCAAAGTTTTTTCAGATAATTATATTTTAGCACTGTAACCATTCAGACCTTATTATTATTATTTTTTTTTTTAATTATTATTATTATTATTTTTCTTCTTAGCCTTAGACATCATAAAATTAGTGCTAATTGTGCCACATTTATCTTAAAACTCTGAAAAACTCCGCAGACGCTTATGCGTAAACATCTGGCGCAACCAGTGCGCACCACAGGATGGCGACATGCCTCCATTACGCATTGTGACTGTGCTCTGATCTGATCTCAGATCTGACTGCCCGCCCTCTTTTTGGAAAGCTTTACTGATTGGCTACAAGTTTTTGTGATTGACAACCTGATTCACCAATGATGCATCAAGTGGTGCCGTGTTTACGCAGCGGACAGGACGCGCTAATGGAGGGCGCTAGCTTCATCCACACGGGTCTAACTTCGTAACGCTTTCATGGAAAACTCCGCGGAATGTCTCGTTTTGAAGCTAAAACTTGGGGGAAAACAAACATACCCTAAGTGAGCGGCCAAAATGGAAGCTATGTTTACAAAGCCATGCGCAATAATGGATTTATTGTTGTATTAGCTACGTTCCAAAGAAGAAAATGAGAGTGCGGCTGGATAGCAACTACATGGAGCGTCTTATGACAAAAAAAACAAGTGGATATTTTTATTCTGTGGACTATGAGGAACAGAAAGAGCACAAACACTTCTGGATTGAATGGGATTTGAAGCTGGAGTAGCAGTCAAAAGGTAAGAAATGCGAGATTTCTGATTTGCTTATGGTACAGTTTGATTGCGGTCAAAGTTTTTGGAATGTGTTTTGGAAAGAAATGAACATAATGTGCATTTTGTGGTGAACGTAAGCTTTCAAATGATATATAGGAAGCTCATATTGACTAAAGGGATATTGAATGAATTAAGTTAGAAAGAAAAAAAAACGAAACCGTCCCTGATCAGGAACGGTGGGCCGTTGTCAATGTGCAACCAAAAATAGCACTGCATATTTGCATATGGACATATCAAAGTCCACTGTAATTCATACCAAAGTCCAAGAAAAAAAGGTGTTGGAAAAAAATGCAAAAATTTCATCAGACAAAAAGGTCTAAAGGATGCAAAAACTATATTTTCCAAAAACTCCCAAGTCCATTCTTTCATGCATTGTCAATCCTAACCATCAATAACAAACATATACACAGATATTCCTTTAAACATACCTTAAATTCCATTCCTGTTATGCATTACTTTTCTATCAGTACACTATATTTACATTATTCAGTAACCAATATTCATAATAACTGGAATTATGCTCAAATTAGTTTCATTTCAACTTTCAGTATTCCTTACATGAATAAGGTGACACCAAGTAGTAGCATAACTTAGTTATGTGTCTTTCTAATTCATTTGTATTTTACTCACAAAGCCTTTAGCATCTGTTATGGTTTTTATGATGTTCCTTAGAGGCCATACATTTCACTCATCAACTAAAAGGGCTAAATGTACAGCTGAGAAATTTCTGTGGGGCCTGTTCCATTTGTGGCATTGTTGCTTTAGTGGGAGAGATTCTTTCATCCATGTTTTCCAAACCGGGTCACTGAGGTATTACACTTGTTTCCAGCACCTTTTTCCATATGTTTCATGTTTATCAAACAAACCAGGTGGGATGATGGGTTTTCTTTTTAACAGTAAGAGGTGATTTGGTGTAAACGCTTTAAGGTAATTGGTATTGGTAACACTTTATTTGAAGGTGTCTACATAAGGGTAACATTAACCAGTCATATACATGCCATGACACAGCACATTAATGACACTTGTTTATGACTTGTCATAAAGTGTAATTCGGTTGGTGTAATGTGAAGATGACATTGTGTTGTGTGTTGTCATAATGACAACTTGACATTAACCAAGATGTCATTGTCAGATAACGTCGTTGTCATGACAACTTGATATTAGGCAACAAAATGGAGCCTGTTTATGATGTCATCACAGCTTGACATAATTGTGAATTTGCATGAACTCGGCACCTGAGATTTCCAGACCAACTAAAGCACTCGGCCTGATATTGGCCATAACATCTTGCACTTTTAGATTTGTGCTAAAATGATAGTTTGTATTTTGATTTTTGTTATTATCGATACTGCATAGAAATAGCTCAGCCTTTTGTGTCCCAAGTCACACATGTTGTTACCTCAGAAAGCTCCTCTCACTCAACACGCTTTTGATGCCAAGCATGCTGTCTCCATTGAAAGTGAATGATTTCTGGCGCACTTGCTGCTTTCGGTCTATATTTGAAGGTGGTTTACTTAACTCTGTAATGGTTGATGGCCGGTCCTTACTAAGCCATAAAAACTAGAAATTTGTGTGTGTGACAGTGGGCCCCACAAGTGGCCAAAATCCTTTTTTGAAAAAAGTTTTGAATTTTGATATTTTGAAGTGATATTTGTGGTTTTAAATTTTACTTTATGTTGCCTGATTTTTTACGGAGTTGTAGGACCACTGGAAAGGGTGGACCCCTTAACGGTACAAAAACTAGGTGGGCCCCATAAAGTGGGAAATCTAAGAATGTGTGTGTGTGTGTGTAGTGATGGTCAGAAGAGCCGATGGTGCAGACTGGGAGCATCACTTCCATCCGTCTAGACCAGGTGTCAGTAAACTCAACAGAAAACATTATTATTTTATAAACAGTAATTTTACGAACAAATATGATCTGATTTCAGGAATTCTGTTTTAAAACAATCCTCGTGTACTTTCTATCTGAGATTATAACACACTTTAATTATATTGTGTTAACTAAATAATGTTAAAGGCGCACTGACAGTGACACGATTTTCAAGAGACGAGACGCACCACGAGATAAAGTCCATGAGAACGAGACAAGACGAGATTTTGACATAATTTCTGACATTTCACAATTTTTGCTTCACAATTTTTATTTATTTTATCTAGTACTTTAGTCATTGTAGTCCTGCTTTTTGGAACTACAGCTTCTCAAATTGCATAACTCACGAGCTTTTAACGTTTTTTTGTCCAAGCCAAAGGTAAATTCAAGGGGTAAAAAATCTCACGAGGTAATTTTAATAATAATAATAATAATAATAATAATAATAATGATAATAATAATAATAATAATAATAATAATAATAATAATAATAATAATAATAATAACAAAAATAATAATAAAAATAATAATAATGATAATACATCAAACTTGTATAGCGCTTTTTTGGACACTCAAAGATGCTTAACAAACAGAGTAGTAAGTAGCATTGTAAAAAACGGGGAATTATGGGGGAAATGCAGCTTAAACAGGTGGGCTTTTAGTTGTGATTTGAAGTGCTGCAGAGAGTCCGAGTTTCTGATGAATTTTGGGAGAGAGTACCAGAGCGAGGGGGCGGCAGCAGCGAAGGCTCGGTCCCCCAAGGTCCGGTGCTTTGTCCTGGTGAGGGGTGTGAGGAGGTTGGTGTCGGCTGATCTAAGGCGGCGGGTGGGACAGTGAAGACAGAGGAGATCAGCGAGATAGGGAGGGGCCAGGTTATGGAGGGACTTGTAGGTGATGAGGAGGACCTTATATTGAATGCGGTATGGTTTGTAATGGTGGAGAGAATGACTGGGGTGATGGATTTGGTGGAAATGTAAATCTGGGTGTCATCAGCATAGCAGTGGAAATGGAGTCCGTGGTGACGAATGATGTGGCCGAGGGGAAGCATGTAGATGATGAAAAGGAGGGGGCCGAGCACCGAACCTTGGGGGATACCAGTGGTGACAGGGGAGGAGTGAGAATTGGAGTTATTTATGGAGACGTAGTGGTGACGGTCAGAGAGGTAAGAGGAGAACCAGGAGAGTGCAGTGTCAGAGATGCCGATGCACTTTAGATGCTGAAGGAGGATGGTGTGGTCGATGGTGTCGAATGCTGCACTGAGGTCGAGGAGGAGGAGAATGGAGAGGGAACCAGAGTCTGCTGCGAGGAGGAGGTCATTGGTGACTTTGAGGAGGGCCGTTTCAGTACTGTGATGGGGACGGAAACCAGATTGAAATGTTTTGAAAAGCTGGAAGTTGAGGAGGTATGGTTGGAGTTGGGTGATGATGGCACATTCTAATATTTTGGAGAGGAGAGGAAGATTGGAGATGGGTCTGAAGTTGTCCATGTTGTCGGGGTCCAGGCCGGGTTTTTTCAGAAGAGGTGTAATTGTGGCTAATTTGAGTGCAGGAGGGACAGTGCCAGAGCTCAGGGAGGTTTTTATGATATTGCTTATGGGTGGGGTGAGAGTGGGGATGCAGGCTTTCAGGAGAGGAGACGGGAGAGGGTCGAGATGGCAGGTTGTGAGTTTCATGGTGGAGAGGAGTTTGGTAGTGTCTGAAAAGGATAAGGGGGAAAAGGAAGACAGCCTGTGATTTGTGGTTGGGTACAGGCTAGATTCTGGAGGAGGATGAGTGGAACGAGAGTTGTTGAGTGTGGAGTGAATGGTTTGGATTTTGGAATGGAAAAGTGATAAGTAGTTATTGCATTTCTCTGTGGTGAATGAGGAACTAATATTGTCCATGGGTTTGGTGAGCTGGGCAAATGTGGAAAACAGGGTGTGGGGGTCAGTGTTAATTTCGTTGACGAAAACTATGACGAAATTATTTCGTCAACGAAGGTTTTTTGCGGACGAAAACGAGACGAAAACTAAATAAAAATTACTTTTAAATGACTAAAACGATGACGAAATAGACGGACATTTTCGTCAACAAATAAAAGACGAAACGAAAATATAACCTGTGACGAATAATAGATCCATGGTGACGAATAAGTGTCAGGACTCCTCAGGAGAAGAGAGAGAGGAACAAGCGGCCGCTGCGCTAAAGAGCCAATCACAGCGCGCGGTGTTGCGCGGTGCCGAAAAGCTCACGCGCCCCGCCGAGAAACATGAGGAGGACAGAGGAGCAACAAGTGCTAAGAGAAGATGTTGGCGACTGGGATTGGGAGAAAAAGACGGTCTGACCTGTGGTCTCACTTCACGTTTGATAAAGAGAATAAGACGACGTGTAAACCATGTGGCGCGTCAATCAAGGGGAAAAAGAGTTAGGGTTAGAGTTTTAGAGTTCAAAGGTTGTTACAGTACTTGTTATGCATTAATAAGCTGCAGTAATAAACTGTATAGGGCAAAAGGGCCTGACACCTGCACTTTAATTTTTTTTAAATATATTTTGGATTTAGCTGTGAATTATCATTTTGACAGTTATTGATGTGGTTTACACTGGTGTCATAAAGACAGACAGCAATAATTTATACTGTCTTTGTGCTTTTTTGCTTTTCCATTTAAACATTGAAACACATTTTCAATAAAAACAGTTGTGTTTAAATATAAAGTGTGAAATGTTTGCATATTAATATCCCAATTTCAAGAAAGTATAGTTTTATGTTCAATGTAAAAGGTAAAAACTGATACGTGTGAAAAGCTTTTAGTCGACTAAATCTATTTTCATTTTAGTCGACTAAATCTATTGTAATTTTAGTCGACTAAAACTAGACTAAAACTAAAACAAATCTGATGATTAAAACTAGACTAAAATTAAAAGTAATTTTAGTCAAAAGACTAAGACTAAAACTAAATTAAAATTCCTTGTCAAAATTAACACTGGTGGGGGTTAGAAGAGTTGGAATGGATGATGTGGGAATAATAGTTTGATCGGGCGGTTTTGAGAGCTTTGTTATAGGTAGAGGTGGAGGCTTTGTAGGCTTCAGCATGGACAGTGAGACCGGTTTTGCGATGGAGTCGTTCAAATTGTCTGCGTTTCTTTTTCAGGTGGTGAAGGAGACTGTCTTTGTTTTTTGGGGAGCAAGTAGATCAAGGCAGGAGGAGAGAGACTGGTGGGGAGGGAGGAGGTGGATAGAGAGGATGATATAGAGGAGGCAAGAGAGATAGGGCATAGTGATTTAAGGTTGCAGAAGGTTATTGAACGAGTTTATTTTAGAGTTGGGGTGGGAATGGGTATGTCCATGGTAACAGCCAGGTGGTCAGAAATGGAGGGGTCAGTTAGTGTTAGGTTAAGGACTGGGACTGAGGCTGAGGAACAGATAAGGTCAAGAATGTGACCATGGGTGTGTGTGGATGAGCTGACATGTTGGGTGAGATTGAGGCAGTTTAAAATGTCCAGGAAATCTGCTGTAAATTTTAAATGAGGGCAGTCGATGTGGATATTAAAATCACCAAGGATGAGAATGGATGGGGAGATGGAAGAGAGCTGTGTGTAAAAGTCAGTAAAGTCTGAGAGGAATGATGGACAGGTTTTGGGGGGGCGGTAGATCATGGCGACAAGCAGTGACTGAACCAGGGAGTCTGAAGACCAGGTGTTCAAATGAAGTAGTAGGGACAACGGAAATGGGGCAGAGGTTCAGTTTGTTGTGGTAGATGACTGCGAGGCCTCCTCCTCCACGGTTTGGGCGGGGGTTGTCAAAGTAGAGGTATCCGGGTGGTGAGATCTGGTTTAGTGCGGTGTAATCCTGTGGTTTGTGCCAGGTTTCGGTAAGACAGAGTAAGTCCAGTTCACTGTCCATTATAAATTCATGCAGAAGCAGACTTTTGTTATTAATTGACCGGATATTGAGAAGGGCTGTTTTGAGATGCTTTTGTTGTGAAATTCTAGCGGAGGAAGTCGGGACTGGAAGGAGGTTGTACTGGGTCACGTGACCTGTGCGCAGATGACGTGTTCGGATGACGTTGTGCCGGTATCCAGGATGGCGCGAGCTGCGATCAGACCAGAGTGAAGGAATATTGTTGTCAGCGGTGAAATGGAAGGTGAATTTTCGGCGGGAGCCACGGTGGATGTAGGGGCGACGACGGAGAAGGCAGAGCTGCTTTATTGTTTTGGAAATGTCCGGGGGAGGGAGGTGCATGGTGGTAGAGACTGAGGAGCTGAGAGGACGAGTACCGAAGAGCCATGGACGGGTGGTGGATGGTAGCGTGGTGTGACAGTGAGGTCAGCATCAGCGGAAAAGCCACGAAAAATGACAACATCGGTGGCAGACTGCTCCAGAATGCGGGACAGCGAGAACCAGGCCAAGTGGGTGATCTCAGCCGAGTCAGGCCGTGTCGGCACCCCTGGGAGCTACCTTGATGGAAGCCGCAAAAGTCAGCGCCATGGTAGGAGACCACACATGAAATCCACAGATGAGGTACAGTCAGATGGCAGGCAGGAATGCAGCAGAAAAAACACGTAGACCGTAAGAAAATGAAGATTTAATTGGATGGAGAAGCAGCAGCCAAACGCGCCAGTGGATGTGAGAGGACACTGGCGCATTTTTCTCATGTGTGCACGATCTTGTGGCAATTTTTGGCACAGAGCATCTTTTCTCTCTGAGTTTAATGTTTTCTGTGCACTGTCCTTGTTTTAAATAAATAAATAATTATAATTTTCTAATTTTGAGGGATCTTATGGCACGAGATCTTGTCCCATACCTAGTGCATTGTGTCACTTTTCTGGTGGAGGGTCCGTCAAACACTTTTCTCCATGAAGAAGTTTAGGCTTTGTCTGGAATGTTCCACAGTATGGCATTAAACCTTTCTATCTTCATGGAGAACAAACCAAACCAAGTTACAGGTCAGATCTGTGGAGAGGCGACCCCACTCACAGTCATAATTTCTGTTTTTCAAGGTATTTTTGAGCTATAAAGCCTCTTGTAATTTAATAAATGTAAAGTAGAGCTGTTGAATGTCACACTGTGGGACATTCCAGGCAGAGCAATGACGTCTCCATAGAAACAAGAAGGTAACTGACCCCCAACCGAAAAGTTAACATAATTTTGTGGAATTTTGCATCCCCTGCATAGGCGTAGCAAGGACACCTCTATTTCATTGTTGACGTTTCTCTGCGGTTTGCTCTGGCGTCATCCAATTATTACAGAATTTGTCCTTCTTTAACATTTTCCTTGGTTAACGCTCTTTCAGAAGCGGAGCGCTCTGCTCTTCTCATTTTGTTTGTCCTTCTCACCTCCTATTTAAACCTCCTTGTGTGGAAGCAGAGTCAGGCTTGGACAGTCAATACTAAAGTGTGGAGTATTCAAGTTCACCGGGTCGTGGACTGATAGTAAATAAACTTCTCCTGTCACAGACATCCAGAGTCTCCTGCCTCTCTGCACAACTCCAGGACTCTTTAGGACAACACTTATTTTCCCTAATACATAGTGCACCTTTAAGGTTTACTTCACTGATCCCTCGAGTGGAGAATGCATTTCTCTGTATTTGACCAATTCTTCAGTGTTTCGGGGAGCCTTAAACTTAGACTTAGACTTGACGTGTTTTCACATTTGGTCCTTTCAGCAATTTAAACGAACTTAGACCGATGACTCAGTATTTTTTGCGCATATGTGAACGCTCCAACTGTACCCCGACCCTCTGAAACAAACCGTACTGAGACTTTTCTCAGGAGGGTCTCAGTACGGTTCGCCTAATCTGCACATTGTGAACACAAAGCGCACCGGGTTCACTTCGCCTTTTTCAATGCATTGTAACCTCCTTCGCTTGCCGTAGATTTGTCACGTGACTGTAACCGGAACACTCAGCTGTAAACATGGCTGGCCGTGGTCGTTGTCATGCCAACGCAAATACAAATATGTCATATGTAAATCTGAATAGTTCTGTTTTCCCGGTGAAGGTGAGCAAATTTCATCAAAAAAACACAGGAGGACAAGCACTGCAGCAGACATTTTGTTTCAAGTGACAATTACCCAGAATTCAGTGCACTGGGAGACTGAGCGCTCTAGAGGACCTGGTGTGAACAGACGGGGGACTGGGGCCCCATTAAAACTCAAGTGAACCAGAAAGAACCCGGTCCTCTTTGTAATAAACTCACAATCTGAACACAAACGAACCGAGTTCTTTTTCTTTTGGTTCACTTTTTGGTTTATTTACAGAGGACTAAGTTCGGTTCACTTAAAGGGGACGAGATGTGAAAATGCCCTTAGACTTAGACAGACTTTATTGATCCACAAGGGAAATGACTTGGACACAGCAGCTCACACATCACATTATATTACAATAACAAAGAGTAAAAAAATATATATAAAAATGGTAATAAACTTCTAAATAAGCAGCAATAAAAATAGCAAGAAACTGGTATCAATAAGACATAAATTATATAAATGTATGTACAGTAAGTGAAACATAAATATCGTAATATAAATACAGTATATCACAGTTATATATGAGAGGCCGTAAGAACCTGTCAGGAGCAGTGAGTTTGTATAGTACAGTGCCGGGGGACCCATCTGCACATCGTGAGTCTGGGTCTGGAACACTTATCTGCAGGATGTGACCCACTGTTCATGTTTACGTTGCCCGTTCGAGACGTTTACATACCTGGGTCTGTGTGTGTCATGTGAGTTAAACGGAGCACCACGGGAGCTCCATCATGCCTCTGCAATGTTGCTTTGTTTCTGTAATAAGCTCAAATTGCGTGTGCAGCTTTATTGCAGTGGTGAGAGCATAAACGGTGCACATTCCTCCAGTCATTACGCGGCTCAGCTGGATCACGCATTACGCAGCCATTAGGGGGCAGTATACATGACGAACAGCTGATGGCCTCCCGCTGCTCTGACCCAGCAGCATGTGGAGAAGAGAAACACCCCACAGTCACGGGATTGTCACGAGTTTACAGATCATCTAAAGCAGAGGTGGGAATCGGAGACTTTTAGATTTTACATTGAAACATGGAGACCACAGACATGTTTATCATTTCACTACTACTTATGCTACATATTTAAAGGTACACTGTGTAACTGTCCGTCACCTGCTTGTTTCTATGGATATTTTCATTGCTCGGCCACAGTGTGACAAACAGCTCTACCTTACATTTATTCAATTACAGGTGGTTTTAGAGCTCAAAAATAACTAAAAAATAGGCGTTCTGACCTTTGAATCTTCATGGAGACCAAATTAGACCAAGTTACAGGTCAGATCTGTGGAGAGGCGACCCCACTCACAGGCAGAACAGGTATTTTTGAGCTCTAAAACCACCTGTGACTGAATAAATGTAAAGTAGAGCTGTTTAATGTCACATTTTAAGCAGATCAATGACATCTCCACTGAAAAAAGCATCTGATGGACCTTCCACCAGAAAAGTTACACAGTGCAGCTTTAATAATAGAACATGTTTTATAATGTATATTGAGGTTCTAGTCAAAGTCGCATATTTAATAAAACACTCAAAATCAGTCAAATGTATTCATCCCCTAAGGCCTACTCAAGCATATAGAGCTCCTGCAGCTGCACGCAATCCCAGCATGCACCACTCACCTCCATACTGCCAGTGGTGGTGGAGCTCCCCTAAAAGCGCCGCATTTCGTTTGGAGGCAGGACTTAACGTTCTGTTGCAACCGTGGCAACAGACTTTAAACAGTGTTTTCCTATTCACCTAAACTGCCAGGTTGAAATAACTTTTGACAAGACAAAATCAATTTAAATCTAAAATGGTACCAAAAACACCTCCAGCTTTTCTTTGACTTTGTGTTGATGCAGCTGGATGGAACCATATCCCCCCAAACTCAGCGATGCCAAACAAGAGCCAATTTGTGTCACTGGTTAAACTCCCAAATGTAGATTTTTGTCAATTTATTTTTTCATATTCAGGTATGACAAGAGAGAAAAAAAGAGACAATCCCAGAGCTTTTGCTAAACATGTTTCATTTGCTTAACATGAATTGACTGATTAGAAATGTTTATTGTAGGAAATAAAATCATAAACTAAAGTTAAACCAATGTTGCTCTGTAGCTACATCTGCACGTTAGTCAGAACACATTGTCTTTTCACTGTTTTATCAATTTCACATGATTTAAATTTTCATTATCCGTTATATTTACAGGGCTTTATAATAAAGTCTATTTTTCACAAACATCTCCAGCGACAAACACAATTCATAATTTATTGTAAAAAAATACGATATTTTATTTAAAAAAAAAAAAAAAAAAATTACTACTACTACTACTACTACTACTACTACTACTACTAATAATAATAATTATTATTATTATTATAAAAGAAAGGGGGGGGGGGGGGGGGGGGGAGAAAATGCCTTTAAAATTATGCTTTAAGATTTTAGTAAAAAGTTGTTAAAAAAAAAAAATCTCCAGTGACCCTTTTTGATGATTTAAGAAAGTTAAAAGTAAACCACATTTCCAAATATTGTACAGTTAAGACAAAATCTACACGGTCTACTAAACTCACACCGGTGCCAGGTTAGGGTCACTCATGTTTAATCTGGTTAGTTTTAAGATAAATAATTGTCTATGATTTCATTTAATGTAGAAATAAAAAAACCTCCAAAAGACTTGGTGCCATTCATTACCGTGAATTCACACCTGCCAATGGAGCTCAACAGTGACGACCTACGGGAAGTAAAGTTCTCATTCATTTTTCCCATAGACTTTCTAAAAAATGTGACTAATAACCACAAGACCTATCATTTTATTTAAATATATTTCTGAAACTTTATAAATCACCAAAATATTAAAATATTTTGTTGAATCTTGGAGTTAAAAGTATTTTCTGGACTTAAAACAACCGTGTTATGGATATTAGTTAGCACATGCCCTTGAACTGTCAATATTTGAATTCTTTGAAAAGTCTATGGGAAAAATGAACGGAAAATTTACTTCCAGAACCAGAGCAAGCGTTCACTGTCACATACGGCGTTCCTGTCAAATTTAGTCACATGGGAGGACAGAAGGACGGGTCGGGGGGTTTGGTGTCACTGAAATACAACTCCAGGCACGTCATTGGTGAGAAAACAGCAAATAAATAAATAAATAAAATAGAATAAAAAACGATTTGGCATTCCACCCCACCTCCTTCTTAAACTGCGCGGTTGTTCACATCATTTACCTGTAGATCCAATGTCACCCTGTGCATCTGTTTCAAACCGAGCTTCAAATGAGGCTGATGAAGCAGATTCCGCTGTGTACGCTGAAGCCACAGGGATCAAAAGCCCACCTGCTCTGAGTTTTTCTTCCAAAGTCAAACCTTTAAATGTTGCATCTGACACATAAAAGCATCCGACACTCCAGGCCAGATGGGCAAAGGTAAAGAAGCCTGCGGTGAACTGTTCGGACGCAAGGAGTAGAGACTTTCCCACGCTTGAAATCACGCCTGTGTCAAACTGAAACTGCTGGGAAATACTTTACAAATGACACAGTCTGACCATGACTCAATGATTAAAGAATTCTACACACCAAGTTCACATATTTCAGGGTTTCAGACGACATCACACCATTCTACAGGCCAACAATATATAAAGCCAGCTAAAATCAGTGTGGCTCAACTGCTGATTTTTGTTGTAATATATAAAGCTCTTGGGTCTGGTCAGTAATGGAAATAATCAGGTTCCATATTTGGGAATTTACCTTTCCGATATTTCACGGCAAAGTACATCCTCCGTCTGGAAGTATGACATCATCACATTCTAGAATCTGAAAACTACTTATTGCTGCATTTCAGACGTATAACTCTAATCAAACCTGAAGCTGAACCCAAGATGGCGTCGTGTTGTTTTCAGGGGCCTGGGCTCATTGGCTCATGGGCACAAAAATAATTTTCTCTTCCACATTTACTTCCTCAATCCGGGCGAACTCCTCCCACCGTGTGACGTCTGTAACGTGCACAGACCAATCAGAGCACGGCGTGGAGCATTTGGACCAATCTCAGAGCACAGCGTGGAGCATTTGGACCAATCAGAGGACGGCGTGGAGCGTTTGGACCAATCAGAGCACGGCGTGGAGTGTTTGGACCAATCAGAGCACGATGTGAAGTGTTTGGACCAATCAGAGCACGGCGTGGAGCGTTTGGACCAATCAGAGCGCGGCGTGGAGCGTTTGGACCAATCAGAGCGAGAGCTGCTAGAGTGGAGCGAGCGCGGCTCAGAGCGGCGAGGCTCAGTCTGACAAAGATCATTTTTAGGAGCTTTGAGGATTTAAAAAAAACCCTAAAACTTTATGTTGTGAAAATAGAAAAGAATCCTACAAATTTGTGAAAGCACTTTGTAAAAGTTGTGGATGCTCTGTCAGCCGAACACGGGCAGTTTGAATTCCCAAAATGCATTGCGCTCTATGGGCCCAAACTCCCGGGAGCTGCAGTACCTGGAGCGTCCACTAGAGCGGGGACAGAGGAGGAGGGGCTTATCCAGGTTTTATTCTAGATCCATGGTTCCAGATGACATCACAACATTCTATTGGTGGTTTTCATGTTCTAGAATGTGATGATGTCACTTCCAGATGGACGCAAGAGACAGTTTTTCCTACTTTGCTACGAAATATCGGAAAGGAAAATTCCCAAATATGGAACCTAGTCACTGATAGAAGATGATCCGGTTCAACATTTGTTAATTTACCTTTTATATATTTCATGGGAAAGAACAATGTAATCAATAAGAAAAACACATCAGCCACCAACAGACCCTTTAAAATCCTGTGTCATCAGTGTCAGAATTCTGGAACGGAGGCGACTGAAGGCGAAGTGAAACAGACGTAATATATTTTCAATGATTAACTGCAGAACAGAACTAAATGCTTTACAACTAAAGACTTTAAGACTTTAAAACAAAAAATAAACAGCAATTTTTAATTTCTGAGGTTCACACATTAGTTAATTTGCTTTTCTGTTAAGTAGAAGGGAAAAATACAATTTACTTACCTCAAAATTGTATTGGAGCTTCACAAAAAGTATAATTTATGATGAAATGTGTAATATAAATGTATAAAATGACGAACTGTAGAGGGATCACCTTTTTTGTGAGGATTTGTCCAGTAAAACCTAAAAATCTTTGTCTTATCTTACCAGATAATGTTAAACACAGTAAATGTAAAGTAAATGTGTTTAAACCAGGCTCTGATAACACTCACATGTATCAGAGTGGTTTTCATTCGCCAAATTTCCTTTGTTTTTTTCGTATTTTTTGATATTCTCTGATTAATCCCGGTTTCTCCATAGAAATCACATTATGCCCCACGTCACTTTTGCCTCCAGTTGCCTCCATTCCGGACTTTAGAATGTTTTTGTTTACATATTTTTAAAGGGTCGATACTCAAAAAGCGAATATATTCATGTGTTTTTTCGCACCTGTCCGAGTGTAGAACCCCGCGGTGTGTTTCTAGTATTATACTGTTGTACTACATTATACTGTAGCGGATGCCACCTGTGGGTATGTTTCACCTGTCAATACAAACCCTGCTGATTTTTTCAAAGATGTGTCTTAAAGGTGCTTTTTATTTTATTTTTTTACTTTCTGTAGATGTTTCAGTGTTTGGCTGTGGTCAAGTTATTCCTCACTTACCTTGGTTTCTAAATACAGATCATTCTCATTATTCACAGTGATGAGTTTATAATTGCTTTTCACAACAGGTCATGACTCTAAAGCTACCAACAACTAGCATGCTAACTTGTACTTCCTGATTATTGGACAATTAAATGCGTTGTAATTACTTGCAGACAGCACACAACAGACTTATTCTGATCTCTAGAGCTTATTTCTTTGTCTGGAATGTTTCACAATGTGGTATTAAATCTTTCTGTCTTCATGGAGACTGAACCAGACCAAGTTACAGGTCAGATCTGTGGAGAGGCGACCCCGCTCACGGTCACAATGTCTGTTTTTTTAGGTATTTTTGAGCTCTAAAACCACCTGTAATTGAATAAATGTAAAGTAGAGCTGTTTAATGTCACACTGTGAAACATCTGAAGCAAAGCAATGACGTATCCATAGAAACAAGCAGGTGATGGACCCCCCAACTAAAAAGTTGTATAGTGTAACTTTAAATACATGGGAAAAATGCATCACCCCATTGATTTACCTTTTACAAAGAGGAAACAATTATACCAAGTTTACCAGTGTTTGGATTCACAATTTGAAATGATTAAACCAACGATCATTTTGTCTTCTTATGTACTTTAACTTCTTGGGTTATTTTTTTAAAGAAGATACAGTAAAGTGTATTTACCTTGTCGACATGTTTCGGCTGCTGCATCTTCAGAACTATCACCGGTGTTGGTGGTGACGTGTCGTATATCAGCTGTTGTTGCTTCCTGTGGGCGTGGTCAGCTGTTGTTACTTCCTGTAGACGTGGTCAGCTGTTGTTACTTCCTGTAGGTGTGGTCAGCTGTTGTTACTTCCTGTAGGTGTGGTCAGCTGTTGTTACTTCCTGTAGGCGTGGTCAGCCTGATGGACCTGGCAGGTCGCTCAGACTGACCCTGCCTCCCGTCGCCCGGTGCTCTCTGGAGGAGGGTGTCCCAGGTGTGTGAAAGGAGGAACGCTCCGTCGTCTCGGTTAATTCTGTCCGTGCCTCGTTTCCTGATTTCACTGTCCTCCCTGATCCAGAGTTTGAACTTGTTGTTTTCCATAATGTGGTTATTTCTTTTACAGTGGTCTCATATGGCGTATTTTAGGTTTTCCTGCTCTGCTTTGTCTTTTTGTGTTCTGGTGAGTCTCCCTGATGTTTCCTTTTCACATTCCTTTTGGTGTTCCTTTTTTCGGGTGTAAAAAGCCCGGCCCGTTTCCCCTATGTGTGATTTATTGCCTGATTTGCATTGGATTTCGTCGATGGCGTTGCATTTTTGAGGAGCGTTCCTCCTTTCCCACACCTGGGACACCCTCCTCCAGAGAGCACCGGGCGACAGGAGGCGTGGTTAAAATTGAAATTATGTTGTGAGCAAAGTAAAACTGTCATATTTTGCTTTTGTTCATTTTTTTTTACACCCACTCCTCAGCCCACAGCTCGCCACAGCTCACACCAAAGCCCAACCCTCTCCCACCAAACACAGCACCACCTGGGGGCTGGCCTGCGCAGGGGCACATTTGAAATATTGATTGTAATAAGCTGAGCAAATTACCTCCAGAGTATTTTTAGACTGGAACTGTTCAGCTGGGAGAATGTGCAGCATTTCTATGAATGAGGAATGAGACCGTAGCATAACTCTGTGTAATGTGGAAAAGTATGCAAAGCTCTCCCAGCGGCGGGGCTAATTATTCACCACCCCCAGTCCTCCTTCACGTGACTCTGCCCTCTGCAAACCACACTGACTGAAGTGTTGGCAAATGGGACCGTCTTTGCCACAGGATGCACTGCGCTGCGGTCAACAGAACCTTTAATCTCAAACAACAAAATACATCAATATAAATGCATTTAATTTAAAATGCGTGTGACAGGTTTTGATGATTCTCAAATTTTGACTTAATTTGCGGGGATAATACTTAGTGTAAATATAAATTATAGTTTTACACCAATCAAGAAGCAATTTGTGAAGAAAAGTTGAAAATAAATTCTGGAAAATTAAAGAAAGTAGAGAGTTCCATATTGATGACATCACACACAATGTACACACAAGAACAAACATTTTTTCCAATATTTTAAACATTGTTTCAACAAAATAAAAGGGGTTTCTGATATTTTTCTCATAATTTCTGTTGACACTAGAGGAGGTTGGGCCCAGTGAACTATATAGTTTCTAGGTTACAGTAATGGAATTCCCTAGTGTGATGTCATGATTTCCAACCAGGAAGTAAAAGTTGAAACCCAAAAAAATAGTCAAACTGGTAAAAAAAATGTAAATCTTTTTGTAAAATCTTAAATATAATGATCTTAAGTATGTTTTAGTCTAATGAGCAGTCTAACAAAAAAAAAAAAAAAAAAAAAAAAAACATTAAACAAAAACCTGCCACTGGCAGGAACACCAGAGCGACTACTAGAGGTGATTGTGAGGTCCCTTATAGACGTACCACCTTCGCACAGTCAGTCCTCTCAGTCGTAGACTGTAAAATTTGGAACAACATTCCTCACACAATAAGAGAATCCTCTACGTATAACACCTTTAAAACTCACCTTAAAAAATGTCTCAAATCTAATCAACACTGCTCCCATTAGAGCTGTTCAGACCTCGTGTTACATGATACATACACGTATGTGGCATGTACCAGGACTGTCTGAACAGACTCACATTTTACAGTTGTTGTTGAGCGGTGCATGCATACATATACATATACATATACATATACATATACATATACACATACATATACACATACATATACACATACATATACATATACATATACATATACATATACACATACATATACACATACATATACACATACATATACACATATATATACACATACATATACACATACACATATACATACATATACACATACACATATACATACATATACACATACATATACACATACATATACACATACAAATACATATACACATACACATACATATACACATACATATACACATTCAAATACATATACACATACACATACATATACACATACATATACACATACAAATACATATACACATACACATACATATACACATACATATACACATACATATACACATACACATATACATACATATACACATACATATACACATACATATACACATACAAATACATATACACATACACATACATATACACATACATATACACATACAAATACATATACACATACACATACATATACACATACATATACACATACAAATACATATACACATACACATACATATACACATACATATACACATACAAATACATATACACATACACATACATATACACATACATATACACATACATATACACATACACATATACATACATATACACATACATATACACATACACATACACATACACATATACATACATATACACATACATATACACATACATATACATATACATATACACATACATATACACATACATATACACATACATATACACATACACATATACATACATATACACATACATATACATATACACATACATATACACATACATATACATATACACATACATATACACATACATATACACATACAAATACATATACACATACACATACATATACACATACATATACACATACAAATACATATACACATACACATACATATACACATACATATACACATACATATACACATACATATACACATACACATACATATACACATACATATACACATACATATACACATACATATACACATACACATACATATACACATACATATACACATACATATACACATACAAATACATATACACATACACATACATATACACATACATATACACATACACATACATATACACATACATATACACATACATATACACATACATATACACATACACATATACATACATATACACATACATATACATATACATATACATATACATATACATATACGTATGTAGACATTTATCCTGCAGTCCATCTTATCATGTTACTGTTTCTACTGTTACTGCCATGTAAATATGTAAATATGTTTGTATGTGTTTGGACCCAAGGGCACTCCGTAAACTCCAGTGTCTTGGTCACCTCTGAGTGGCAGGAGACTTTCAATTCAATTCAATTCAATTTATTTTTGTATAGCCCAAAATCACAACAAGAGTTATCTCGGCGGACTTCACAAAATTGTTGATTAATAAAGCAGAATAAGAAACATTCATAAATCAAAAATACAGAATGTCCAACAACAAGCAGGCAAATGGATAATTGTCCCAGCATCTCCTGTCCTTAGACCCTCCTTCTCGGCAAGGAAAAACTCCGAAAAACCCAATGGGAAAATGGAGAAACCTCGAGGAGAACCACAGTGAAGGAGAGATCCACTCCTAAGGACGGACAGGCAGATGAAACTACTAATCTAGCAGGACGAGGACAGTTAATCCAGGACAGGGAAGGAGAGGAGGGGTGCAGGTCCTCGACACTAGGGGGCAGCAGCGGTCCAAACTGGAACAGCAGCATCTGAAACAGTTACACTCCCCAAAAGGGAGTGGGACAGGGACAACATGTGAATAGCAAAGAACAGACTACGAATGAACTAGTAATTGAATATTCTTAACAGTAGGAGGAGAAAAAGTAGGAGAAACCAGAGGACAGTGCTCAAGATGCCATACTTTCCCCAGTAATATATCTCCTAGAGCAGCTTAACTAGGCCTATGGGTTTAGTTTCTGTTCCTAACTGACCTGACCATAAGCTGATTCAAAGAGGAACGTTTTGAGCCTAATCTTAAATGTAGAGACTGTGTCAGCTTCTTTGACATGAGCAGGGAGCTGATTCCACAACAAGGGTGCTTGGTACCTAAAAGCTCTACCTCCTAAAGTACTTTTAGCGACTCTAGGAACCACCAATAGTGCAGCATTTTGAGAGCGGAGTGAACGGTTAGGATGATAAGGTACAATTTCATCTTTAATGTAGGAAGGGGCCATGTCATTTACAGCTTTATAGGTTAGAAGAAGAATTTTAAATTTTACTCTAAACTCAACCGGAAGCCAATGAAGATTTTTTAATACTGGAGTAATGTGCTCTTGTTTTTTAGTATCTGTTAGTATTCTTCCTGCTGCATTTTGAACCAATTGAAGGCTTTTTATAGAGCTTTTAGGGCAAGCTGCAAGCAGGGAGTTACAGTAGTCTAACCTCGAAGTGACAAAAGCATGGACAAGTTTTTCAGCATCATTTTTGACAGTACATTTCTAATTTTGGCTATATTGCGTAAATTAAAATAAGCCGAGACGACCAACACATGTGGATATGAACTGGTTTTAAACTAAATTAACTTATTTGAAAACTACAGCACTTTAGAATCACGGTATGCACTTTAATCACATATGCACTTTAATCACACATGCACTTTTGACCCTGTGTGAATGTGATACTTGGATGCCTTATTGAATGTTTAACTGTTGCGTTTGTTTAACTGTTGTGTTTGTGTAACTGTTGTGTTTGTTTAACTGTTGTGTTTGTCTTGTCCTGTCCTAAATGTCAAGGGACTACGAATGTAAATTAGCAGTACGCTAACTTCGGTACATTTACACGTGTATTTTATTTTTTACTGGTGTCTATCAATGTACACTGTCCTTTTTTAAATAAATAAATAAATAAATAAATAAATAAATAAATAACATGTCATAGGCACTTTGAGCACAGAGATCAGGTAAAATAAACAGAATACCCCCCAAACAGTCTCAGTGCAGCTTAATAAGAGCTCTGGTCTGATCAGCAGATGATGTGCTGAGATAGTAACAGACAAAAGTGTCCCTGGGATAAAACATTCTCCAGGAATGCTGAACCTTTGGCCGCTGATACACAAAAGCACATCAGCCCCTTCCTTCATTGTGCCAATCTGCGTGTTCAAAGGAAGAGCATCTCCTTCCTCTTGTGATGGAGTGGTACACTCAAACTGTTGCAGCCCTTCTGATCATATGCCTCTATCAGCTGTCCCATCATGCATCTCTGCTGTGTCCCAGACAGATCCTGCAATGAAGCTGCATCTCAGATTTTGTGATGTGACTGTAGTGGATTGCATGCATAGAATAGATTTAGCTAAACGTTTAAATGTTTATATGAACATGTTCTACATGATCCTGGTGTTTTTGTTTAGTTAATTTGTCCGCAAAAAAAAAAAAAATCCTATTGCAAATATGGAACTCAACTGCTAGCCTCCTAAGCTTCATTTAACTGGAGCTAAACGCCATCAGTGACATCACATTCCCTTGGTCTACTTCTTTGTACAGTCTGTGGTTGCATGTTATTTGCCTAAAGTTTGGCCCCCTAAGCTTTAAATCACCCGCATCGAAAACAAAGATGCTGCTGTGGCCACAACGCAGAGTACTAACGACAATACGATCACGGCTGTCCTGTTGGATACTTTATAGTGTCCAGTCCTTCTATAGTCTACATTTTACACACTGAAGGAAGTGTATTCAACAGTCGCTGCATTTAAGTGATTTAGTCCAGGTTAAAACTAGTTGCGAGCTAGCCAGGAGTCGAACCTAGAACCTTCTGATCCGTAGTCAGACGCGTTATCCAGTTTTCCCTTTCCCTTTAAGTGAAATACAAAAAGTTAACATTTTTTCATGTACTGTTATCATGCCGTGACCCGGATTCAAACCAGGGTTGCTGCGGCCACAAGGCAGAGTACTAACCACTATACGATCACGGCTGTCCTGTTGTATACTTTACAGTGGAGTAATCTGTCTACAGTCTACATTTTATACACTATGAAGGAATTGCATTCAAAAGTCGGAGCATTTAAATTATGTAGTCCAGTGTTAGGTTAAAACTAGTTGCGAGCTAGCCAGGAGTCGAACCTAGAATCTTCTGATCCGTAGTCAGACGCGTTATCCATTGCACCACTAGCCCACGTAGGCTGTACTCCTGGCTCAGGTTTTGATCAAAGCTCGCCTAACAAAGATCTGAAAAGTCTGGAATAATATGATGATTAAAATACTGCAAATTTTGTAGGATTTGCAAAAGTTTACAAAACATCTTGCATTGTGTTCTTTGCCCATTTAAAACATATTCTTCCCTTTAAGTGAAATACAAAAGTCAATATTACTTTGTGTACTGTTATCATGCCGTGACTCGGAGTCAAACCGGGGTTGCTGCGGCCACAACGCAGAGTACTAACCACTATACGATCACGGCTGTCCTGTTGTATACTTTACAGTAATCTGTCTACAGTCTACATTTTATACACTACAATGGAATTGTATTCAAAAGTCGGTGCATTTAAATTATTTAGTCCAGGTTAAAACTAGTTGCGAGCTAGCCAGGAGTCGAACCTAGAATCTTCTGATCCGTAGTCAGACGCGTTATCCATTGCACCACTAGCCCACGTAGGCTGTACTCCCAGCTCAGGTTTGTGAACCCGCTCTGGTATGTTTGATCAGAGCTCGCCTAACAAAGATCTGAAAAGTCTGGAATAATATGATGATTAAAATACTGCAAATTTTGAAGGATTTGTAAAAGTTTACAAAACATCTTGCATTGTGTTCTTTGCCCATTTAAAACATATTCTTCCCTTTAAGTGAAATTCAAAAGTGAACATTTTTTTTATCTACTGCTATCATGCCGTGACCCGGATTCGAACCGGGGTTGCTGCGGCCACAACGCAGAGTACTAACCACTATACGATCACGGCTGTCCTGTTGTATACTTTACAGTGGAGTAATCTGTCTACAGTCTACATTTTATACACTAAGATGGAATTGCATTCAAAAGTCGGAGCTTTTAAATGATGTAGTCCAGTGTTAGGTTAAAACTAGTTGCGAGCTAGCCAGGAGTCGAACCTAGAATCTTCTGATCCGTAGTCAGACGCGTTATCCAGTTTTCCCTTTCCTTTAAGTGAAATACAAAAAGTTAACATTTTTTCATCTACTGTTATCATGCCGTGACCCGGATTCGAACCGGGGTTGCTGCGGCCACAACGCAGAGTACTAACCACTATACGATCACGGCTGTCCTGTTGTATACTTTACAGTGGGGTAATCTGTCTACAGTCTACATTTTATACACTACAATGGAATTGTATTCAACAGTCGGTGCATTTAAATGATTTAGTCCAGGTTAAAGCTAGTTGCGAGCTAGCCAGGAGTCGAACCTAGAATCTTCTGATCCGTAGTCAGACGCGTTATCCAGTTTTCCCTTCCCCTTTAAGTGAAATACAAAAAGTTAACATTTTTTCATCTACTGTTATCATGCCGTGACCCGGATTAAAACCGGGGTTGCTGCGGACACAACGCAGAGTACTAACCACTATACGATCACGGCTGTCCTGTTGTATACTTTACAGTGGAGTAATCTGTCTACAGTCTACATTTTATACACTAAGATGGAATTGTATTCAAAAGTCGGAGCTTTTAAATGATGTAGTCCAGTGTTAGGTTAAAACTAGTTGCGAGCTAGCCAGGAGTCGAACCTAGAACCTTCTGATCCGTAGTCAGACGCGTTATCCATTGCACCACTAGACCACGTAGGCTGTACTCCCAGCTCAGGTTTGTGAACCCGCTCTGGTATGTTTGATCAGAGCTCGCCTAACAAAGATCTGAAAAGTCTGGAATAATATGAATATAAAAATACTGCAAATTTTGTAGGGTTTGCAAAAGTTTACAAAACATCTTGCATTGTGTTCTTTGCCCATTTAAAACATATTCTTCCCTTTAAGTGAAATTCAAAAGTGAACATTTTTTTTATTTACTGTTATCATGCCGTCACCCGGAGTCAAACCAGGGTTGCTGCGGCCACAACGCAGAGTACTAACCACTATACGATCACGGCTGTCCTGTTGTATACTTTACAGTAATCTGTCTACAGTCTACATTTTATACACTACAATGGAATTGTATTCAAAAGTCGGTGCATTTAAATTATTTAGTCCAGGTTAAAACTAGTTGCGAGCTAGCCAGGAGTCGAACCTAGAATCTTCTGATCCGTAGTCAGACGCGTTATCCAGTTTTCCCTTTCCTTTAAGTGAAATACAAAAAGTTAACATTTTTTCATCTACTGTTATCATGCCGTGACCCGGATTCGAAACGGGGTTGCTGCGGCCACAACGCAGAGTACTAACCACTATACGATCACGGCTGTCCTGTTGTATACTTTACAGTGGGGTAATCTGTCTACAGTCTACATTTTATACACTACGATGGAATTGTATTCAAAAGTCGGAGCATTTAAATGATGTAGTCCAGTGTTAGGTTAAAACTAGTTGCGAGCTAGCCAGGAGTCGAACCTAGAATCTTCTGATCCGTAGTCAGACGCGTTATCCATTGCGCCACTAGCCCACGTAGGCTGTACTCCCAGCTCAGGTTTGTGAACCCGCTCTGGTATGTTTGATCAAAGCTCGCCTAACAAAGATCTGAAAAGTCTGGAATAATATGATGATTAAAATACTGCAAATTTTGAAGGATTTGTAAAAGTTTACAAAACATCTTGCATTGTGTTCTTTGCCCATTTAAAACATATTCTTCCCTTTAAGTGAAATACAAAAGTCAATATTACTTTGTGTACTGTTATCATGCCGTGACCCGGAGTCAAACCGGGGTTGCTGCGGCCACAACGCAGAGTACTAACCACTATACGATCACGGCTGTCCTGTTGTATACTTTACAGTGGAGTAATCTGTCTACAGTCTACATTTTATACACTACGATGGAATTGTATTCAAAAGTCGGAGCTTTTAAATGATGTAGTCCAGTGTTAGGTTAAAACCAGTTGCGAGCTAGCCAGGAGTCGAACCTAGAATCTTCTGATCCGTAGTCAGACGCGTTATCCATTGCGCCACTAGCCCATGTAGGCTGTACTCCCAGCTCAGGTTTGTGAACCCGCTCTGGTATGTTTGATCAAAGCTCACCTAACAAAGATCTGAAAAGTCTGGAATAATATGACTATAAAAATACTGCAAACTTTGTAGGATTTGCAAAAGTTTACAAAACATCTTGCATTGTGTTCTTTGCCCATTTAAAACATAATCTTCCCTTTAAGTGAAATACAAAAGTTCTCATTATTTCGTGTACTGTGTGTAGAATCACTCAGTCGTCCAGGTAGAATCCATAGCAAAAGGAAAAATTTAATTTGTCAACTGGACAGAGTTTATTTGGTTGAATACGTTTCGCAGCTCATCCAAGCTGCTTCTTCAGTTCTGGTCAGATGCTTGCGGACACTGCCTTATATCTGAGCTTAATTAGAATTGAATAGACTCAGCTGACCAACTGAAACTGTATTTAAATATGTGTGTCTCAGAGTAATTTTCATTGTAATTAAGCTCCTCCCTTCAAGCAGATATAAGGCAGTGTCCGCCAGCATCTGACCAGAACTGAAGAAGCAGCTTGGATGAGCTGCGAAACGTATTCAACCAAATAAACTCTGTCCAGTTGACAAATTAAATTTCTCCACTACGATGGAATTGTATTCAAAAGTCGGAGCTTTTAAATGATGTAGTCCAGTGTTAGGTTAAAACTAGTTGTGAGCTAGCCAGGAGTCGAACCTAGAATCTTCTGATCCGTAGTCAGACGCGTTATCCATTGCACCACTAGCCCATGTAGGCTGTACTCCCAGCTCAGGTTTGTGAACCCGCTCTGGTATGTTTGATCAGAGCTCGCTTAACAAAGATCTGAAAAGTCTGGAATAATATGAATATAAAAATACTGCAAATTTTGAAGGATTTGTAAAAGTTTACAAAACATCTTGCATTGTGTTCTTTGCCCATTTAAAACATATTCTTCCCTTTAAGTGAAATTCAAAAGTGAACATTTTTTTTATCTACTGCTATCATGCCGTGACCCGGATTAAAACCGGGGTTGCTGCGGCCACAACGCAGAGTACTAACCACTATACGATCACGGCTGTCCTGTTGTATACTTTACAGTGGAGTAATCTGTCTACAGTCTACATTTTATACACTATGACGGAATTGCATTCAAAAGTCGGAGCTTTTAAATGATGTAGTCCAGTGTTAGGTTAAAACTAGTTGTGAGCTAGCCAGGAGTCGAACCTAGAATCTTCTGATCCGTAGTCAGACGCGTTATCCAGTTTTCCCTTTCCTTTAAGTGAAATACAAAAAGTTAACATTTTTTCATCTACTGTTATCATGCCGTGACCCGGATTCGAACCAGGGTTGCTGCGGCCACAACGCAGAGTACTAACCACTATACGATCACGGCCGTTCTGTTGGGTTTTTATAGTGGGGTAATCTGTCTACAGTCTACATTTTATACACTACGATGGAATTGTATTCAAAAGTCGGAGCATTTAAATGATGTAGTCCAGTGTTAGGTTAAAACTAGTTGCGAGCTAGCCAGGAGTCGAACCTAGAATCTTCTGATCCGTAGTCAGACGCGTTATCCATTGCGCCACTAGCCCATGTAGGTTGTACTCCCAGCTCAGGTTTGTGAACCCGCTCTGGTATGTTTGATCAGAGCTCACCTAACAAAGATCTGAAAAGTCTGGAATAATATGATGATTAAAATACTGCAAATTTTGAAGGATTTGTAAAAGTTTACAAAACATCTTGCATTGTGTTCTTTGCCCATTTAAAACATATTCTTCCCTTTAAGTGAAATACAAAAGTCAATATTACTTTGTGTACTGTTATCATGCCGTGACCCGGAGTCAAACCGGGGTTGCTGCGGCCACAACGCAGAGTACTAACCACTATACGATCACGGCTGTCCTGTTGTATACTTTACAGTGGAGTAATCTGTCTACAGTCTACATTTTATACACTACAATGGAATTGTATTCAAAAGTCGGTGCATTTAAATGATTTAGTCCAGGTTAAAACTAGTTGTGAGCTAGCCAGGAGTCGAAACTAGAATCTTCTGATCCGTAGTCAGACGCATTATCCATTGCACCACTAGCCCACGTAGGCTGTACTCCCGGCTCAGGTTTGTGAACCCGCTCTGGTATGTTTGATCAAAGCTCACCTAACAAAGATCTGAAAAGTCTGGAATAATATGACTATAAAAATACTAAAAATACTGCCTCTCCTCACCCTGACAGACTCCTCCATCACCACTGTGGACTCCTTCCGCTTCCTGGGCACCTGCATCACCCATGACCTCAAGTGCGAGCCGACCATCAGCTCCCTCATCAAGAAAGCCCAGCAGAGGATGTACTTCCTGCGGCAGCTGAGGAAAGCCAAGCTGCCTGCCCAGATGATGGTGCAGTTTTACACGGCCATCATTGAGTCCATCCTCACCTCCTCCATCACTGTGTGGTACGCTGGGGCCACTGCCAGGGACAGACAGACAGAGACTGGAGCGCATTGTGCGCTCTGCTGAGAAGGTGATCGGCTGTAGCCTTCCATCTCTCCAGGACCTGTACGTCTCCAGGACTCGGGGGCGAGCAGGCCGGATAGCAGCTGACCCCTCTCACCCTGGACATGGACTATTCCAGCCACTTCCCTCTGGCAGAAGGCTACGGTCCATACGGACCAGAACCTCTCGCCATAAGAACAGTTTCTTCCCCTCTGCCGTTGGACTCATAAACACTTTATGAACACTTATAACATCTGTACTAAGGACACTTTATAATACCAGTCACTTTAAATAAGTCATGTCACGTCACTTGCTCTTTTGCACTGTCGGTTTGCACTGTTGTTCTGATGCTCTGTATATACTTGAATATTTTTATTTTTATTATATATCTTAATCTTTTTGCATGCTCTTACTTTATTCAAATAGTGATACTTTTTTATTATTATTATTATTATTATTATTATCCTTTCTAACTGTGATATCTCTACTTGCATTATTATTATTATTATTATTATTATTATTATTATTATTATTATTATTATCCTTTCTAACTGTGATATCTCTACTTGTATTATTATTATTATTATTATTATTATTATTAGTATTATTATTATTCAGTGTTCTATGTTGCACCTTATCACCAAAGCAAGTTCCTAGTCTGTGAATTGTGTTCACTGACAATGGCAATAAAAGCTTTTCTGATTCTGATTCTGATCTACTGTTATCATGCCGTGACTCGGAGTCAAACCGGGGTTGCTGCGGCCACAACGCAGAGTGCTAACCACTATACGATCACGGCTGTCCTGTTGTATACTTTACAGTGGAGTAATCTGTCTACAGTCTACATTTTATACGCTACGATGGAATTGTATTCAAAAGTCGGAGCTTTTAAATGATGTAGTCCAGTGTTAGGTTAAAACCAGTTGCTTTACTGTATCCAGTCCTTCTATAATTTACATTTTACACACTGAAGGAATTGTATTCAACAGTCGGTGCATTTAAATGATTTAGTCCAGGTTAAAACTAGTTGTGAGCTAGCCAGGAGTCGAACCTAGAATCTTCTGATCCGTAGTCAGACGTGTTATCCAGTTTTCCCTTTCCTTTAAGTGAAATACAAAAAGTTAACATTTTTTCATCTACTGTTATCATGCCGTGACCCGGATTCGAACAGGGGTTGCTGCGGCCACAACGCAGAGTACTAACCACTATACGATCACGGCTGTTCTGTTGGGTTTTTACAGTGGGGTAATCTGTCTACAGTCTACATTTTATACACTACGATGGAATTGTATTCAAAAGTCGGAGCATTTAAATGATGTAGTCCAGTGTTAGATTAAAACTAGTTGCGAGCTAGCCAGGAGTCGAACCTAGAATCTTCTGATCCGTAGTCAGACGCGTTATCCATTGCGCCACTAGCCCATGTAGGCTGTACTCCCAGCTCAGGTTTGTGAACCCGCTCTGGTATGTTTGATCAGAGCTCGCCTAACAAAGATCTGAAAAGTCTGGAATAATATGATGATTAAAATACTGCAAATTTTGAAGGATTTGTAAAAGTTTACAAAACATCTTGCATTGTGTTCTTTGCCCATTTAAAACATATTCTTCCCTTTAAGTGAAATTCAAAAGTGAACATTTTTTTTATCTACTGTTATCATGCCGTCACCCGGAGTCAAACCAGGGTTGCTGCGGCCACAACGCAGAGTACTAACCACTATATGATCACGGCTGTCCTGTTGTATACTTTACAGTGGGGTAATCTGTCTACAGTCTACATTTTATACACTATGATGGAATTGTATTCAACAGTCGGTGCATTTAAATGATTTAGTCCAGGTTAAAGCTAGTTGCGACCTAGCCAGGAGTCGAACCTAGAATCTTCTGATCCGTAGTCAGACGCGTTATCCAGTTTTCCCTTCCCCTTTAAGTGAAATGCAAAAAGTTAACATTTTTTCATCTACTGTTATCATGCCGTGACCCGGATTAAAACCGGGGTTGCTGCGGCCACAACGCAGAGTACTAACCACTATACGATCACGGCTGTTCTGTTGGGTACTTTACAGTGGGGTAATCTGTCTACAGTCTACATTTTATACACTATGATGGAATTGCATTCAAAAGTCGGAGCTTTTAAATGATGTAGTCCAGTGTTAGGTTAAAACCAGTTGCGAGCTAGCCAGGAGTCGAACCTAGAATCTTCTGATCCGTAGTCAGACGCGTTATCCATTGCGCCACTAGCCCACGTAGGCTGTGCTCCCAGCTCAGGTTTGTGAACCCGCTCTGGTATGTTTGATCAAAGCTCACCTAAGAAAGATCTGAAAAGTCTGGAATAATATGAATATAAAAATACTGCAAATTTGCAAAAGTCTGGAATAATATGATGATTAAAATACTGCAAATTTTGTAGGATTTGCAAAAGTTTACAAAACATCTTGCATACTGTTCTTTGCCCATTTAAAACATATTCTTCCCTTTAAGTGAAATTCAAAAGCGAACATTTTTTTTTATCTACTGTTATCATGCCGTGACCCGGATTCGAACCGGGGTTGCTGCGGCCACAACGCAGAGTACTAACCACTATACGATCACGGCTGTCTTGTTGTATACTTTACAGTGGGGTAATCTGTCTACAGTCTACATTTTATACGCTACGATGGAATTGTATTCAAAAGTCTGAGCTTTTAAATGATGTAGTCCAGTGTTAGGTTAAAACTAGTTGCTTTACAGTATCCAGTCCTTCTATAATTTACATTTTACACACTGAAAGAATTGTATTCAACAGTCGGTGCATTTAAATGATTTAGTCCAGGTTAAAACTAGTTGTGAGCTAGCCAGGAGTCGAACCTAGAATCTTCTGATCCGTAGTCAGACGCGTTATCCAGTTTTCCCTTTCCTTTAAGTGAAATACAAAAAGTTAACATTTTTTCATCTACTGTTATCATGCCGTGACCCGGATTCGAACCGGGGTTGCTGCGGCCACAACGCAGAGTACTAACCACTATACGATCACGGCTGTTCTGCTGGGTACTTTACAGTGGGGTAATCTGTCTACAGTCTACATTTTATACACTATGATGGAATTGTATTCAAAAGTCGGAGCTTTTAAATGATGTAGTCCAGTGTTAGATTAAAACTAGTTGCGAGCTAGCCAGGAGTCGAACCTAGAATCTTCTGATTCATAGTCAGACGCGTTATCCATTGCACCACTAGCCCACATAGGCTGTAGTCCCGGCTCAGGTTTGTGAACCCACTCAGGTTTTGATCAGAGCTCGCCTAACAAAGATCTGAAAAGTCTGGAATAATATGATGATTAAAATACTGCAAATTTTGAAGGATTTGTAAAAGTTTACAAAACATCTTGCATTGTGTCTTTTGCCTATTTAAAACATAATCTTCACTTTAAGTGAAATACAAAAGTTAACATTACTTTGTGTACTGTTATCATGCCGTGACTCGGAGTCAAACCGGGGTTGCTGCGGCCACAACGCAGAGTACTAACCACTATACGATCACGGCTGTCCTGTTGGAAAATATACAGTGGGGTAATCTGTCTACAGTCTACATTTTATACACTACAATGGAATTGTATTCAAAAGTCGCAGCTTTTAAATGATGTAGTCCAGTGTTAGGTTAAAACCAGTTGCTTTACAGTATCCAGTCCTTCTATAATTTACATTTTACACACTGAAGGAATTGTATTCAACAGTCGGTGCATTTAAATGATTTAGTCCAGGTTAAAACTTGTTGTGAGCTAGCCAGGAGTCGAACCTAGAATCTTCTGATCCGTAGTCAGACGCGTTATCCAGTTTTCCCTTTACCTTTCCACCACTAGCCCATGTACTGTTGGCTGTACTCCCGGCTCAGGTTTTGATCAAAGCTCGCCTAACAAAGATCTGAAAGGAAGAAGAAATCCTCCTTTATTTCTGTTAAGAGTTGTTCCCAGTTTCCTGATGTGGACGGCCATTATCTATATCCAGCATTTGTATTTTTGTCCTGTTCTTCTTCTTTTTTTTTTTTTTTTCATTAATGACTTACTCTCTTTTATGGTCTTCATTTGTCTGTGCAACAATTTAGAAATTGCCTTGTTTATAAAATGTGTTATATAAATAAATCGGATTGGATTTCTACAAACATTAATTGCCATTGACATTTCCCTATGGGCAGCTGTCTGTTTTTTAATCAACATTGCATCAAAATATTGAATTATTTTAATCCATTATTCCCAATCACAGGGCTCTTTAGAGTATGAAATGCCTTTTACCTGATCATAATCCATAAAAGAGCTTGGTAATAGCCATTTTTGGACCAAGCACCTCTGTTAAAATGAATATTATGGTCTGGCTTTCCCACAGTTACACATTTCTTCGATAAGTGATGTCAGTTGTTTCACAGTCCACCATTTTGATTTTATCCAGCTGACCTCTTAACTAATGAGGTGCAGTTTTTTTTTCCTATAATACCTTTGATGAAAAATGCATGCTTCATCCCTGCTCTTTCATGCACTTTCACTGGTGGCTCTTTGGCTCCGTCAGAGAACTCCAGCGCTTTATGTATGCTATATTTAATTAAACTAATCACCTTGACCAGGGGCTCGCTGCCTGCCAGAAAGCGCCACTTCATTTGCATTTAAATAGAAAAACACTGGCCAAAATATTTTGACGGTGGGTGGGAAGGCTTCCTGTCAGCGAGGGTCATTGGCGGTGATTTAGTGCTGTTTAAGTATGATTTGTGGTTCGTGCGGCGGTGATGGATGGGCTGATGGGGCTGTGGTGTGTGTGTGGACTGGGATGTGCGGGTCAGTGACGCAGAACGGTGGCAGTGCCCACAGAGGCCATATGCATGGGCGTGTAACTATAAGACAAAATAAATTTAAAAAGTAAATACAATAAAGAAAGATACATTTCTAAAGGTCAAAACGTAAGCTGCTAAATTATGTTGTGGCGAAATGCAGTGATGTAGGATCCTTTTTTATCCATGTACTGAAATGGTTAATTTTATTTTTTGGAAAGTCTCAAATTTTGCTACTGAGAGGCTGATTAAATCCTTTAGTGATACATATGATAAAAAATATGTACAGTTAAAGGTCTTGTATTACACAAAAGTGACTCTTGTGAACTTTTAGCCATGTATAATGCTGTTAACTCCTCAAAAAAATACCTGAAGTTATGTTTTGTTTCATTCACACATGTTAGACTTAGACAAACTTTATTGATCCACAAGGGAAATTATTTGGATACAGTAGCTCACTCATCACAAAATGTTTGAGCTGTAGTGTGCGGTGACTTTTATGGGGAGGCAGACTTGGGGTGGACGTCAACATTTAGTCAATAACACTTTAATAACGCCACTTTTTATGCAAACTACATTACAAATGAGTATTTATTTTTATTCACATTGCTTGCATGTAACTGAGCCTGGAGTCAAATTACAGAAACCTAGACCATATAGTTTATTAATATTTGTATATGGGACTGTATTTGACACCATCTTTGTGCAAACAGAGCTGTTTGTTTCTACTCCTGCACTTTGTTTATGCAGCTGAGCCTCAGGACTGTTCTTATCTGTGTCATTATTATAACGCATCAAGAAGAAACCTGGCTCTGTACAGATATGTACATTCATGAAGAAGATACTAACAACAACAGTGCACTAGTCAGACAGGTGCACTGGACAGACAGGTGCATTTATAATAAGCCTGATGTGTCACAAACGTCCCCTTAAACACAGCCCAGCGTTAGAACCATGGATCTATAATATGGTTAGAACAGAGCCTCACACTCACTTCTCACAGATGCAAAACTACATCTTTCCTGAAGAAGTATTCTGTATTTCCCTGAAGTGGAGCAGGTTCGGAACACACACATGTTTCTCACACGTGTGTCATAGTGCTGTTATTCCACGGACACTGTCGCTTTTTCATAAAGTGACACAGGCTCCTCACTGCCCCAGCCGCTCTCACTCCACTGCTCCGTCCAGATCCTCCATTTCACACAAACTTGCACTGAAACTGTTTCACTGTTTCATTAAATTATGGACTGTATTTCTAACTAACATCTAATCATTACAAACGTGAAGCTACAAACAATGGCTTGTCGCTAAAAGCAAGTTATTTTTAGACGCTTGTGTTGAATGTTAGCGCTGCTGTTGTTGTCTCCCGACACTGACTGGGAATCGCGGCACATCTCCGGTTTCCATCAGGTTCCCATGGTGATGATGTGGGTTTATTCAGCGCTGTTTGAGCCGTTGTGGTCGTCAGTACGCATACGCAAACCTCTTAAACAAATGGCCACGCGCTCAACATGTACCTCCAGGCCTCCGTAGAAAGGCAAAACAACGGTTGTTACAGTTTGTTCAGTGACCAGAAGAGCAGTAAAGGACACCATGACTACGACCATGTTTCAAACCGACAGAAGTGGAGGAAAATATGATTATTTGGATATAATTCAAAACAATTTAATTATACTTTTGACACACGATGATTTTATATTTTATGGGGCAACCACTGCTTGCGTTGATTCTCCTGATCACACGCCACTGTGTTTGAGTAACTTTTTATTATTTGTCTGTCTGCATCTCCAACGCTCAAAATGCTCTTTTCCACTTTGTGATGTCATGTAAGGGACTTTTCAGTTTCATCTTTTATCTTTTGTTTAGTTGACAATGGAAATTCCAGATCTGAAATTATCCAGATGAGTCTAGTGAAGGTGTATGGAGATTAAAAATTTAGCGTAGCACTTCCTGTATTACCACATGACATCACAAGGTGGAACAGAATGTTTTCTGTTTGAAAGAAGAACTCAGCCTAAATCTGCATTTGTGTGTTAAACATGTGAATTAAACAAAACACAACTCAAGGTCTGTTTGTGATGAGGAAACTACATTATAACATAGATCAGAACATATTGTATTACTGCTTTAAATACAAAGCAGCACTATATAACTTTCACATTCATGAATCACCTTCATGATTCCGTGGAGTTAATGCCATATTTTGGAACATTCTTCATGGAAAATTATGTTTTATTCCATTAATTTCCAATGAAATGCAATAAAAACAACCAAAAAGAAGTATATTTTAGTCTACTTTGTGACTAAAAAGTTACTTACTGGGGCTTTCGTGTCCAACAGTTTGTTTATTTTCGGTGTTATTGTGACAGGGTTCTAATCCTGCGTAATGACAATGGCATGTTCAGAAGGATGTTTTTGATTATTTAATCCCAAAAAGTTTGAAGAGTGCTTTATACAAGACAGTGAAACAAAAAGGTATTTACAACATGTACACAACAGCAGAAATATGCTTCATAAACTATAAGTTCTACAGGTTGTTTCCCTCTGTGGACAAATCCTGGTCCAGACTGACTGAGGGAGAGTGGTCCTGTTTTATCCACCAAGGCTCCTCCCCCAAGACAATTAACACAAAAATGTTGGTTTTCAACACTAAAACCCGAATTAACAGCAAAAACAAAAATATAGAAAAATACACAAAAATACAATGTACAACATGGCTGTGTCTCTGCGCCTGTAGCAGAACCAGGAAAAATAATGTGGATAATTTAGTGCGGGAAATGATATTTTGTGATGACGTCACTATGTCGTCAGATGTCAATGTCCCGGGCGTGATGACGGAAACAGGAAGTGCGTGAGGCGCTCGGTTTGACAGTGCGGCTCAGGAATGGGAGATGGAAACTTGCTTGGAGTTTGTTGGAAAACAGAATTATGGACATGGATGGTTTAACAGTGACTCGTGTGCAACCGAGACGACTGCGGTGGTGAACGGACGGTAAATATAGTGGAGAACGGAGCGGACGGACGGGGAGCGGGACACGGAGCGGAAAACGGAGCAGAATTAAAGAAACCAGGTAAGTGGCTAACGCGGGCTTATTTGGGCTACTTAGGTTAGCGCGGGCTTTGACGGGGCTACTCCGTCACAGTGATCTTTTCTTTCTCTCTGAAAATCTGTCAACCCTGAATGGAACGCAAGATAAAATGACCCTAGGTGTAAAATAAGTAAACGAAACACGCATACACCAACCACACTGATGACACTAGAGCAGTACGACCCAACAGCAGGTACGATCTGAACCAGCAACCCTCTGGTTCATAAACAACTGCTAAACCAACTACCTTTTATGTACTATTTGATTTGCTAATGGAGAGTGTGATGTGTGTGCTGATGTGTGTAGAAGACACAGGTGATCAGATGAGGCTGTCACTGAATATATGTGTGTTCATGTTTGAGATGTTCCTGGGTCACTGAACCTCAGTTGAAGAAATGAGCTCCATAAATAATGTGCTCTGAACCGTGCGCCGTCCCCGAGCACGGCGGTCATTATAACGCCTTTGAAATGATAATTGGTTCTTGTTATGGATATTTACTGTAGTGACTGATGTGACATTCATTATACTCAGGCATATACGGGAACGTTTACTCAACCTGACAATTCCACTGATGGAGTCATGCATGAGCGCTAAGTGAACCGCGGCGTTGGGGCTAATTGTGTGTGCTGTGATGGAGCGGTAATGTGCGGGTGATCACTGTTTTATGTTATGTTTTATGTTTTATGTTTTGTGTTATGTTATGTGTTCGGTTCGGTAGTGCCCAGCTGTGGGTGGAGATAATGGAGAAGATCGTTTATGAAAGGATACGCTATGCAAAATGGACTTTTACCAGTGTTATAATGATGTTCTATCATCAAAACCACACCTCAACTGTATTTAGCTTCAGTCTTGTTAGCGATCGTCTTGTTCGCTTGTTTCATGAATCCATCTGTTTAGAGTAGCTTCTAATGTTGGACTTTTTCTCTATATAATTCACTGTTTATTGCTTTTTTGGCAGTTTTAATATCTGTTCTGTAAAGCGTCTTTGAGTGTCCTGAAAAGTGCTATAGAATAAATAATGTTCCCCTAACCCTGTCTTATTTTATTTCTTTTATTTATGAGACAGGGACAGTGCACAGTCGACATTAACATTAACAGGACAGGTGCTTTGTGCAGGTTGCAGCTCTAGAGTTCATTTCCACCTGTCGTCCCTGGTGCAGGTTTTTTAGGTTTGATGGGGGAAACTGAAGGAAACCGACCCAGACACGGGGAGAACATGCAAACTCCACACAGAAAGGCCTGGAACTAGCCACTCAGCCATAAAGCACTAGGTTTCTAATTTCCCAGGATTGTTACGTCACAGGTAAAAGTCCAGAGGTCTTCTGCACTGTTTTTTTTTCTGCATTTCTACTATCAAATCACGTTTATTACTGAATGCTTGTGTTACCATAGCAAAAGTTTGCTACTTCCTGTATTTTTACACATTACACTATTTTCTGATCTGTTCTCATGTTGTTTCCTCATCACAAACAGACCTGGAGTTGTGTTTTGTTTCATTCACATATTTAACACACAAACCCTGCAGATTTTGCTCTGTTCCATCTTGTGATCATGTGGTGATACAGGAAGTGCTCCACTGTGTTTTTAAACTCCATGCACCTGCACTTGAATCATTTGTATAATTTCACCCCTGGAATTGCTAATTTCAAATGAACAAAAGGCAAATGGAGCTGTTCACTTCAAAACTACCACTTCATTACATCACAACATGGAACAGCGCATTCTGAGCTTTGAAGATGCAAAAAGACTAATAATACAGGATTACTCAAACATGTGTGAATGAAGCAAAACAACTCCAGCTTTTGTTTTGGTCTTGAAACAAACAAGAATCAATTTTGCGTAATGTCGAACCCTTTAAAAAGCAGATTTGCATAATGCATCACATAAGCTGTACAAGGAATTCTGTCCCTGTCACAATCAGCTTGTTTTTCGATTCTCTGCCCTGACAAAATGAGCCCATCCACATGCCCACCGTCACTTTCCTAGGCCCAGTCCCAGAGACCACATCTCCGTGTAGTCTCCTCAATAGTTAATTTCCATGCTCGGTGGTGCACACAGCAGACGGGCTCAGATAAATGAAGCTGGGGCCTTTTTTCTGATGGTTCACGCACATCACATGACTCTTCTGGAGAACATGTAGAAAAGATCGAGGGAGTGTTGCAGTTCAGTCAGTGTTCTGAAGTTCACTCACGGGAGACTGAGGCTGCGTCCCATTCCTCTGTCTTACCCCTTCGTCTTACCCCTACCCCTTGGTTTTGTGCGTTCATGTGAGGCCAAGGGGCGTCTCGATTCTAATTTTGATCATGGACTAGGGCCACGACCTCGGGCTACATACCCCTTGAAACGAAGTAAACTCTGGACCAGACTTGAAACGAAGGGGTCGGCCTACAAGCTCAGGCAGGTGTTGGGATCAGGATGGAGCGTCACATCGACCAGCCAAGGAGTCTCATAAATGTGAGTATTTTCAGCAGTTGTAAATATCAATTAACAGTTTAGCAGGTTTACAATTCTGACGCTTATGTTCTACGTTACTTTTAGTGAACTGTTGTTGTGGTTTTAATTGTAGTAATGTCTGCTTAGCCGACGTTATCGTTTTCATCGAACTTTCATGTATAAATAAGCTGTTTTTTTGTGGCGCTGAGGTACCCGATAATCCTTGACATGGCACTTTTTAGGTGAAATCAGTGTGAAGTTAATTTATTTAATTTATTTATTTATTTATTTGGGACAGAGCATGTTAATGGACAAACATGACACAACATGAATGTAAACACACCGGATTGTAGTCTAAGGCTAATTTCCATCCGTTGTCCCAAAGGGCTGGGGTCACAACATTAAAAACAACAAATAAAATATTGCACACCCACTCATTGCACAGTTCCCATTATTGCATATGTTAAAGTGCATATGTGATTAAAGTGCATTACAAAGTGCTGTAGTTTTCAAATAAGTTAATTTGCTTAACAGAAGCAAACGGTAATCGAGTGGAGTCCCATTTCTTAGGGGAACATTCGTACCCCGAGCCCTCACAGCTCGGGATCGAGGGGCAAGACAAAGACGTAGATAAAGGGGAAGGGGAAGGGGTAAGACAGAGGAATGGGACGCAGCCTGAGTGTGTGTGTGTGTGTGTGTGTGTGTGTGTGTGTGTGTATTTCAGCTGTACAAATACTACATGGTAATAAGAGCTGCAACAAACCAACTAACTACCCATTTTGTTCAGGGTTAAACGGCCCATATTACGCCATTTTCTGATATGTTATAATGTTATTTCCTCATCACAAACAGACCTGGAGTTGTGTTTTGTTTAATTCCAACATTTTAACACACAAACCCTGCAGATTTAGGCTGAGTTCTCTGTTGCATATGTATCTCTGTTGTCATGTGGTGATACATGAAGTGCTCCATTGTGTTTTTAAACTCCACACACCTTCACTAGAATCATTTGGATCATTTCAGTCCTGGAATTGCCGATCTCTACTGAACTAAAGGTAAAAGGAGCTGTTCACTTAAAAACTACTCCCATTCCTAATAAGAGATTGCCATAAAGTTCAGGTTTTGGACCCAAACGCAGAACTCAACACAGGTAAAGATTAAGAAGCTTATTAACAGGCAGGTACTGGGCAGGGGTGGGCTGGTGGAGCAGGTAGGTACTGGGCAGGGAAGGGCAGTGGAGGCAGTAGGTTCTGGGCAGGGAAGTCCGGTGGAGCAGGTAGGTACTGAGCAGTGAAGTCTGGAGGTGCAGGTAGGTACTGGGCAGGGAAGTCCAGTGGAGGCAGTAGGTACTGGGCAGGGAAGTCCAGAGGTGCAGGTAGGTACTGGGCAGAGAAGTCCGGTGGAGCAGGAGCCACGAGGAAACCAGATGAGCAGTGACAGGAGATATCCGAGGAGTACTGGGAGCAAAATGACCAAATTACAGGAATTCCGAGAGAATATAAGGCAAAAAGGTTAAAGAAAACAGCCAAGAGCGAGTTACCGCTGTGGATTAACTGACGAATTAACAGGGAGTGATGGAAAAACCAGGTTTATATCGGCAGGACTTGTTTGTAGATGGATTTCAGGTGTGAGATTGAGACAGACTGCAGCTGGTGTTGGTTGGGTGACTCCGTAGGTGGGGGAAAACTCGCAGATGAGTGAAAGACAAAGGGACAGGAAAAGGGAGAAACTGGAGGATCATGACAGAGATATTTTAGGAGAATTTATGAACACTTTTCAAAGCAAACCCCTCTGCACGCCCATTTAATCCAAACAGGTTTAGTTCTGCATGTTCAAACCAAAATGTAATACTTGTGCCATTAAAGCGCCCTTCATTTTAACAAAATCCATTTAATGACTTTTGATTCTTTTTTAATACCCTGAATTAACTGCGCTGTATCCGAGGAGCTGCACACGTCCCTGTTGCCATGGTTACCCCGGTGATTGCTCCTGTGAGTCACCGAGCGGTACACGGGCACAGAAAGATGCCAGACCAAGACCAGCCAATCAGGGCACAGACACCAGGCGTAGTGACGGGGACTTTCGGCTCTTTTGTGGGATCTGAATCTTCTGAAGAGCCATTCAAAAGACTCAGAAGCCATTTTATCTACAAACTAATCACAAAGAGAAATGATCTAAGTTAAAGGTGCACTGTGTAACTTTTCTGGTGGAGGGTCTGCCATCTGCTGGTCTCCATGGTGATGCTATTGCTTTGCCTGGGATGTTCCACAGTATTTTATTAAACAAATGTATCTTGTATTTATTCAGCTAGAGGTGTTTTTATTTCTCAGAACTACCGCAAAATCATGCATTATTATCGTGAGCAGGTCCACTTCTCCACAGATCTGAATACCTTCTTCCACCTTGTGATGTCATCATGTGGTAATACAGGAAGTGCTCCACTGTGTTTTTAAACTCCACACACCTTCACTAGAATCATTTGGATCATTTCAGCCCTGGAATTGCCTCTAATCTCTACTGAACTAAAGGTAAAAGGAGCTGTTCACTTGAAAACTACCACTTCATGACATCACAAGGTGGAACAGAGCGTTTTCTGTTTGAGAGAAGAACTCAGCCTAAATGTGCAGGTTTGTGTGTTAAACATGTGAATGAAACAAAACACAACTTCAGGTGTTTGTGACGAGGAAACGACATCAGAACAGATCAGGAAATAGTGTAAATTGGGCCCTTTAAACAAATCTTAAAGGTGCACTGTGTAACTTTTCTGGTAAAGGGTCCACCACTTTGACACGACTCCATGTTGTTTTTTCCTGAAATGCTCTACAGTAATGCGTTTAATTTAACTTAAATCTTCATGGAGACAAGCAGGCCACAACACCCAGTCAAATTACAGGTCAGATCTGTGGAGAGCGTTGGAGATGTAAACAAACTAATAATAAAGTGTTACTCAAACATGTGAATGAAACAAAACACAACTCCAGGTCTGTTTTTGAAGAGGAAACAACATTAGAACATGACTTAAAGTTCGAAAGAGTCAGTTTTGCATTTTAGAAGTGAAAGAGAGCGGTACACAATTTAAGTTCTTCTGTGCAACAGTTCCAAAAAAAGCGTTCACGTAGAGCAGGGGTGTCCAAACTTTTTTCATCCAGGGCCACATGTCTAAACACAGATGAAGCAGAGGGCCGATCGAGGGCCACAGACTGGGGCTCAGTACAGTGAGTAATTGAAATATTCAGGTTTAACACGTTAGAATGAGCGATCAGTCCTTTATTCATGCTGAGATCCACAAAACCACACAATAAATATTAAATATTGTCTTATCAAGGTAGATTTTCAAAAAACTTGCAGTCAAAACTGCTCAAGGTCATTTGGGCCAATTCACCTGGAAGTCTGAGGGCCAAGAAAAAATTTGTCTGAGGGCCGCATTTGGCCCACGGGCCATAGTTTGGACATGCCTGACGTAGAGGAATCGTTCAAAAGAGCCGCCCCGTTCACGAATGTTACATCACTAATCAGACGTGTTTTGCTGACACACACACACACACACACAACACACACGCACACACACACACACACACGCACACACACACACAACACACACGCACACACACACACACGCACGCACACACACACACAACACACACACACACGCACACACGCGCACACACACACACACACACACACACACAACACACACGCACACACGCGCGCACACACACACACACACACACACAACACACACGCACACACATGCGCACACACACACACACACACACAACACACGCACACACGCGCACACACACACACACACACAACACACACGCACACACACGCGCACACACACACACACACACACAACACACACGCACACACATGCGCACACACACACACACACACACACACACACACACACACACACACACACACACACACACACACACACACACACACACACACATGCTTTTCCTGGTGGTTCTCTCCTTCTTTGGTTTAAATTTACTCCTTCTCCTTTTCATCGTGTGCCTCTTGTGCACTGAACAGTTTTTGGATATTGAATGGTTGTATATTTTTGTTTGCTTTATACAAAAACAAAGCAGTGTAGAATTTTACTAAATCAAAATGTTTTTATAATTTCAATTTGAAAAACAAGTCGTTTGTATGGTCCAGGTAACCAACCTTATGCATTATTCTCACAGCACGTTTTTGCAATTTGAAAAGGAAAAGAAGTAAAGTTTGGTCATTGTTGCCCCAAATCTCAATACAATCAGTACTCCTAAATCTGGAAAATGTCTCCATTCATTTTCACAAACTGTTGTCTTCCGATCAGATGCTTTCAATCCAGTTTAGTGCAATGCCCCTTGTGCCATACAGTTTGAGTTTTTTGAGTAGTATGGCGTGGTTAAGAGTGTCAAAAGTTTTCTTTAGATCAATGAAAACCTCCATGACATACTTTTTACTATCTAGTGCATCAGTTATCTCCTCCACAGCATCCATCCATCCATCCATCCATAAGTGCCATTATCTCATGTTTGTCTAAAAATGATTCCAATACTTTTACATACTTTACATACTTTTGCAATTTTCATCTTGTCCAGGAACGATCCCTTTAGAAATGATAGATTAAAAATATATGTTAAGGGTTTAATAATGCCATTAATTACGTTTTAAACTGTAGTCATGTCAATGTCATAAAAGTCAGTTGACGATTTATTTTTAAATTAATTTACAGTGGTTATAATTTCAAGTTCGGTTGCAGGAGAAAGAAAAATTGTATTTGGATATCTTTCAATAAGTGTTTGGTCTTGTATTGTGGGGCTTGTTTCTGAATTTTTTTTCTGCCAGTTCAGGACCTATTTTTACAAAGAAATCATTAAAGTTGTTAACAATACTGGGCATGTCATCTATCACACCATTCCTACCAACAAAGTAATCAGGGTACAGTTCTTTTTAGAGCCTTCTTTAATTACACTATTCAATATAACTCACATTTTTTAACATTATTTTTATTATTTTCGAGCAGTTTATTATAATATAATTCTCTACTGTTTCTTATAATATCTGTCAACTTATTCTTACGTACCTTCTTTCTGAATCTTTCATTTTAAATTTTATAAATTGTCTATAAAGATTATTTTTCTTTTTACAAGCGTTTTGTAACCCCTTCGTTAACCAAGGACAGTTTGAATTTCTTTTTTTGGTTCTACATTGTTAAACGGGACAGTGTTTATTGTATAATGTTAGAAATATATCTAAAAAATTATTATAGGCTCTGTCAACGTCTTTCTCCAAGTATACTGAGCTCCAGTCTTGATCATTAAGGTCTTCATTCAGTGATCTAACAGTTTCATCGGATCGCATTCTTTTATAATCATAATTATTAATACAGTGAATTCTTTAGTCAAGAATTGAAAATACCAGGTTCAACATTTGTGAACCTTTACCTTTTGGATACTTCATGGCAAAATACAATGTTATCAATAGGAAAAACTGGCTCTCGCCCCCCATCTGAGAGTAGCACATTCTAGAATCTGAAAACCACCAATAGCTGTTTTTAGAATTGTATATCGTTATGGCAACAACAATAACAATGCCATTCCATCCTTTATGATGTCACATCTCAAAGCTTGATGACATCACACCTTTCTATGTAGGTGTGAGCACGGCCAGAAGACTGTTAATTTATCCAGATCTTCTGAACAGACAAGACACATTTCTGAAGCAGAGACCAGTTCACAGAGACTCACCAGTTCACAGAGACTCACCAGTTCACAGAGACTAACTTAAGAACCACTACAATGGCAAACTGTACAGGATACACATTGCCCTTACAGAAAAAGATAGATGTTAACTACAAACATGAAGTTAATCAAGTCTATGAACTAGGATGTAAGCACTGCTTGCCAGTAAATTTTAAAGAGGTGAAGACAGAAGGTCCTCTCCACGATGCAATCTTCACCTTTCGCGTAACGGTTGGAGAATTTTCTGCTGAAGCAGAAGCACCAACCAAAGCACTTGCAAAAAAGCTGGCAGCACAACGTATTCTCCCAGACCTGCTCCGCCTAACTCCTCCACCCGAGAAGGAGGACAGTTATTGGAGGATAAGGAAACGCAAACGCACTGGTGTCTGCTGGCGAGAACTACCCATGTTTAAGCCAACAGAAAACCCAGTGCAGTGCCTTGATAACCTGGTGACAAAGTGGCATGGAAAGCCCCCTCAGTACAGGTTATTGGAAGTGGACAGGGAGTCTGAGCCTTGGATCCATCATATCCAACTGACTGTAGCAGACCAAACAGTAGTAGGAATGGGTGAGTCAAGGAAGGAGGCAAAAAAAGTAGCTGCAATCAAAATGCTCAACTCCTTCGGTTATAATTATATTTATAATGAGCCACAACCATCTCCCCGGAAAGTGCCGCTGGATAGTATGGAGAAAAATAAGACTCCAGTTTCCCTAAATGAGGAGGTTACAGAGAGTAGCGAGCATCTGGAAGAAGCAGCAGACACTCTTATAGTTCCTCAAGGGAGCCACTCTGAGGTGGAGATTCAGTCATCATCAGTGGACCAGGAACCATCTGAAACCGTTATAGAAGAGGCCACATCTGGTTTTCCTGTAGAAGAACCATCTAAAACACTGCAGGATACATTTATAGAAGACAGAGGTAACGCCCTCCACCTACTGCCTCCAGATGTTCCTCCTATGTTGGTAACAATGGGCATGATTCAGAACAAGGACGGCACAGTCCAGTGGTGTGAAGATAAATCACCTCCAGATGGTGGAGAGATGGCCTCTGAAGCTGCCCCAGTTCACCTACCTGAGGTAAGTGAGGCCACCACACCTGAAGGACAGGTAGAGGTAACACCGTCAGAGCCCCAGGACAAGGCGTCCGACACAGCCCATGATGTGCCACTCGATGCGCCCCAGGACTCCCGGGAGGTTCTGTCCCAGGAAGTATCATCTGTAGCAATCCAGAAAGACACACCACAAACAGTCCAGAATGATCTTCTGGAGATTACAGGAGAATGTGGCTCAGAAGTTTCCCACAGTGACTTGTCCAAACTAGAGGAGGTCGAGTTGTCATTGGAAAATGCTGAAACATTCTCAGAGCCAGAGGCAATTCTGTTGGATGTAGTTGAAAAGTTACTGGAACAGTCGCCTGCTGTAATCGAACATCAGTCAGCTGAGATTATCCAGGACCCAGTTTCAGAGACCAATGCAAATGCAGAGCCCCAGGAGGTGGTCCAACAGCCAACGGTGAACCTCCAAGTGCTGCCTGTGGAAGTCTTGTCTCAGTTGGCCTTCATTGGAGTCATAACAGAAAGCGATGGCTTCATACAGTGGAGGGAATCAAACCCAACCACCACTCAGGAAGAGCCTGAGGTCTGCAGTTTGAATGTAACTCCAGCTGAAGAACTCCAGACCAGCACGTCACCGGCCCCGTGTGAAGCTACACATGAGCCAGAGGACACCAGGGAAGACAGCCCTGTCGTATACACCCTGCATCAAGAAAATGGTGAACTCACCACTGTTGTAACAACCGTAACAGAGAAGAGCAACGCACCTGCACCACCCTATGGAGATAGACTGTCCTTCGCCCTTACACACGCGTGTGTGAAAAAGATCTTTAAAATGTCAAAATGCCACAATCGGCATGACCGTAACCTAATGGCTGTCGGTCTGCATAGAAAGATCAAGGAGCACATCATTGTCGATGGGGATATCCCCTTTGAAGACTCGCAGAAAATTGGCAAAAGAGCAGCCAAACAACTCAAAGTGGAGTATGGCTCTGCTGGTGCCCTCCTGAGGGCAGCTTCTGCACCAGACACTGCAGCTTTCGAAGCTGCTGCTGTGACCCATCTCAATGACGCTCTGACAGCCTACCACAATCGCCCCAAGTCCTCCGCCCTCTCACGCTTCCTCTCCAGAGTGAGGAGGGCGTTCACTTTTTAAGAGGCCCATTTAACAAGTATGTGCATTTACATCCATTTTGATGGAAAGAACGTTTCCTTTTAAAATGTGTTAAAATGCATATATTTGAGAACCTTCCCCAACCTTTTCATCCATCCATCCATCCATCCATTTTCTCCCGCTTAATCTGGCTGGGTCGCGGGGGCAGCACGCTGCCCATTACTCTGTACACCAGACCCAGACCCCTATGAACCCCTCTGCAGGTGGTGAGCACCAGACCCAGACCCCTATGAACCCCTCTGCAGGTGGTGAGCACCAGACCCAGACCCCTATGAACCCCTCTGCAGGTGGTGAGCCACAGGAGGGAGGAGTTCCTTGACGGTCCTTGATTGTAAACTGTTCATAGTATACAATACTGTTCATAGGGTGCAAATATATGCACCCCTAGGGGTGTAGGGGTGCATATATTTGAGAACCTTCCCCAACCTTTTCATTTGGCCCAAAATTTGACTATGTGTATTTTAGAAACATTTGGATGGAAAGAACATTTCTGTTCATATGTGTTAAAATACATTAATTTGATTAAAAATAAAGAATGCATAGCAAATATCTTTACTCTTGTGTATATTTATTTGCCTTAAATACTTTTAATATTTCTCCAGGGGCGGACGATAGGAGGGTTTTGTTTGTTTTTATTTCATTTTATTTTTGTTTTTGTTTTTTTAAATATTAAAATCTATTTTAAAGAAGAGAAAAAAACTGATGTGGGCAGAGAGCAGGTTGGGGTGATACAATTTTGGGAATAAATGGAATAGTTTTATGTTCTAAAATCAATATTCACTTCGCAATGGCGATGTGAAACATCCAACAGCATCTGAGGGAGGACGTGAACTTCTGAAGAATCCCTCACATTTCAGAAGATCATTAGATTTAAGGAACTTTTATTTCCTGGTTGGAAATCATGACATCACACCAAGAATTTCCATAACTGTTACCTGGCAACCATGTCTGTGATTAAGCCAAAACTCCTCTAAATGAACACGGAAATGAGTATTTAGCAAATAAAATGATAAGAACACGTTTATTTTTGCTGAAATCATGTTTGAAGTATCAGAAAAATGCGTTTCTTAAAGGTATATTGCACAACTTTTCTGGTGGGGGGGTCTGTCATCTGCTTGTCTCCATGGAGATGTTATTGCTTTGCCTAGAATGTTCCACGATATGACATTAAACATATCGAGCTAGAATTTATTCATTACAGGCGTTTCTATTGCTCAAAAATACAATAATTCCTTCTGTTTATAGAGGCGACTCCCCACAGATCTGACCTGTAATGTAGCCTACCTGCTTATCTCCGTGGATATGCCTGACATGTTCCACAGCATAGCATTAATGTGGGACTGAGAAAGTTTTTAGGTGGAGGGTCCAAAACTTTTTTAGACCATACTGTGGAATATTCCAGACAAAGCAAAAGCAAAAACCTTTTCTTTAGACAAATGCTCCACCAGAGAATTTGCATAGTTTCCCTTTAAGCTGCTCTATAATATTTTCATTTTCTTGTGTTTTAAGGCCAACATTGTAATTCTGTTTTCCCTGGTAAAAGGTTAAATAAAAATGATTGCTTAAAAATACCTACATTTTTCCTGTGAGCAGCGTCGCCTCTCTGCTTTGTAACTTGGCCTGGTGCGATCCTTTACTTGTCGTAGAGATTTACAAGTTTATGTCGTTTATTATCGTAAATACCAAAAACTGGCGTCAAAATTGCACATGAACACACACTCATGTCGATTTTGATGATACACGAGCTGCCGAGATGAGATCAACTTTGACTTTTGTGTGTCATATACAGTGTTTTATTTAAAATACACAGAAGTATACAGCATATTATTTAAAATACACAGAAATATAGAGCACATTATTTACAAAATATACAGCAGCATATTATTATTATTATTATATTATTACTGTTTGCGTTTTTTGCTGTAACAGATGAATTAACAAATCTAAAACTGTTTTACACCAATAACAGTTCAGGATAAACTGAATCTGCCATGTTTCACTTAACTACGACAACAAAAGCACCTGAACACAACACACTCGGAATTTCCACTTCACGCGTGGAAAAGATCATCTTCCCATACCACAACATCTCCATGGAGACAGGCAAGTTACATAGTGGACCATTAAATTAAAATAAGTAAAATTCTCAGGCTTTTCATATCCATAATTATATAAACAAACAACAATGTGTGGAGATACTGAGAGGAGAGTGCAGAGAATTTCATTTGTAATTATTTAAATTTAAAGGTCATATTTTACACAAAATTTGACCCTTGTGAGGTTTAAGCCACGTTACTTTTTAAAAAAAAAATAATTTATGTCTTAATTGACACCAGTCTCTTGCTGTTTTTACTGCTGCTTATTTAGACGTTTATTACCATTTTTTATATTTTTTACTCTTTGTTATTGTAATATAATGTGACGTGTGAGTCATTTCCCTTGTGGATCATTAAAGTCCTTTGAAGTCTAAATCAGAATTAGAGATCGACTGAGGTGGGTTTAATCATGACCGATACCGATACTGATTGTTTAGAGTCCAGAGGAACAATGGTCGATAAGCTCTGCCGATATTTTTGAGCCGATACGTAACAGAACTGCGCGGTCACGTTTACTGCAGTTTTCTCTTCTTCTCTCTCTACCTGCTTGTCTCCGTGGAGATGTTATTGCTTTGTCTGGAATGTTCCACAGTATGGCATTAAACCTTTCTATCTTCACGGAGACCAAACCAGACCAAGTTAGAGGTCAGATCTGTGGAGAGGCGACTCCGCTCACAGTCAGAATGTCTGTTTTTCTAGGTATTTTTGAGCTCTAAAACCACCTGTAATTGAATAAATGTAAAGTAGAGCTGTTTAATGTCACACTGCGGAACATTCCAGACAGAGCATAGAAACAAGCAGGTGACGGGCCCCCGATCAAAAAGTTGCATAGTGCACGTTTAAAGTGTTAAAATAAAGCTTTGTGTGCGTTTTTAGGCTGCAGATCGACCAAAACTAAATATCAGTCTGTGCTGGAGATTTAAGGCTGATAACCGATAAGATAAAAAGACCAAATATCGGCCAATCGATATATCGGTCTATCATAGTTATAATGTTGTTGCCTCCTCAAAAACAGCTGGAGTTGTGTTTGTTTCATTCACATGTTTGAGGAACTCTTTATTATTAGTCTGTTTACATCTCCAAAGCTCCAAACGCTCTGTTCCACCTCGTGATGTCATCAAGTGATAGTTTTCAAGTAGCTGTTCAGCGGAGATTTAAAATTCCACGTCTGAAATCATCCAGATGATTGATGATGATGAAGATGTGTGGAGCACTTCCTGTATTGCCACGTGACATCATAAAGTGGAACAGAGTGTTTTCAGTTTGAGAGAAGAACTTAACCTAAGTATGCAGGTTTGTGTTAAACATGTGAATGAAACAAAACACGAGGAAACATTAGAACATAAATCAGAAAATAGTGTAATACGGGACCTTTAAATGTCTAAACATTTACCAAAAATAATTTACCCAGAAGCAGTTTGGTTTGTTTCCTCTAAACTTTCCTGATTCTGTAAATCGTGGTTTGTTGTAAATCGTGGCTCTTGAGAGTGAGTGAGTGACCTGCAGTGACCTGCAGTTCTGTCTCGTAGCATATCCATGTTGAATAAGGAATAATGGAGTAGATTTACAGAAATTATAAACAAAAAAGGTTCATAATTTGCATTTTTCGTCTTTTCTTCTTTTTGTCTTTTCAATATTACACAACGCAAACAAAAAATAAACAATGACAAAGTACAGCTCAACCTTTTCCAAAATTCCCAACTTTGCACTTTTAAAGGGACTATATTATGTTTAACACACAAACCCTGCATACCCTGAGTTCTTCTCTCAAACAGAAAACACTGTTCCACATTGTGATGTCATGTGGTAATACAGGAAGTGCTCCACTGTGTTTTGAAACTCCACACACCTTCACTAGAAACAAGTACCTGAAGAAGTAGCAGTTACATTGAAAACTACTAGTGCTGTCAGTCGAATCACGATTAATCTCATGAATGTCATAGTTAATTAAGATTAATCGCATATGTTTGTCCCTTGAATCATCGTTTTAATTCTCTTATCAACGTGAAAAGTGAACAGGCTCCGCTTTGTGAAAATGTATTTATTTATTTTTTATTACAAACCATAACAGTTGTCAGTGACACAACTTTGTGTTCGATGTTCCACTCTCTGGCTCCTTTCATGAAGTGTTCTGCATCAGTGTCAGTGAAGTGCTTCTCTTCTGTCTTCAGAACAGTCAAAGTGATTGTGTAGGGTTCTATGTTCCGCACTCACACCTGCACAACCAAACCGAGCCAAGGCCCGATGACGTCATCACACGGCGCTGTTTGTTTACATGTCGCACAGCAGAGATGAAGCTTTAGCGGAGAAAATAAGTCCAGCGGCAGAAATATCTCTTAAATAGTGAGACAGATCTGAGTCCTGCTGTGATTCGCTCCTCTGTGAGTTTATGGAGATAAAAACAGCTCAGAGCAGCGAGGACAGACGGAGACGAGGACAGGAGCACTGAGGACAGATGGAGACGAGGCTGCAAAACTTCTGTCTCTGCCACAGTCCTTATTGAAGGTCAGCGTGAATTTGCTGTATGTTTTGGAGTGGAGTTTATTCACAGTTTTCCTCGTATGAGTAACATCAGCACACACACACACACACACATGGCTCGTAGAGTGAAGTCGTACATGAGCTCTGTGCCGTGCTCTGGCCCACCTCCTCCAGCCGGGACTTCTCAGTTTCATAGAAATTGTTTTACTTCCGGTTTACAGCCGGATCCTGTAGTTTTTCTAATCTTACGAGCAGTGGCCACAGTTTATGAAAAAAACTAGTTCACTACAAAGAGCCTTAATCTTGCAATAAAAAAAAAAGAACACAGTTAAAAAATTGTTTTGCTTTAAGATGTGTGTAGAATCCCTCAATCGTCCAGGTAGAATCCATGGCAAAAGGAGAAATTCATTTTGTCAAGAACTGAAGAAGCAGCTTGGATGAGCTGCAAAACATATTCGACCAAATAAACTTTTGTCCAGTTGACAAATTAAATTTCTCCTTTTGCCATGTTTTGCACTAACTCGTTAATAACTGGATATTTTTGACAGCCCTTAAAACTACATACATAACTAAATGACATCACAAACTGGAGCAGAGCGTTTTGAGCTTTGGAGATGTAGACAGACTAATAATAAACAAACACAACTCCAGGTCTGTTTTTGAGGAGGGAACGGCATTCTAACATGACTAAAACCTCACATGACTCACTTTCGTGTAATATAGGACCTTTAAATGCGTCGTCTGCTTTGGGGGAGACATTTTAAACATTCCATCACCACGGCGACACTTTCAGCCTCGCCCCTCGTGCGCTTGGCTCCTCTGGGATTACCAATGACGCGGGGAAAAGAGGCCCACATTAAAGCTTAATCTGGAGCGGAGTGACGTGCTGCCCGGTTAGCAAACAGACAGATTAGCCCGGGCCGTCTGAGCTGTAATTTACCCGACAGATTCATCTTTGTGCTGCTGCTTTAACCCCCACAGTGCTGGACCAGAACTCTTTTATTCCCCCTCTGAACAATAAGCTTTATTCACACTGCAATTTATATCAGGTCATTCATCTTGTTTTCAGATTTATTATCGACTTACTAGACCAGAGACGGCTTCATTCTAGTCTAGAGGTAGTTTATTTTAAGAAAACTTGTCAAGTAAAGTGATCTTGCTGCATGGACAGATCATTTCACTACTTTTAAGTCATTTTCTGATAGATTTAAGTGTTTATATCTTACATTTTAGCCAAGCTTTTTTGCAGCGCACGCAGAAGACGTTTGGAAACATGTGGATGACGACTCTGGGCATGTGATAAAACAATAAAACCGTGGATTCAGTAGCGTCTTCACAACCTGACAAAGATTTCCATGGAGGACGAGACTCTAATCGTGTCTTCGATGTCACTTACAGGCAGCTGGTTGGAACTGTTAATCTGACGAACATAACAGAACGCTTTTTAAATTAAATTCAACAAATTATAATACACAAATTAATGGGCCTGACAGACCCAGTGGGTAATGGAGATGAAGCTGGCTCCACCCAAAGGCACTGCAGGATGGACAAAAAAAGGCAGGTAAATCCACAAACTCTTCAAAACCAAAGAATTATCCTGAGCATAAGTTCACCATTTTAACACCGGCTTGATCTGGCACTGGAGAGGAGGTCAGCAGGTCTTTTATACGGCAGGAGGTGATTGGAGGATGAGGATCAGGCGTCGAGTTCAACAGGTGAGTATAATTTGGCTCCGCCCAGGAAACACCAAACAAGGTAATAACAGAGAGGTGGAGAGGATAAAAGGCCTATTCCAATTTAAACCGATTTCTCAAAATGCTGTAAACCTGGGAACTATGGTTGTGGTTGGCTGCTCTTGTGTCTAACTGGCTGGCACACTGAGCAGTTTTTCAACTTTTTATCTTAAATTTTTTAAGACGCTACAGACTTTCTGCACCAAATATGTCAACACTTCGAAGGAATGTCCCCTTTCATCACTGAAACAAGAGCGCAAAGAGAGAGCCTGAAGAGAGGCTTTCCTGTTGCGTGTCAGAGTTCACCTGTCGCCCCCTGGAGGCTGCTGTGATGCTGCAGGACAGAGAGGACACAGAGGATGGACACTTTTGTCCTGAGGGCTGCCCTGACAATGGATCTGATGACTCGACCTGTTGAGCTGCGCTGACACTTTTGTTTGAGCTTTTCTGTTGTCGTTGTATTTTGTGTCAGGGGCCTCCAGCCTTTTTCCTCTGGTGAGCTCCTTTACAAAACGAAAATCCCAGAGGTCATCTGATTTTAGCCGAGTAAATATAAAGCCACTGTGAGCCTTAGATGGGAACGGTTAGATATCTATGAAACATAAACCATTATCCAGTTATCAGTGCACAAAGTTCGGTCTAAATGATGCATCTACAATGGTAATTAACCAAATTTGAGTTACTCAGCACAGTATTTATAATTCAGAATCCCTCGGTGAGCTCCTTGGCGTGGAGAACTGCTGGTAGTTCCCGAGCTGCAGGTTGGAGATCCCTGCTCTGTCTGCTTAAACTGCCCCTCAGTGACAAATAAAGTGATTTTGATTGATAGATGCAGGCCAAAGAACTGAGTAAGTACAAATGGGGCTTGACGTTCAGGGGCGTCTGGTGTTTTAAAACTTTGCAGCTGTAATTACAAATAAAAACAACTATGATATAACCAGACCTTAGGCAGAAATAGAGAAGCAAATGTATAAACATAGCTGAGTTTCAGTATAAGGCCGATTTGGAGAGTAAATCACTTGTGAGTAGCACAGATGTCACTAAATGTGCGGTTAGCTTTAGTGCTAATGCTAAATTACTACAAACCTGAACGCCTCACGGCCCCATTTGCTCGTCTTGATTCTCTGAGCTGCTGTAGACGGACGGGAGAGAGCGGACTGACAGGGTTTGGGGCAAAAACCATTTGAATTTGGTGGCACTTGGATTTCCGTGTGCGTGTAAACAGAGTAAATGGAAGATTAAAGGCACACTATGGAATTTTCCTAGTGGAGGCCCTTGCATATCTATCATATCTATCTATCATATTCTATTAAAAGTGTTTATGGCTTAGAAAATGTGCATTCTTACTGTTAGCAGAGACGCCACTTCAGAGATCTGACCTGTAAACTGCCTTGTGGTGTCACCTCCTTCCATGAATATATTGTAGATTAGCTTCATGTGTGGGTGAGTTTCTTTTTTACGTTTTCATTTTTTAAATACAACTAAATGAAAGAGTTATTTTTAGACAAGCGCCGTGATGAATCACATTGTAATCAAGCATAAATCACTTCCTGATTGCAGTGATCAGTTTCTCGTGTGGCTGCAAAAACACGTGAGGTGTAAAGAGTTCAAAATGTGAAAGAAGAGACTGGAGTGTTTTGTGTTTATTTGTACTAAACAGTTGTATTTTGTCCGCCAAATGCTTTCCCTGGAATGTTCCACAGTATGACATTAACTCTACATTTATTCGGTTACAGGTGGTTTTAAACACAGCATTCTGACTGTGAGCGGGGTCGCCTCTCCACAGATCTGACCTGTAACTTGATCTGGTTTGGTCTGAAACATTCCAGACAAAGCAATAACATCTCCATGGAGAAAAGCATTTGATGGACTCTCCACCAGAAAAGTTACACAGTGCACTTTTTAAAGCAAGTTAAAGCAAACTGCAGATGTTCATGTTTTTAAGAGTCGACTCAAGACTCGTATACTTTTACTTGTTTTTATTATTCATATTTTATTTTATTTATTTATTTATTTTTTAGCTTGAACTCATATTCTTTTATCATTTTTAGGATTTCCAGTGTTTTCTCTGTAGGAGCCTCTGCCCCGGGAGCAGTGGTCGGCTGTGGCTGCCAGGGTCTGTCCCGTGAGCTCCTGGTGGAGGGATGGTGCTTGGGCCTCATCTCTCCCCTGTGTCCTGGTGTTTTGTAAACTTTTACAAATCCTACAAAATTTACAGTATTTTTATATTCATATAATTCCAGACTTTTCAGATCTTTGTTAAGCGAGCTCTGATCAAACATACCTGAGCGGGTTCACAAACCTGAGCTGGGAGTACAGCCTACGTGGGCTAGTGGCGCAATGGATAACGCGTCTGACTACGGATCAGAAGATTCTAGGTTCAACTCCTGGCTAGCTCGCAACTAGTTTTAACCTAACACTGGACTACATCATTTAAATGCTCCGATTGTTGAATACCATTTCTTCAGTGTGTAAAATGTAGACTGTAAAAGGGCTGGATACAGTAAAGTACCCAACAGGACAGCCGTGATCGTATAGTGGTTAGTACTCTGCGTTGTGGCCGCAGCAACCCCGGTTCGAATCCGGGTCACGGCATGATAACAGTAGATGAAAAAATGTTCAGTTTTTGTATTTCACTTGAAGGGAAGATTATGTTTTAAATGGGCAAAGAACACAATGCAAGATGTTTTTTAAACTTTTACAAATCCTACAAAATTTGCAGTATTTTTATATTCATATTATTCCATTGATTGATTTCATTATTTCAGTCATTTATTTTAAGTAAATACGACAAGAACAACATGGCCTATTTTAAAATCAAAACATTTTAACAAACTTTCGACATTTTCACAACTTTCACTTTCAGAAAAAAGAGTGGAGTTTTATCGTCACGGTAATGCTAACAACAACTAGCATGGTAACGCACACTTCCTGATTGTCAGACAATAAAAAAGGTTTATAATTAGATGCAGACACCACGCAGCAGACACATTTTAACTTTTTACACTAAATCTGTACAGAGGCAAGACACACTTTGCTCAAATACACCAGAAAAACACGTTACCACATGACATCACAAGGTGGAACAGAGTGTTTCTGTTTGAGAGAAGAACTCAAAGCCTAAATCTGCAGGGTTTGTGTGTCAAACATGTGAATGAAACAAAACACAACTCCAGGTCTGTTTTTGATGAGGAAACGACATTAAAACACAGATCGGAAAACTGCGTAAAACGGGCCCTTTACAGTTTACATGAGACAACTTTACAAACGCAGTATTTTAGCTCCTCCCTTCATTTAAAGCGTGAGGAAAATGATCCTTTAACGTTTTTCCAGCCTTCTGTTTCTCTCTCTTTCTCCTCCTGAGTGCCTCTGACATGAAATCACAAACACAATATTAGCTCAGCGCTGACCTCATTTTACGTCAGCCTAACTCTCTGTGACACTGCTGCTCTCGCGCCGGTCACTCCTGTCATCTCAAAATAAGCCCTCTCCTCTCTCCCTCCTCTCCTCTCCTCTCTCCTCTCTCCTCTCTCCTCTCTCCTCTCCTCTCCTCTCTCCTCTCCTCTCTCCTCTCCTCTCCTCTCCTCTCTCCTCTCCCCTCTCCTCTCTCCTCTCTCCTCTCCTCTCTCCTCTCCTCTCCTCTCCTCTCCTCTCCTCTCCTCTCCTCTCTCCTCTCTCCTCTCCTCTCCTCTCTCCTCCTCTCTCCTCTCCTCTCGTCTCTCCTCTCCTCTCTCCTCTCCTCTCTCCCTCCTCTCGTCTCTCCTCTCCTCTCTCCTCTATCCTCTCCTCTCCTCTCTCCTCTCTCCTCTCCTCTCCTCTCTCCTCTCCTCTCTCCTCTCCTCTCCTCTCCTCTCTCCTCTCTCCTCTCCTCTCCTCTCTCCTCTCCTCTCCTCTCCTCTCTCCTCTCCTCTCTCCTCTCCTCTCTCCTCTCCTCTCTCCTCTCCTCTCCTCTCTCCTCTCCTCTCTCCTCTCCTCTCCTCTCTCCTCTCTCCTCTCCTCTCCTCTCTCCTCTCCTCTCCTCTCCTCTCTCCTCTCCTCTCTCCTCTCCTCTCTCCTCTCCTCTCTCCTCTCTCCTCTCCTCTCCTCTCTCCTCCTCTCTCCTCTCCTCTCGTCTCTCTCCTCCTCTCTCCTCTCCTCTCGTCTCTCCTCTCCTCTCTCCTCTCCTCTCTCCTCTCCTCTCCTCTCCTCTCTCCTCTCCTCTCTCCTCTCCTCTCTCCTCTCCTCTCCTCTCCTCTCTCCTCTCCTCTCTCCTCTCCTCTCCTCTCTCCTCTCCTCTCCTCTCCTCTCTCCTCTCCTCTCCTCTCTCCATCCTCTCTCACTCCATCCTCTCCTTTCTCCTCTCCTCTCTCACTCCATCCTCTCTCCTCCAGCACAGCAGAGGAAGAGGAGGAAGAGGGCTGTAGAGTCACGCAGATTAAAAGTGAACAGTAATCACATTGTTTTCGACTGCAGAATCTTTCTTTAGCGGGATCCTCGCTCAGATCAGATCATCAGCCGAGTCCAGGAGCTCGTCCACAGGAAAAAAACAAAAAACAAAATCACTGTGTGAATATGAGCTTCAGAAGAACGGAAAAAGCCATCAACACTGATATATATATATATATATATATATATATATATATATATATATATATATATATATATAGACTGACAGAATGGTGATGGCGAACCAACCAGACATAGTGGTGGTGGATAAGCAACAGAACAAAGCCGTGGTGGTGGACATTGCAATACCAAGTGATGGTAATATCAGGAAAAAGGAACACGAGAAACTAGAGAAATACCAGGGGCTCAAGGAAGAGCTGGAGAAGGCCTGGAAGGTGAAGGCATCAGTGGTGCCCGTGGTGATCGGAGCACTCGGGGCTGTAACCCCCAAACTGGAGGAGTGGCTCAAGCAGATACCCGGAATAACATCAGACATCTCAGTCCAGAAAAGTGCAGTACTAGGAACAGCAAAGATACTGCGCAGAACTCTCAAGCTCCCAGGCCTCTGGTAGAGGGCCCGAGCTGATGAGGGTGAGAGAGACCAACCACCGTGGAAGGTGAGGAACACATTTTTTTTTATTTTTTTTTTATATACATACAGTCTCTCATCATTGTATGAGGTGGGCAATAACGCCTCCTGTGCTTCACTTTATCGTGCTGTTTTAACAGATAAATGTCTTAACCATCTACATATTACAGGTATATAACATCTGGTAACTTTTACCTGAAAATATGGAGAAAGAATCATGAGAGTGATGGAGTGTCGTTTCTCATATTAGGGCCATAGTCCCATTCTAACCTTTCCCATATGGATGTGATGTGTCGGTGGTGTTTGGTTCAGTGTGAAGCCTGACCTCCATGGGCTTGTCAATAATAATAATAATAATAATAATAATAATAATAATAATAATAATAATAATAATAATAATAATAATAATAAAATGGAACATTTAATATCAATTAAAAAAATAACAGCCACAGTTTGACTCACAGTTTGACTCACGATGGTCATGAGCTTTGGGTAATGACCGAAAGGACAAGATCGCGGATACAAGCAGCTGAAATGAGTTTCCTCCACAGAGTGGCTGGGCGCTCCCTTAGAGATAGGGTGAGGAGCTCAGTCACATGTGAGGAGCTCGGAGTAGAGCTGCTGCTCCTCCACGTGGAGAGGAGCAGCTGAGGGGAGGGCATCTGTTCTGGATGCCTCCTGGACGCCTCCCTCAGGAGGTGTTCCGGGAATGTCCCACTGGGAGGAGACCCCGGGGAAGACTCAGGACACGCTGGAGGGACTATGTCTCTGGGCTGGCCTTGGGAACGCCTTGGGGTCCCCCCGGAGGAGCTGGAGGAAGTGTCCTGGGTGAAGGAAGTCTGGGAGTCCTGCTTAGACTGTTGCCCCCGCGACCCGGGCCTGGATAAGAGGAAGAAAATGGATGGATGGACAGTTTGACCCACGATGATTTGAATGACATAATACAGTCTCAAACTGTTCTTAAACACTTTCAGTTAATCTAGAAAAACGTGTTTGAACTGAAATCCCCCCGTGCCCGTTCATCACACGCTAAAAATCCAAAACGACCCCATTAAAGACATTTGTTGAGTTTAACATTTCCTCGATCTCTGAAATGAATATTCAGCACAGACAGACTGAACCTCTGACACACGCAGAGTTAGAGCTTTAATAAAAGAGTATGACTTAGTAAAAGCATGTTTAAAAATACATCGGCGGGCTGAGAGGGCAGAGCTGTGTGCAGATCCAGCGCTCTCTTTCAGCTCTTCTCCGGTGGGGTGGACTCCTCTTCCGTCTCTTAGCTGCACTTTTATGAGCTCAACTTTAAAAGGGGGTATATCAAGCAGCAAAATGAGCCTTGACTGCCTCCAGAGGTTTGAGGTTTCTTTTATATTATTTCAGTATTTCAGTTGAACAGAAAGCGAAAAGCTAAGAGAATAAGCAGCTCCACAAATGAACAATAATACGTCCCCTTTAAACAGTTGGCATCACTGATCTTTCTTTAGTATTAATATTTAGTGCACCAAAACAAAATTTCTCATAAGCTCATAAACGACAGAGATGTATTAAAAAAATAACGACTTAATAAAATGTGTTTAAAAATACATAGGTGAGCTGAGGTGGTGGAGCTCTGAGCAGAAGGAGGTGTTCCGTCCTTTCAGCTGTTCACTCGTGATGTGGACCTCTGGAGTGGGGCTGTACAATTAAAATGTGATGATTATGATTTTAACGTTGTGATTACATTTGCAGTTCTCATTATGTTATGTTTTTGTGTTAATAATAAGATTCTGTTCTTGTTCACCTCTATACACATACGGATTAATCGATTTGAACTGAGAAAGAAATACAAGAATCACTTTTCAGAACATGTTCGTACAAAAACTACAGTTTGTCGTTATACGGAGGAAATTATGTCCATGTATGTCCATTCAAACTGCGACTCAGATTTTTGTTCATTTGTGATTAGATCTTTCAGCTGTTCTCTCATAATGTGCACTTCTTTTTCCCACCGTACTCCGAGTCCTTTCAGCTGTTCTCTTGTGATCTTTTCCTTCATGTGTCTATTGTATTTTATAATGTGGACTTCTTTCTCCCACTTTCAGCTGTGGACTTCCTCATAATGTGGACTTCCTCTTTAAAGACAGTCCCTTCATGTCTCCTCTGATAATGTGGACTTCTTTCTCCCACTGTACACCGAGTCCTTTCAGCTGTTCTGTCAAAATGTGGACTTCTTTCTCCCTGTACAGTCCTCACATCTCATCTCTTATAAGGTGGACTTCTTTCTAGCACTGTACATCGAGTTCTTTCAGCTGTTCTCTTATAATGTGGATTTTCTCTTTAAGGACAGTCCCTTTATTTCTAACCTTACAATGTGGACTTCCTTCTCCCACTGCACAGTCCTCTCATCTCTCCTGTTGTAATGTGGAATCTTTGTTCTCCCACTGTACTCCAAGTCCTTTCAGCTGTTCTCTTGTGATGCGGACTTCCTCTTTAAAGACAGTCCTCTCTTCTCTGCTCTCATAATGCGGCTGTACTCCGAGTCCTTTCAGTTGTTCTCTAGTGATTTGGGAGTAGTCTTTTTCTTCATGGCCACAGCCTTGTACTCAGACATCTGTTCTGTTAATCACGTCCCGCTGCACCACAAGATCCTCATTAATATTTTTCATAATGGATTTATTCAGGGAAGAAATCATTTGTCTTGTCAGTGTCAGTTTCTCGCTTCTTTCAGGAAAGCTGCAGGGACGGGACCACTGTGTCTTTTGTCTCTTCTTCTCTCTGTGATCTGTGTAGTGTAACAGGTTAGCAAGGCTCTTTCCATGTCACTGCTTCACACGTGTTTAGTCACAGCAAAACACTTGTACAGGACAACTGAAATGCTTGTGGCAGGTTATTATGATTCTCTCATTTTGGCTTAATTTGATGGGATAATACCTGTTGTAAATATAAATGGAACTTTTACACCAGTCAAGAAGCAATCTGTGAAGAAAAGTCGGAAAATATGTTGAAAATTACAGGAAATAGAGAGTCCCAAGAGAGAGAATTCTGTCCAAAAGTTCAGCACAATTTACACTTAAAGGTGCACTGTGTAACTTTTCTATTGGAGGATCCGTCACTTGCTTGTCTTCTTGGAAATGTTATTGTTTTCTTTAGAATGTTCCACAGTACAGATTAAACTTATCTCAAGGGAGACAACTAGAACCGTGACCAGAAAAGTCTGATTTATTTTACCGACGTCATCAATACTGAAAATTCCACTGAACATTAATGCAGGTCCCGCCCCAGAAAAGACCCAGGACACGCTGGAGGGACTATGTCTTTGAACTGGCCTGGGAACACCTTGGGACCCTCCAGAAGAGCTGGAGGAAGAGCATGGAGAGGTAAGTCTGGGCCTCTCTGCTCAGACTGCTGCCTCCACGACCCGACGCTGGATAAAGCAATTTTATTGTTTTTAGCCTCATTGAAACTGCTTCACTGCTGAGAGCACCAACCAAAGTCGTGTCTCACACCGTTTACTGAAGCAGAACAGTGAAAAACATCATTAAGTACCTTAATTTCCAGACTATAGAGCGCACCTGAATATAAGCTGCATCAACTACATTTTAAAAGAAAAAAAGCCGCAGGTGTCCATGTCTTCAAGAATGTTTACAAGTCTGCATCTGCTTTTTTTTGCCTCTAAAGCTTTTGTCATCTTTTTCCGTTGAGTCAGTTCGTCATGTTGCCGTCGCCAGCGTCTCGCTCTTGCATCCCCGTCACTTGGCACTCTACTACACATGTCTCCTGCAGAAAGAGCCACTGTCCTGTTTGGGATCATGTCAGTGTCTCTGAGGATTTCAGCAGATTTCAGGCTCTCCCAGGGGCGGGGATAGGTGTATTGATCAGGTATGAGTGGATGTTCGGTTACTGAAGTTTGACCTCATACGGGTCATTAAGACGTGTCCCACTCACTAATGTTCATTTAGAATCAGAACTTATTTTATCACATGGTGATAAACAGTTTTAGTGCTGACGACGGCGCTCGCTAGCGGCGCTTTCTGCACTTAGATTGAGCCGTTGTCCTGTTGGTGGTTTTTCAGGTTCTAAAATGTGATGATGTCATACTTAAGACAATCTCATCATAGAAGAAAGAGAACTTTCAATTCCACACGTTTCTTCACTAGGCCGCACGCCTCACTAGACCTTCATTGATTTGCCCGAAGGCCTAGTACAGAAATGTCGCTGATGTCCTAATAAAGTTCGCAAGTAAGACAGTGTGCGGGATTCTTCTCTGCTCTAGACAATCTCACCACAAAGCGCTCTCACACATACAATTACCGTCACAAGCCCGCTAGCATTAGCCAACAGTTTTCCCGTTTGTCGCTCTCACCTTTATGTTGGAAATCAAACTCCTAAACAGGACCATGAACACTTGTATTGATCACAGGCTCCTGAAAATGAACGGTTTAAATCCATTTTGTGTTTTTTCTTGAGTTTACAGACAGTCTGTGTGCGCGTACACGTAGAACACCCCCAACATGATGTCACTGCAAAGTATCAATACAATCCTGTGATGTCATCTGAAACCCACATCACCTGCACCATCGCTCTCCACCGTACCGTTCTGAGCCGTCCTCCTGCTCGTTTTAAACAAAGGGCTTCTCTTTCTAGAACGTTCTGGCATCAGCGCCACTTATTCCAGGACATAATGCGCGGAACCAGGTGGAACGGTTTCTCTAATATCTCATTTGTGAGAGTGATTGAGTGTGCAGAGTGTGGGCATGGCGGTGCAGGTGAGTGACTGCAGACAGGAGCGGGCACAGGCGGGCACAGGCGGGTAGGTTTGTGTGAGTTAATCTCTCCATAATAAGTGTGTAATGAGCTCCTGATGCGCCCCGTGTCTGGGGACGCCGCGTCACTCTCCGTTCAACCACAACAGATCGAGAGATGGTTCTGCTCCAGCCACGGCTCCGAGACACGTCTGGGGCTATGTGATTCTATTTTATTATGAGTTTTGGTTTTTACATTGGTTTTCTAATTCTCTATTTTCCATATTGAATAATAACACTTCAGATGAGTTCTTTTGTAGTAGAAAATATTGTAGCGTCCTGAGAGAAAAGAGACGAGACCCTGAAGACTTCGTACAAGATTTGTCCATTTGAGTTTTACAGGAGACTGCAGGGAATACCAGGAGCCAGTGGCAGAACTATTGTGTCCTTAGGCAAGACACTTTGCTTAGTCTGAATGTAGAGTGTGTGAGTGTTGGTGTTGGGTGGGGCTGATGGCACAGACTGGCAGCCTCTGCCCCAGGGCAGCTGCAGCTACATTATTATATTAGTTTTACCAGCACAGAATGTGCGGCATGAATAAAACATGAAATTATAAAGTGAATTTGAAGTGTGCGGAGCAGCACTGTAAAAGACAAATGCATTATTAAAATGATTAAGTGTAATGATGTCTTAGACTCAGGTAAACTCACTGAGCGAGCAGTGTACTTGGCACAGCGGGCACAGGAGTTTCTTAGGCATCTTTGTTGGTCATTTGGCTCAGGCGGCTCTGGTGGGCGCTTTGCCACCTGCTTGTCTCCAGATTTATTGCTTTGCCTGCATGTTCCACACTTAATGTTATCCATCTTTATTGGGGAGCAGCAGGTCAGATCTGAGGAGAGGCGGCTCTACTCACAAAAAGAGGTCAAAAGTCAAAGTGTTTTTGTGTAATAAAAACATCTGCAATCAAATGAATACTAAATGTTTAATGCCACACTGTGCCCTGTGGTCCAGCATTAGTCCAAACTTATCTTCTGCATTCTGAGCATCCAAATTACTCACTGTGATGAGTTTAAAAGAGCTTTTCACAACTATCAGAGTGGAGTTTTACCACCGCTGTAATGCTAACAACTAGCATGCCAATTCTGAAGAAGCAGCTTGGATGAGCAGCCAAATGTATTCGACCAAATAAACTTTTGTCCAGTTGACAAATTGAATTTCTTCATGCTAACCGTGCACTTTCTAATGACAGACAATAAAGCGCTTTATGATTGGGTACAGACAGTACACAACGGACCTCAAGAACCCTCTAAACACACCTTCAATATTTTTCTTCATCTTTACTACTTTCTATATGTTATATAAGATAAGATAAGATAATCCTTTATTTGTCCCACAATGGGGAAATTGCAGTGTCACAACGCAAGTTACAGAAACAGAAGGAAAATAAGAGCATGCATCAAATCAAGATAAATAATAATAAGTATTTACAGTCAACTAAAAAAACACAACACTGTAAAGCTAAAAGGCACAGGAACATTGCACAATAAGTGTTTTTGATTCAGAGATGATTGTGTACAGTGCAGTGATGGACAGTGGTGGGTAAATAAATAATAGCAGGTACAGTGACTTTAAATAATATTGCACATTGTTATTATTACTATGGAGATGACACATGGTTGCTATGGGGATGACACATGACTAGCATTGATCATTGTACAGTCTGACAGCAGCAGGAAGGAAAGACCTGCTTAATCTCTCCTTAACACAGCGAGGGTGAATCAGTCTGTCACTGAAGCTGCTCTCCAGAGCAGACAGGGCGTCCTGCAGGGGGTGACACTCATGGTCCAGCATAGACATGAGTTTAGCCAGGACCCTCTTGTCCCCCACCTGCTGCACCGAGTCCAGAGGACAGCCCAGGACTGAGCTGGACTTCTTGATGATCTTGTCCAGTTTCTTCTTCTCCCTCTCTGTGACGCTGCTGCTCCAGCAGACCACACCGTACAGGATGGCTGATGCCACCACAGAGTCATAGAAGGTCCTCAGGAGTGGCCCTCTCACTCCAAAGGACCGCAGTCTCCTCAGGAGATAGAGCCGACTCTGGCCCTTCCTGTACAGTGCATCTGTGTTATGAGTCCAGTCCAGTTTATTGTTCAGATGCACACCCAGGTACTTGTAAGAGTCCACTCTCTCAATGTCTCTTCCCTGGATGTTCACTGGTGGTGGGGCAGTAGAGTGGCGTCTGCGGAAGTCCACCACCATCTCCTTGGTCTTCCCCGCGTTGATGAGAAGGTGGTTCCGGTGACACCAGTCCACAAAGTCCTGCGTTACTCCTCTGTACTCGGCGTCCTCATTGTCCGTGATGAGACCGATGATGGTGGAGTCATCGGAGAACTTCTGCAGGACGCAGCTGTCCGTGTTGTGTCTGAAGTCTGCAGTAAGGTGAAGAGGAAGGGCGCGAGGACAGTGTCCTGGGGCGCCCCCACACTGCAGGTCATGAGGTCAGACACACAGTCCCGGGCTCTCACAAACTGGGGCCGGTTTGTGAGGTAGTCCAGGATCCACTCAGCCAGGTCACAGTCCACTCCTGCCCACTCCAGCTTGTCCCTCAGGAGCAGCGGCTGGATGGTGTTGAAAGCACTGGAGAAGTCAAAGAACAAGATTCTCACAGTGCTGCCGGGCCTCTTCAGGTGGGACAGTGAGCGGTGCATCAGAGAGATGATAGCGTCCTCCACTCCGATGCCGGGCTGATACGCGAACTGCAGCGGGTCCATCGCTGAGCTCACCGTAGAGCGGAGGTGACCCAGGACGAGCCTCTCCAGAGTCTTCATCAGATGAGACGTGAGAGCCACTGGCCTGAAGCTGTTGAGGTCCTTGGCGTGCGGTGTCTTGGGCACAGGTACCACACAGGAGGTCTTCCTGTGTGGTACCTGTGCCCAAGACACCGCACGCCAATGGAAGGCATCAAATTACAAAATACATTTTATTAATAATATTTTATATTCAAATCCGGAATAGCTCGACAGCTCTGCAAACCCTTGGTCTTCTCTCAATGAGGTTCAAGATGAAATCCTTGAAATGGTTTTCACTTCACAGTTATGCCATGTCCAGGTCAAAAAATGCAAAACAGGGTTCAAAACAAAATTAAAAAATAAATTAAAATAAAACAAATATTGAGCTGTTTTGACATTTTTTTTTGTTTGCTACATTCCATATATATCCAGTCATAGTTTTGACGCCTTCAGTTAGAATCTGCAACGCAAATAATCGTGGAGATAAAGAAGAAACAGAAATGTTAACGCGTGTCCAAACTTTTGACTGGCCGTGTAGACTTGGGCAACACAGATTTGGCTCAAATGCAAGAGAAAAATGGGTACAGGCCCATTAATAAAATGAAAAGCAAATAAGCAATCAAGAATGGACATCTCCAGAATGGACTTCATTAGCCCAGCGAGATACAGCAGATAACCACAGATAACCACAGATAACCACAGATAACCACAGATAACCACAGATAACAGTCACCGTGGTCATTAGGGCCAATTTATCACAGTGTAATAGTTTACACTGTAGGGCCCATCTACACTGTGTAAAACTATAGGGCCCGTCTATCAGTGTGTTATAGTTTACAGATTGTGTAACAGGCTCAGATTGTGATGGATAAACGAGCGTGTGCGGTTGTGAAGAGGCTTAGTGTGAATAAATCTCTTTTACTGGCCAATTGATCTAATTAGATTAAAGAAGAAATGACATGGAGAGCGATCAGACGAGAGCAGCTCATCGTGATCCAGTCAGAGCGCGGAGCTGCTCAGGCACCAGGACACGCCGCTGCATGTTACCATGACAACACAACAACACAGCAAAAACACAACAACACAACACCACAACAACACAGCATGGAAGAGGAGGACAGGAGATGCCACATGTTACCACGACAACACAACACCACAAGAACAACAACAACACAGTACCACACCACAACACCACAACAACACAGCACGGAAGAGAAGGACAGGAGACGCAACATGTTACCACGACAACACAACAACACAGCAACAACACAACAACACAGCAACAACACAACACCAGAACCACACAGCACGGAAGAGGACAGGAGACGCCACATCTTAACACGACAACACAACACAACACAACAACTCAATAACACTATACCACAACACAATATCACCACACTACACCACCACAACACCACACAACATAACATCACTCCACAACACCATTACACAACATCACAAAACTATTGTGGATTAGCCGAATATAATGGAATGCTACAGTGACATGGAGATCTTTTTCCTAGATTTTGTCAGATTTACTACGGCGAACAAACCGAGCCCGCCGGAAGTCGCCGCCACATGTTTCCAAACGTCTTCCTGGTTTGTGTCGTAAGCGTGAACAGAGCCAATTGTGCGAGAGCGTGAACTGAGATGCAAAAGTACCAGGATCTGATTGGCTGAGAGGAACAGAGAAGCGGAAACAGGAATAAATACACTCTTCCTGATTGCATTTGTAAAGGTGCACTATGGAACTTTTCTGGTTGCAGGTACAGCATCTCCTAGCATGAATGCATAAATGTGCTTTGTATTACTCGATAATACTTTGAAAGAAATACATTTTTACTGCAATTGATTTCAGACCGAGCGCAGCCTCCTCCTTCCTCCGGTACAATGGATTGTGTTTGTCCGTGTTTCATTCCAGAAGAACATGTGAGCTGCTGCACCTCCAGGCTTCACCTCTGACCCCAGAGCCGAGGAGAGCGGAGCTGTCAACGCACAGGGACATTAAAGGTGTAGCCTGCGTATAGTGTTTTTAAAAAGCAATTACAATCACAGCTGAGCCGGAGAGAGCAGAGCATTAACCTGCTGATAGAGGACACACCAACATGTTTTTCTCATTGGTCGTGTTCCATATTCTTTCTGGTCCCAGTTTATTTTTTATTATTATTATTTTTTAATAATAAACAAATAGAAACAACAGTAATATTTAACAAAAATTACAATCAAAGAATAAGCCATACTGACCAAAAAAGGAGACAAAATATAACAATTATTTTAAAATAAGAAAAACATTTGTCCCTTTAATTAGTGACCCCTCACCAAAGTAATTCAATAATAATACTAATAAATTAACAAACATACACGTACACATTCACTCACACACATATGTTTAAGGTAGGGTACACACACTATATTGCCAAAAGTTTTCTCTCACCAGCCTTGACTCACAGATGAACTTAAGTCACATCCCGTTCTTAATCCATAGGGTTTAATATGATGTTGGTCCTTTGCAGCTGTAACAGCGTCAACTCTTCTGGGAAGGTCCACAAGGTTTAGGAGTGTGTTTATGGGAATTTTGGACCACTCTTCCAGAAGCACATTTGTGAGGTCACACACTGATGTTGGACGAGAAGGTCTGGCTCTCAGTCTCCGCTCTAATTCATCCCAAAGGTGTTCTACAGGGTTGAGGTCAGGACTCTGTGCAGGACAGTCAAGTTCATCCACACCAAACTCTCTCATCCAGGTCTTTATGGACGTTGACCTAGGAGTGAGGAAATTTCCCGACTGGACTTGTTGCACAGGTTCATCCTGTCACAGCACCACGCTGGAATTCACTGAGCTCCTGAAAGCGACCCATTCTTTCACAAATGTTTGTAGAAACAGTCTGCAGGTCCAGGTGCTTGACTTTATTCACCTGTGGCCCTGGAAGTGACTGGAACACCTGATTTAGATTATTTGGGTGGGAGAGTGAAAACCTTTGAAAATATAGTGTATCATTTTACCTCTGGTGTTATAGGTGCCCACAACTCCTCAAATTTTTTAGTTTTAAATTGCAGTTTTGCTGTTTCTCTTTCCATTTCCATCATCTTTAACCCTTTCCAACCAAATTTCTTTAGTGGGAGATTTTGGTTTTAGTCAGGATACAGTTATCTTTTTTTTTTTTTTTTTGCTATTGTACATAATACTAGAATAATTTTTCTATTTTTAGGAGACATAGTTTTTGGTATGATACTTAATAAAAATAGTTGTAAATCTAAATTTAGTTTTTCCTTACAAATACTTTCAATTTTCTTTTTTACACTGTCCCAATAGTCTCTGATTCCAGGGCAGTCCCAGAATATAAGTGTGTAATCTCCTGTCTGACACAACAACCCCTCCAGGATTTATCTGATTTTACACTGGATTTTGTTACATTTGCATCTTAGATTTCCATTCAAACTCTCTCTATGAAATACTCTTTAACCTTTTATGTCCATCTTCTTGCGTTCCATGTTTTTTAATCTGATGATGTTGTAATTCCAGGGACCTTAAGAGCTCCATGGAAGATTCACTGTTTTTGAATGAAATGTCCACAAATGTTGAACCTTGTCATTCTTTGTTTGGGATTTGGGTTTGTCATATCACTCTTGCAGCTTAAAGTCCTTTCATTTCACAACAAGGACTTCTTTGGGGTTAAAACTCCAACTTCACCACTTTCTGAAGCTGTTAATTAATACCGACTGACAAACTTTGTACAAGTGTTTTTTTCAAAGGCCCAAGAATTACAGAGACAGACCTCCACTTTAGAAGTTACATACCGCACCTTCAAGTTTTACTTTTTTGCTCTGGTATCTGTACTTTTACTTAAAGGCGCACTGTGTAACTTTTGGTTGGGGGTCCGTCACCTGCTTGTTCCTATGGATATGTCATCACTTTGTTTGGAATGTTCCACAGTGTGACATTAAACAGCTCTACTTTACATTTATTCAATTACAGGTGGTTTTAAAACTCAAAATTACCTGGTCTGGTTTGGTCTCCATGAACATAAAAAGGTTTAATGCCATACTGTGAAACATTCCAGACAAAGCAATAACATCTCCATGGAGAAAAGCATTTGACAGACCCTCCACCAGAAAAGTTACACAATGCAGCTTTAGGTAACACAATGTACTTCTTCCACCACCACCAAAGTCAAGAAGGTCTTTTATTTCACAAATGAGGTCATCTCTTTGTTCATCACATCACTGGCATTGGATTTTTCTGCGCCAAACATTTTCCTGTCAACATCCTCGGCCCCTCTGTGTCTAAACCAAGAGAAGATCCGATTAGTTCACGTCAAACTGACTTTTTGACTACCGTGTTCTATTAATTCTAACTATCTGCAGTTTTTCAAGGTATTTTTGAGCTATAAAACACGTCTAACTGAATAAATGCAAGGCAGATATGTTTAATGCCATGCTTTGGAACATTACATGCAAAGAAGTAACATCTCCATGGAGACAATCAAGTAGCGGACCTTTTTTTTTTTTGCTCTGGTATCTTTTACTTAAACTTTTTCTGGTGGAGGGTCTGTCAAATGCTTTTCTTCATGGAGATAATTATTATTGCTTTGTCTGGAATGTTTCACAGTATGGCATTAAACCTTTCTATCTTAACGGAGACCAAACCAGACCAAGTTACATGTCAGATCTGTGGAGAGGCGACCCCGCTCACAGTCAGAATGTTTGTTTTTCTGGGTATTTTTGAGCTATAAAACCACATGTATTTTAATAAACGTAAAATAGAGCTGTTTAAAGTCATACTGTGGAACATTCCAGGCAGAGCAATGACGTATCCACGGAGAGAAGCATTTGACGGACCAGCCACCAGAAATGTTACACAATTGGGTCCTTCTTTCACCGCCAAGTCAAGTCCTCAATGGAAGGTCTTTTCTATAATCTTCATTCATCTCTTTGTTCATCACTTCAGTGGGTTTCTCAGAGCCAAACGTTTTCCTGTCAACATCCTCGGCCCCTCTGTGTCTAAACCGAGAGAAGATCTGATCACTTCACTTCAGACTTTTCAGAAGCTCTTCCCCTCACAGCCATCTTCATTAAATCGGAGCCAGAGCAATTCCAAAATGGCAGACTGCACCATCGGCGAACTGCTGGGTGCCATTGTGCGTTTGATTAAAAAGTCTCTCGAAATGGAAAAACTCCCCTCCCCTCTGACAAAGCAAATCCTGGCGTGGAGAGTGAGGGAACAGCAGGGGGTGCCGTTTGTGTTTTGGTAAATTCTGGTAACATCTGCCATCTATCAGAACGTCTGTGCAGAGAGGGTTTGACCTGCAGCCAAAAGAGAACGATTTCACTTCCCGTGGTAAAAACGGACAGAAGTGGGACAGCGGCCAAACACTGTACTCAAGTAAGAGTAATGTTACTTCAAAATAATATTACTCAAGTAGAAGTATTACTGAAATTACTCAAAAGCATTTGAGAAAACTACTACACAAGTAAGAGTAACTTAAAAGGTGCACTGTGTAACTTTTCTGGTAGTTACTTGTCTTCATGGAGATGTTATTGCTTTACCTCCTATATTCCAGAGTATGACATTAAACTTTTCGATCTCCATAGAAACAAGCAGGAGACGCCACCAGGCCAATTTACAGGTGAGATCTGTGAAGAGGCGACCCCCCTCTCAAGCAGAATGCAGTTTCTGAGCAGTAAAAACACATACGTTTAATACCATACTGTGGAACATTACAGGTAAAGCAATAGCATCTCCATGGTAACGGAACCCCAAGCTGAAAAATGACACAGTGTCGGTTCATAACTCATTAAACTGTAATTTGAAGTTAATGTGATTTGAAGGAGAAAACATTAAAAATAATCCAAAAAGTCTGGTATTCTCAAAGGACAAACACAAAAATGAGACGAACTGAATCATACGTTTAGTTTATGAGTTTATTTTAACAGGGACCAGGTTTAGACTTAAACTGAGACTTAAACTTAGACTTAAACTGAGACTTAAACTTAGACTTAAACTGAGACTTAAACTTAGACTTAAACTGAGACTTAAACTTAGACTTAAACTGAGACTTAAACTTAGACTTAAACTTAGACTTAGACAAACTTTATTGATCCACAAGGAAATGATTTGGACACAGCAGCTCAAACATCACAATATAATATAATAATAGTAACAGAGAGTAATAACAGAGAGTAACAAAAATAGATGGTGTAGCAAAAAGAGACAGAGACACGTGTCAAATGAGACATAATTATAAAAATAAATGTATATGTACAAGTCAAAATAAAATAGAAAAATAAGTAATAAAATATAAAATAAACTATAAAATCACAGCTATAAACAAGAGACAAGAACGACAGTGCAAATACTCTGCTGATTGACAGGACATTAGGTTATCTGTTACTACAATTGTAGGGAGTATTATCTGTTACTTAAGACTGAGTTGCTGTACAGTTGTAGGGAGTATTATCTGTTACATAAGGGTGAGTTGTTGTACAGTTGTAGGGAGTATTATCTCCTCTGTCCCTCTATAGTCTGGTGCAGTGGGTGAGTTGTTGTACAGTTGTAGGGAGTATTATCTCCTCTGTCCCTCTATAGTCTAGTGCAGTGGGTGAGTTGTTGTACAGTTGTAGGGAGTATTATCTTCTCTGTCCCTCTATAGTCTGGTGCAGTGGGTGAGTTGTTGTACAGTTGTAGGGAGTATTATCTTCTCTGTCCCTCTATAGTCTGGTGCAGTGGGTGAGTTGTTGTACAGTTGTAGGGAGTATTATCTTCTCTGTCCCTCTATAGTCTGGTGCAGTGGGTGAGTTGTTGTACAGTTGTAGGGAGTATTATCTCCTCTGTCCCTCTATAGTCTGGTGCAGTGGGTGAGTTGTTGTACAGTTGTAGGGAGTATTATCTCCTCTGTCCCTCTATAGTCTGGTGCAGTGGGTGAGCAGGAGTGTCCATGATGGAGAGCAGTTTGTCCAGTGTCCTCATGTCCCTCATTGTGACAAACGTCTTCATCTCGTAAAAAAAGAAATGCTTTTCTCCAGATTTAAGTAAAGCTCGTTTCCATCTACAGTCCCCCGGATAAATGAACAAACAATAAATCCAACGACAAAGACTGATCCAAATTCATCCATTTACAATCAAACCTGCACTCTCCCGTTCTTTCATTTAAAAACATCACACTCCACATTTCCACTTTTAAAATTACTCAAATACAACTTCAATATTACCATTACAATGTACTACATGCAAATACACAGATCTGAACGAGAAATGTTCAAATTGTTTTCATATTTTCATGTAAAGATTTTATCATGTTAAACTGAGAAGAGGAAGCACAACTTTTACTCAGGTAAGAGTACTGTTACTTCAATCAAAATATTACTCAAGTACAGTAAAGGAATGTAAAAAAGTCAAAGTAGTAAAGTACTGCAGAAGTATACATTTTAGGTGTCTGTACTTTATTGAAGTAGTAAATATTTTCTTTTTTTACATTTAAGACCTGGTGAAAAGGCAAAATTCAGCACAAATCTATTAGAAACTTTATCAAAATCTGCACAAAATACATTTACTTTTTACTCTTTAAGTACGTTTTTGAACAGTTACTTTAATACTTTTAGTTAAAGGTACACTGTGTAACTTTATCTTTAAAGGTTCCTTCACCTGTTTGTCTCCATGAAAATGTTTTTGCTTTGTCTAGAATGTTTGAATTATACATTAAACCCAACTATAACAAGGGTTACAAGCAGATTACAGCACTACGCTACATTACAACTCAGATCTGTGGAGAGGCGAGCCCTATTCACAGAAGGACTTATTGTATTTTTGACCGACAGAAACACCTGCAATGAATAAATGCTACATGGGTATGTTTTAATGCCATACCATGGAACATTCCAGGCCAAACAATGACATCGCCATGGAGACAAGCAGTTAGCGGAACCTCCTCCAGAAAGGTTACGCAGTGCACCTTTAAGTTGATATTTTCTGATACTTTTACTTGAGTATTTTAAGTAAAGTTTGCTCAGGTATCTCTATTTTTATAACAAAACTGAAAAACTGAATACTTCTTCCACCACTGCTCAAGTAGGATTAAAAGTATGCTGCTATAAAAAGTACAATTTCTTTAAAAAGTTACTCGAGTAAATGTGAGTAAAAAGTACTTCCCACCGCTGAAGATGACCCTGAAGACGGTGGAGACGTTAGTGTTTGGTACAGCTCCAGATGGGCACAGGTCATTAGGCTCTGGCTCTGGTTCTGGCTCTGGTGTGGAGTCGGACCTGAGGCTGTTAATGACGAGAGGAGACGGGGAGTGGAGAGGACTGAAAGAAAACGAGTGAAGAGGACGACAGGAACCACTGAAGCTTTGGGTGAAAAATGTATTATTTCAGTTAAATCTCCATCAATCCAACCTGGAAGAATGAAGCTCAACCCTGAGTGCCCACCTCAACGTTAAAGAAGAAGAAAAAATACCATTAATACCAACTTTTCCATTGACTTCTTAAACTGTATATTTAAAAGCTACACTGTGTAACTTTTTGGTTTGGAGTCTGTCACCTCCATCTTTCTATGGATACGTCATTGCTCTGCCTGGAATGTTCCACAGTGTGACATTAAACAGCTCTACTTTACATTTATTCAATTACAGGTGGTTTTAGAGCTCAAAAATACCTTGAAAAACAGACATTCTGACTGTGAGCGGGGTCGCCTCTCCACAGATCTGACCTGTAACTTGGTCTGGTTTGGTCTCCATAAAGATAGAAAGGTTTAATGCCATACTGTGAAACATTCCAGACAAAGCAAAAACATCTCCATGGAGAAAAGTGTTTGACAGATCTTCCACCAGAAAGTTACAAAGTTTGAGTTTTTATGCATGTTCTAATGTTCCTCCTCAAAATCAGACCTGGAGTTGTGTTTGTTTCATTCACATGTTTGAGGAACTCTTTATTATTAGTCTGTCTACATCTCCAAAGCTCAAAACGCTCTGTTCCACCTTGTGATGTCATCAAGTGGTAGTTTTCCAAGTTAACTACATTTTACCTTTAGTTCAATAGAAATTGGCAATTCCAGGGCTGAAATGATCCAAATTATTCAAGCGAAGGTGTGTGGAGTTTAAAAACACAGTGGAGCACTTCCCGTATTACCACATGATGACATCACAAGGTGGAATAGAGCGTTTTTTTGTTTGAGAGAAGAACTTGTATGTTAAACGTGTGTGAATGAAACGAAACACAACTCCAGGTCTGTTTGTGACGAGGAAACAGTATTATGACTGATCAGAAAACAGAATAATATGGGCTCTTTAAAAACACTGACGTCCTGCTGGGAGCTAATCAGATCTGTGGGAACTAATGACCACAAGACCTTTTCATGTGCTTCAAGCTCTGAAATCCGCCCTCTGCTGTTATCGCAATTTAAATGGAGAAAAGGTCCCCATTATAATCAGGAAGGAGCACTTTTCCTGAAATTCGGAAAATAGCAGTATTTATTAAAATCTGTTTCTGAAACCAAATGTTAGCATCTGTGCTATGGACATAATCCCTGTTTAAAAAGGGGTTATTATTCAAAATCTGCTTTCTGGAGCTTTGTTCTCTCATCAAAAACACACCTGAACCGTAGACGGTATAAAAAAGTGGACTAAGCACGTTCTAAGTTCAGCGGTGCTCAAATGAAGCTGTAGATCGGGTTAATACAAACATTTTAAGACCAAAATGACGAGGCTCTCTGCAGCAGTTACACAGAGGGATGACAATATTTTAATGCAAGTCAATGGGAGTGTAATGGAAATCTTTACATGATTATTCACGTAATCAATTATACAGGTTGTGTATAAGTCAGCTTTGTGATTTCTAATAAAATGGGGTTGTTAATCAGTTTTGGACTTGCCGTATAATGCATCTCTGTGGTATTTTTACACTGGACTCAACTTGTTTTTTACTTGTTTTTCTACTGCGAATGATCGAGCCTTGTGCTGACCTGTCCTCGGAGAAGTGTTGTGTCTTGACTTATGTATTTGACTTGTTTTTCATATCGAAATGATTAAAAATGTTTGATTTAGTTAAATTCTACACTGCTTTGCTTTTGTATAAAGCAAACAAAAATATACTGCCGTTCAGTATCCAAAAACTGTTCAGTACACGAGAAGTACACGATGAATTAAGGGGGAAGGGGAAATTTAAAACAAAGAATATTCACAGCTTCAAAAGAAATTATAAAGAGTTTTTTTTTTATTTTTGCTTTCGTGGTATAAGGGTGAGTGACAGCACTGATAAAAAAAAAAAACTAAAAAAAAAACAAACCTTGGGTAAAAATGATATTAAGAATGCAGAGTGTGTAATTTATTTTGTTATATGTAAATATTTTTGTGATCAGTGCACATAAGCAACCACATCATTTTAATTTTGAAACTATGTAATGAACAGGGGTGGGTTAATATAAGTTTTTCTTCTTCCCGCTCCTTTTCGAGAAATGTGCTTATCTGTTATTTACAATGTATATATATTATGTATATGATTATTGTTTCTCTCTTGGCACAAACTCGAAATAAATACGAATCAATCAATCAATGTTTGCATCACTCCTTTGCCCGATTTTGTTATGATCCCCGGTCAGGAGGAGCCGGAAGAGCCGCATGTGAACTTCCTATTTGAAACGTGGCGAGTGCATTAGATACGTCCATTTATATATACGGAGAAGGTATTTACTTCTGGTACATGGACAGTTTTGAAAGAGTTGAGCTCCATTCCAAGATTGTGTTCAGTTTTGTTAAAAAAAAAAAAAAAAAAAAAAAAAAAAAAACACATTAAAGGCATTTTTTGATTTCTTATACACAATTGTAAATAGTTTATAGCAATAACAAGTCTACATTCTTTCAGAGTTATGCAAATCAGCCCCTTTATTTCCATCTAAATAAGATATTAGAGTACACCGTTTCATTTATTCATTCAGGGCAGTTGCAGTGAGAGTCAGAATCTGTTTTATGAGGGAGAAATGGCCCGTGTTTATAGTTGTAGGGGAAATTCAGAGCAATCTACAGACAATAATAATAATGATTATGCTTCTGAATATATGCAGCACTTTTCAAGACACCCAAAGCACTTTACAACACGCTCACTCCATTCACTCCGTTTGAGTCACTGAACGCTCCTTCTGCTGATAGCGCCCACTCTCCCCCATCACTGCCAGTCACGCTCACACAAAACATTATCATAATAGGCACGGTACACAATAGTCGTAAAAAAGTTCATATCCTGGTTTTCTTGAAGCCTTGGATCATGATTTTGATTTTATCACTACTAAATTAATGTAAACTTTGAATATTTATATTGTCTGAAAGGAGGTAGCTAAAGTCATCTGCTTCTTCTGATAATTCACTTGATTGTCATTGATTTAATCCAAATGTCACTCACTCAGAGCATTGGTGAAACTAACCAATAGGAGAAGTGGGAGGGACATGTGTCTTTGGTTGAGCATGGAGCTGTCACACGATGCATCCGAAAATGGTTTAAGATAAGATAAGATAAACTTTTATTTAAACGCGCTTAGGAAGTTGGACGTGCGTCATCGTCCTTCACGACAAGGACCATCCGAATTAATCAGTAAAGTTAGGAAGGGCAATTATGCTTCCTTTTGTTACGGACCCCAGGCACCGGGGCTCCCATATCAGTGATGTTGCAATCTGAAACATATAATATTAGTAAGAGAAGAGAAACACGGAGCGTTGCCTTTCACGTCCAGATTGCGTTTGGGCAAAACAGGAAGTTCCGCCGTAAAACCCAACCTGGGGCAACGCCTCCAGCACAAAGGTTCCACGTTACCATTGAATTTCTAATCCCTCACTAAACAGGAAAGTACTTATTAATGACACGTTATTATGTCCAAATATAAATTTAGGATTACTTTACCAAAAATAAAAACATATATTAAATTACCATAAAATACCAAATTACCAAATAATAAAATAACAAAAAACAATTTGGTGATATATTTTAGGTGCACCACACTTTCATAGCTCCTTTAGCATAGGAAGCTCAGGAGGATCCTAACCAGCGGTAAGGAGCTATGAGGTATCCCACAATCCACTGCTCAGAGCAAACTAAACGTTTCTAAATACTACTGTACAAGTTCTACACTGCAGCAGATTATTAATTAAACTCTTCTATATAAATAAACTTTACAACGTATAAACCATAACGACTATAGAGCCACATCAGCCAGTCTGATATTATAATGTGTTTAATGCAGTTTTGCACATATTTGTTTACATTTTACAGAAAACAAAACTTTTGCATAAACTATAAGTGCTGAAAAAAACTCACTCCTTGTGCAGTGACACCATCAGCTTCTGTCGGTCATCTTCTATTGTTCCCGGCGCTGGTTAGGAGGACCCAGATGACCTAAGTCCAATTTAAACTTTTTTTTTTTTTTTTTAATTCAAACCCAGGAATTACAATATAATGATTATTCCAACAATACAGATACATGTAGAACACCCCCAGCGTGATGTCCCTGCAAAGTATCAGCAGGTTTCTTTGACCTGCTGTAGACTGGGATAAGAATGACAGGTTTTGGGGCAAAGACTTGAATTTGAAGTTGAAATCGGTTGTTTAGTGCACTTGGATTTCTTTGTGATCTAAATATAGTAACACAAACACAGGGGCAGCTCAACAAACTCCACTCACAACGGTCCAGGGAATCTAACCCACACCCCGCTGCGATACCGGCGCTTTAACCACGCTCTGCCCTCCTAATACCAGTCCATAAGACCTGCCTCCTGGACACACACTGCGTTACAGCTCCAGACCTCTCATACAGCGGCGTAAGCGTCGACCCTGCCTACAGCATTATTTCAGAGCAAAAACACCTCTCGCTGTTTCCAATTTCGCAATCGCTCCAAAATGCACACGCTCTGAAAGTCTGAGCGGTGCAATCTGAGCCCTCTGTGGAGAGAAGAGAGCAGCCATTTGAGCCCTGTTGTGTGTGTGGTGGCTGGTTCAGACATGAAGGGCATCTGGTGTAAAAAGCTGTCAAATCAGATCTGTGGAGAGGCGATCCCACTCACAGTACTATAAAAGTAAATGCATGTTTTTAAAGGTATTTTTCAGAGACCAGCGCAGAGTTTTGCCATCGTTGTAAAGCGAACGACTTCACTTCCTGGTTCACAGATGATGAAATTTATCTGAGTCCTTGTTGGGAGAAGAGGGAAGCCATTTTAGTCCTGTTGTGTATGTGTTGGCTGGTTCTAACACGAAGGGCATCTGGTGTAAAAAGCTGTCAAATCACCACCTGTAGAAAGAAAAGTGACATTTAGCAGGATGAAAACTCTTCTTATAGTAAAATAATTGACACATTTTGTTGGAATTATATTAAAGATCCACTCTGTAACTTTTCATGGTCCACCACCAGCTTGTCTCATTTAACTGATCCACGGATACAAGCAGATGATGCAACCAGCCCAAGTTACAGGTCAGATCTGTGGAGAGGCGGTCATGTTTTTAAAGAGAGAGAGAGACACTTTATTGACACTGAGGGAAATTTACATTTTGCTGCAGAAATATTTACACTGCTCTTCTCAGTGTCCTTTGTGTCTCAGTCAAAGGTCTCAGGTCAGTTTAACAGGAGGACTGGTCAGGGAGGGTCAGCAGATCCTGTGGAAGAGCCAAAAGTGTCCCTCCTCTGTGTCCTGCAGCATCACAGCAGCCTCCAGGGGGCGCCAGGTGAACACAAAAGGAAAGGCCTCATTCTTACTTCCTTATGTTGTTTCAGTTGGTGATGAAATGGTCCATTTCCTCAAAGTATTTCCTCTGGAAGGTCTGCCACATTTGGTGTAAAAAGCTTGTAGCATCTCAAATATTCATAGCTAGCTCCTGATCTAGCCTCTTTCACGGTCTCCGTGGATACAGGAAAAAAAAAAAGTCCCTTACTGGTGTCCTTTGAGCTGCACACGCTGCACTTGGTTAAAATCCCATGATATGATTTTAAAAACTGGGCTCAAAAAACAAATCTGTTTCAAAAAGTGCTCAGTGTGTGAGTCAGGCAGCCACAAGAGCAGCCAACAACTCTATTGCCATAAAGGTATTTTTCAGAGACCATCGTAGAGTTTTGCCTTTGAGATAATGGTGACGACTACTAACATGCGAACAGTGCACTTCCTGGTTGGCAGGTCAAATATATCTGAGTCCTTGGTGGGAAAAGAGTGGAGCAGAGCAGCGGTTTTAGTTCTGTTGGAGGAGACGTATCGACTGAAAACAAAGCACCCCACGCTCTGCAGGGTGACGGATGGCGAGCGACTGGGCGCGCACGAGATGGAGCTCTGGTTCCCGCCGCTGTATTAAAAATGTCTCTTTGAATTTACGACGTGATTGTACTGCATTGCGACTCCTTCTTGACCGACTGAGCATTGATTATGAACGAACACTTCTCATTTGCTGACATTGTGTTTTGGGACAATGTGGAGCTTAGTTGGAGATGGCAGTTTTGTGTTTTGAATGGAGTGGGGCCAGCGTGGGAGCACTGGATCAGAGAAGCACAACTTTGAGACAAACTTTGTGCACTTATCTCTTCCCAGTCTGATACATCATTTGTCTGATGTGCGCTCCCCTCAGGCAGCACACAGCAGCTGCCAAAGACTATTACACTAAAGTGGTTCAATATAGAGCATCTTCACAGGCTCTTCCAGGCCTCGCATTAACCCAAAACGAAAACTGCTTTTTTGTTTGGAGATAAATAGATAAGCCCGGGCTGGAGAGTGCACTTAGTTTGAAAAGATTTTTATCAAAGTTTGTACCGCCTGAGTTTCTTTACCTGGAAAAATGGGATCAGAGGATATCGTCAGTCATCCGTAAATGAAACTAAATTAAACAAACAAAAGTGTATTTCTTCGTCATTTCTATCTTCAGCCTCCTTACCTCTGCCAGTCACAGGTTAAAGGTGCACTGTGCTACTTTTCTAGTGCTTTTCTCCATGGAGAAGTTATTGCTCTGTCTGGAATGTTTCACAGTATGTTATTAAACTTTTCCATCTTCATAGAGACCAAATCAGATCAAGTTACAGGTCATTTAACTTCTTGGCTTCTTTTTTTAAAAACAATACAATAAAGTGTATTTACCTTGTTGACATGTTTCGGCTACTGCTGCTGTCAAATCACCACCTGTAGAAAGAAAAGTGACCACGCCTACAGGAAGTAACAACAGCGGACCACGCCCACAGGAAGTAACAACAGCTGACCACGCCCACAGGAAGTAACAACAGCTGATATACGACACGTCACTACTGTGGATCTATTAAAATAACTGGACAGGGTGTTGCTGCTTGTAGCTGCCTCCAGTTGGCATAGAGACACTCACTGGTTCTACAGTGAAAAAATCCCCTCGGCCGAGACAGGATTTTTCCCATACAGTGCAATGTAATCACAAACTGCTCATGTTTGGCTGACAGGGCACCTACAACTTTCAAAAATGTCGGATTTTGTGGCAATTTTTACCTATTTTCAGATCATCAACTCAGCTCAAAGTCCTTCAGTTGTCTTAAAAACAGCTTTATAATCTTTAGCTTCGGCTCCGCTCTGGCTCCTCTCGCTCTGATTGGTCAAAGCGATCACATGATACACGAGACTGCTCTCCGTGCGTGCGCTCACGTGCAAAGGCTAATCTGGAGTCATGCATCATTGAGCTCAGCCCATTGACTTGAATTTGAATTTTTTTTTTGAGTTTTGGATGAGAGCCCCCTCTCTCTGCTCTCTGTGTACCTCACTTTAACCTTTAGAAAACTTAAAAAAAAAAAAAAAAAAATAATAATAATAATAATAATAATAATAATAATAATAATAATAATAATTTGTATGACACCTCTTCTTTAAAGGTGCACTGTGTAACATTTCTAGTGGAGGATTGTTCCACAGTACATAGATTAAACCTCAGATACACACTTCACAGCACTACACTACATTACAGTTCAGATCTGTGGAGAGTTGCCCCTATTCACAGAAGGAATTAATGTATTTTGGAGCCACAGAAACAAGCTACACTTTATTTCTATTAGTCAGGACTTAGCTGGAGGATTTTACCTTTTGTGCGCGTGTGTTTTGGGACTTTTGACTGACTTTCTTTCTTTTAAATCAGTGCAGTTTCATAGGGTGACCATCTGTCCCTCTTTGGTCCTGCACAGACGATCACGCCCCTGTCCCTCGTCCTACTTTTGTAGAGAATGACCCACTTTTTCATTGACACCACATGAATTATAAAAAGTTACATTTACTTTTTCTTGCAAAAACTTTTTGGGTGTACTTTCAGGGTTTCTTTCAGGGTAGTTTCAAGAACTTCGGTTCTTTTCAACATCCCTTTTTTTCTATAATTTGAGGTGGTTGCCCTGGTGTCAGCTGGAGCCTCCTGAGCTTCTCCTCCTCTTCACCACCACTAGTAACAGAGATTTTTCCATACAGATGTTTCCCTTCTACATTTTGGAACGTATGAAAACTGTCCAAATTTTAAACGTTCCAACCTCAGACTCAAATTTGTAGGTCAATAGGTCAATACTTCTTGTGGTGGATACGTCTGCCACCACTCCATAGTGTTAGTATTTCATTTCATTTACATTTTCATTAAGTTATAGTTGAATTTAACCCTTTATTTAGACTTATATTTTCTAATTTTGGGTGCACACATTTTAGTTAATATAAGTCTGAATTATTACTTATACTTGGAGGACCATTGATGCCGAACAAAGGGGGGAAGCACTATTCAGTTAATTTTGCTAAGTTAGTTTGTTTGATTTTACTTTATTATCGTTTGTTTTCTGTATTATAAGTATTTGCCTTTTTGTTACTTTAAGTTCGTAGCTTTAGTTAATTATTTAATGTAATTTCCCCCTCTCTTGTGTTCAGTTTAGTCACCCTCGTCTATTTAAACGCACCTGTTTTCTGTCTGGGGGTTAGGTTTTGTTCTGTTTAGTTGGATTTAAGTTTCCCCAGTTGGGCCTGACTTTTTGTTAATGATTAACTTAATTTGAGCCTTTGTTAAATTACATTTTTATTTGACTTTATTCAATTTAAACATATTTTTTATACCTTGTCTTTGCCTTTTTTTGTTTTGTTTGGTCCACTACACTTCTCTTACCTGAGATAAGTCATATTTTGGTGCTTCGATTGTTGGTTCTGTAAAAATCACTGCTGTTTCTGAGTCCTTTGTGTATTTTTTTCTCTTTTTTTACAGCCACATTTGTTTTTGATGCGGAGCATGCCTCTCTGATTGGTTAATCCACCTGTCAATCAAACCCTCTGAAATCATTAGACAGGACACAGTGTCTTGGTAAAGTTTTGTCAAAGCGTTTGGTTCAGGCTGGTCAGGTTGGTGGTCGTCGTACAACAGTATTGACACACGTTTGCCTTGTGAAAAGATTCTTGTTTGAGTGAAAACCCTGAAAATATTGATAAATGTGCCGTGAGTTCTTCTGTTTGGGGAGTTCTTGATCTCAGAGTGTGAGAAAAACACATTTGAAGAAAATACTCTTGTAATACAGTATGTTTGTCTTGTAAATGTTTGATGATGATGTTCATTATTTAGCTTTTTACAAACAGAAATATGTGCACATAGACTGGAAAATTTGATTCCATATGGAGACTTTAAAGGTGCATTGTGTAACTTTATTGGTGGAGGATACGCTACATGATTGAAGGTGTTACTACTTTACTGGGAATATTCCATAGTATTGCATTAAATCTTTCTTTCAACTTTCACATTCACTTCAGAACAGATGTTTTTACTGCTCAAAAACATGCATTTTCACTGTAAGTGGGGTTGCCTGTCCACTGATCTGACCTGTAACTTTGCCTGATGGCGTCATCTGCTTGTCTCCGTGGAGGTATTATTAGTTTAATGCCATACTGCGGGACATTCAAAGCAATTCAATAACATTTCCACTGAGACAAGCAGGTGACAGACCCCCAACCAAAAAGTTGCACAGTGCGACTTTTAAATTAAAACAAACAAAACAAAAAAATGGTCCAAAATAAATAAATTCATGAATTTGTAGTAAGTAAAGTAGCCCCCAGTTGGTCGAGAACTTGTCCTCTGATCCAAAGGTCAGTGGTTCCAATCCTGCCCTTCACATGAACACTGTTGGTAGAGTGAAAAGATCCACTAAACTCCAGGTTAGAGGTGAGATTCCCGCTCACACAGATAAATACTGGCATTGTGTCCTTGGGCAAGGCTTTAATCCCGCCTCTTCTCAAATTTCTGAGTACACTGGTGTATGAATGTGTGTGGAAGGAGGTGTGTTTCCTTAAAGGTCCTTCAAATAAAACAAATAAAACAGACCTGGAGTTGTGTTTGTTTCATTCACATGTTTGAGGAACTCTTTATTATTAGTCTGTCTACATCTCCAAAGCTCCAAACGCTCTGCTCCACTTTGTGATGTCATGAAGTGGTAGTTTTCAAGTGAACACCTCCTTTTACCTTTAGTTCAGTAGAGATTGGAAATTCCACAGATAGAAAAACTCTAAATAAACGTGATTATTTGTTTTTTGTAACAGTTGAACGAGCTGGTTGTCGCAGCCAAAATGTACTTCATGAAGATTTATTTTTCCCAATATCCCATATGTGAAGATTAAGTAAGATAAAGTATTAATCTGCCAAACTCTGAGAAAAGCTCTTAAGACTTTGTCACAACCAACACCATATGAGAGAATCAACGTTTTTTCCAACTGCTTAAAGCTCCTGCATCACTCCAAACTGACTCTCGTGAGCTTTAAGTTGTGTTGTAATGTTGTCACCTCCTGAAAAACACACCTAGAGTTCTTTTGTTTTGTTTCGTTTCATTCACATGTTTGAGTAACACTTTATTATTTGTCTGTCTACATCTCCAAAGCTCCAAACGCTCTGTTCCACCTTGTGATGTCATGAAGCCATAGTTTAAGTGAACAGCTCCTTTTAGTTCATTAGAGATCGTGGATCGTTGGTATCATCATGGACCCTTCCCTCTCATTCAGAGCCCACATCTGCCACATCACCAAAACATCTTTTTTCCATCTCCGCAACATTGCCCGTCTCCGCATCTCCTGCAGAAATCCTTATTCAGGCCTTTATCTCCTCCAGACTCGACTATTGCAATAGCCTTCTGTACGGTCTCCTCCACCCACCTCCAAAAACTGCAATACATCCAGAACTCCGCTGCCCGCCTCCTCACCCACACCCGCTCCAGAGACCACATCACTCCTGTCCTCAAGCAACTCTGCTGGCTCCCCGTACAATACCGCATTCAATATAAGGTCCTCCTCATCACCTACAGGTCCCTCCATAAACTGGTCCCTCCCTGTCTCACCGACCTTCTCCATCTGCACTGTCCCACCCGCCGCCTCAGATCAACTAACACCAACCTCCAAACAAAGAACCTCCTCACTCTGCTCACCAGGACAAAGAACCTCCTCACTCCCCTCACCAGGACAAAGAACCTCCTCACTCCGCTCACCAGGACAAAGAACCTCCTCACTCCGCTCATCAAGACAAAGAACCTCCTCCCTCCCCTCATCAGGACAAAGAACCTCCTCACTCCCCTCATCAGGACAAAGAACCTCCTCACTCCCCTCACCAGGACAAAGAACCTCCTCACTCCGCTCATCAGGACAAAGAACCTCCTCCCTCCCACCATCAGGACAAAGAACCTCCTCACTCCCCTCACCAGGACAAAGAACCTCCTCACTCCCCTCATCAGGACAAAGAACCTCCTCACTCCCCTCATCAGAACCTTGGGGGACCGAGCCTTCGCCGCTGCCGCCCCCTCGCTCTGGTACTCTCTCCCACAATCCATCAGGAACTCGGACTCACTGCAGCACTTCAAATCACAACTAAAAATTCACCTGTTCAAGCTGCGTTCCCCCATGATTCCCCCCGTTTTCTACAGTGTTACTTCCTATTTTGTTTGTAAAGCGTCTTTGAATGTCCAAAAAAGCGCTGTGTAAGTCTGATGTATTATTATTATCATTGTCAATTCCAGGGCTGAAATGATCCAAATTATTCTAGTGAAGGTGAGTTCAAAAACACAGTGGAGCACTTCTTGCATTACCACATGACATCACGAGGTGGAACAGTGTTTTCTGTTTGAGAGAATGGAAAATGGTAAATGGTCACATTTTTATACAGCGCTTTTCCACCTTCAAGGCACTTAAAGCGTTTTACAACAAAGAACCACTCATCCATTCACACACCAGTGTACGCAGACACTAGGGGTGAGGTGGGTTAAGTGTCTTGCCCAAGGACACAACGACAGCACTCATTCTGATCAGTTGTGTGACGAAGGAGTCCCGTAAGCGCACGCACACCCGACCGTTTACCGCTATCCCGAGTTTCCTCACAGAACCATCGCTACAGTCAGGGGCACACACTTGATTCCTACGTAAACATTCCTCTCGCCATAGCCTTTGTTTCATCCCAAACTTTCCTCCATGTCCGCCGCCCCTCAGTGCACGTGTCCATCGGCCAACTCGAGCATCGTGGTCTTCCGCATTTGTCAGGTGACTTTTTTGCTTTGTGAATATATAATGTATATATTTTTTCCCTATCTGTGCTTGGAGATTATTATTAGAGTTCTTTTGTTTGTGGTTTTCAGTGTTAATCTATTTCTATATGTGGAGAAAAAGCCGTTTTTTGTTGTTAATTGATTTGGGGGAGGAGCCTCGTACTTTAGTGTTTAATATATTTATTGAATTTTCATTTTTACAATACAAAAGTACAAAAGTACAAAATCAGATGCATAACAAAAAAACAAAAACAAAAACTCCCTTCCCTTCCAAACACACACACAGAATAAACCCCATGCCTGCGGTCAATCACACCTGTTACCATGACTAATGATAGAGAAAAAAAGAAAAACACAAAAAAAGAAAACCCAGCAGCTGGCCAGAATATACCAAATTAAGTCACTCTTGCACCTTGGTAGTAGATTGGTCAAAAAAGTGTAAAAAAAAGACCTCCAAACCAGATAGAAATCCTTTTCTGAACCTTTCATCACATATCGAATTTTCTCCAATTTAAGATGGAACATTACATCTTTAATCCAGTGTGAAACCTTGGGTAGTATCTTTCCATTTCAACAAAATCAACTGCCGTGCCAGTAAAGTAGAGAACATAATGAGTTTATGGCCTCCAGCAGGCAATACCAAACCCTCCGTATTCACCCCAAAAAGAAACAACATTGGGTTCAGTGGCACCCTGACCCCGAGCACAGAGGTCAGCGCTTCACCAACATCGCCCCAGAATGCCTTGATTTTGGGACAGAGCCAAAACATATGAATTAAAGTGGCCTCTGCCAAATTGCATCTATCACAGGTTGGGTCAATATTAGGATATATTTTTGCTAATTTTGATTTATGAAGATGAACCCTATGACCCACTTTAAATTGAATGAGACAGTGTTTTGCGCACATTAAAGAAGTATGAATTTTCTTCAAAACATCGTCCCAGTCTGAGTCACTAATATTACCCTGAAAATCCTTTTCCCAGGCCTTCTTTATGGCAGACATAAGAGCCTCGTACTTTAAAAAGGGCCTCGCATCTTCACAGAGGCAGTGTGTGTGTTGGGGGTTAGAGCTTTGTGCACCGCAGGCTTCAGCTCTGAAGCTTTTTAAAGACTGAGACTGACCCACGACAAGATGACAAACTTTATTACCAACTGAGCTACTAAATATTCAGGGTTTGTGTTTTAAACATGTGAATGAAACAAAACAACTGTTTGTGACGAGGAAACGACATTAGAAAATAGAGTAGAGCAGAAAAATAGCGTAAAATGGGACTTTTAAGCTCTACAGCGGTTGGAGAGTTTTGTACGCCGTGTCAGACAGAAGTGGAGCTCATGTTTGAGTCTGTTTGAGGCCTTGGAGGAGGCTGGAGCTGTGGAATGAGGAAGCAGGACGAGAAGTTCAAAAGCTGCTGTAGATCCAGATCTGAGGTACGATCAAAGAGCGGAGAGAAGGTAAAAACAGCTGTACCAGAGGAAACTCACGGTCAAACAGAACAAACAACACACTCCGAGAATATTTCAATAGTTCTGTGGTGAAGATTTTTATTTATTTAGTTTTACATGAGCATTAAAGCTGCATTGTGTAACTTTTCTGGTGGAGGGTCTGTCAGATGCTTTTGTTCACAGAAATGTTATTGCTTTGTCTGGAATGTTTCATGGTGCAACATTAAACATCTCCATCCAGCGTTTATTCATTACGGGTGTTTCTATCGCTCAAAAATACAATAATTCTCTTTGTGAATAGGGGCGACTCTCCACAGATCTGACCTGTAAAGTAGCCTATAGTGGTCTCCCTTGAGATATATAGATTTTTAGTGTTTAATCTCTACTGTGGAACATTCCAGACAAAGCAATAACATCTCCATGGAGACAAACAGGAGATGGACCCTACACCAGAAGTTACAGAAGTTCATGGTGGAGGGTCTGTCAAATTTTCTCCGTGTAGATGTAATTCCTTTGTCTGGAATGTTCCACAGTATGGCATTAAACCTTTCTATCTTCACGGAGACCAAACCAGACCAAGTTACAGGTCAGATCTGTGGAGAGGCGACCCCGCTCACAGTCAGAATGTCTGTTTTTCTAGATGTTTTTGAGATATAAAACCACCTGTAACTGAATAAATTTAAAGTAGAGCTGTTTAATGTCATACTGTGGAACATTCCAGACAGAACAATGATGTATCCATAGAAACAAGCAGGTGATGGACCCCTAACCAAAAAGTTACACAATGCACCTTTCACTGAAGCAATTACAGAGCAAATTTAAAGCAGAACTAATACATTTTCAGAGATAGAGCTCCCCCTGCAGTCCTCTTATGAGAATACACAGTCCGAGAACAGACTCAAATGTGTTTTTTGTTTTGTTTTTATTTATTTTTTTCCCTTCTCTGTTTTTCAGACAGTAATTTTCAACTTGAAGTGAAACTAAACACTTCTACTAAACTCTCTGCGTGGTGTTTTAATCGTATTATCGACTGCTCCTGTTCTTTTTTAGCAGTTTTAGAGCAAACTAAATCAACATGCAGGTTTGTGTTGTGTTCACAAAGTCAAAATCTGAGCGTGTGCTTCCAGTAGTTGGTGATATCACGCAAGACTGCCCCGAGCAAAACCAGGGCCACGTCTCGTTTCTCTTTCCTCGCTTCCTTCTCCTTGATTCCTTTGTCTTCTCCTCGATTCTGCAGGAAGTGGGTGAGGAAGTCCCGCCCACAGAGGAGACACAGGGAGGAGACACAGGGAGGAGAGAGGATCTAAACTCCTCACTGAGACCAAGAAAGTTTGATTCTTTTCTCTGGTGTTGCTCCTGAAGCCTCCCTCAGGTTTACTCCTTCCTTCCGTGGTTTTCTTTGGGACAACACTTAATACGACACATTTGATTGACAGCTGAAAAATGGAGGAACGAGGAGAGAAATCAAGGAGAAGGCAGTGAGGAAAGAGAATTGGCCAGGTGTTTCTGATCACAAACACCTGGCTGCAGGGGCGGAGTTTGGATACGTGTTTGACCAATCACACTGTTCCTTAGACTTAGACAAACTTTATTGATCCACAAGGGAAATTATTTGGACACAGCAGCTCAAACATCACAATATAATAATATAATATAATATAATATAATATAATATAATATAATATAATATAATATAATATAATATAATATAATAACAGAGAGTAACAAAAACAGATGGTGTAGCAAAAAGAGACAGAGACACGTGTCAAATGAGACAAAATTATAAAAATAAATGTATACCTCCAGACCCTGCCCGTCCTCTTTATCAGGTCAATTTAATATGTACTTGTGGGAGGAGTTTAATTACTCAGCTTCTTTCAGTTGAGGCTAAAATAAAGCTCTACTTCCAACAGGCGGATTTCCAAAAAGCCATCCATGCATTTGTAACATCGAGTCTGGGCTATCGGGCTGGACTAGGGCTCCTGCAGCGCTTACAACATGTCCAGAACGCAAATACCACGAGATGAGAACACGTCACACCTGTACGACCTGCCTCCCTGTCTTCTGTCAGGTGCGATTTAAAATGCTATCAAATGTGTTCAAATGGGTCCAGTCTCTCTGAGGGAATGACTGCAGCCCTGCAGTCCGCCCAGAGCCTGAGATCAGCTGACCCGCTCCAGTCGGTTGAGCCCAAAACGAGGCTCAAGACGAGAGGCGACGGAGGCTTTTCTGTGGCAGCGCCCAGACTGTGGGACAGACTTCCTCTTCTGTCAGATCCTCTCAGTCTGTAAGGCAGTTTAAGACTCGACTGAAATCTCACCTCTTCTCCCTGACCTTTAATACGAGCGAGTCGGGTTATCTGAGTGTTTTATTGTAGTTTTCACATGTGTTGTGTTATCTATAAATGTGTATGTATCTGTTTATTCTGTTTTTGTTGACTTTTATGTGAAGCACTTTGGTCAGCTGAAGTTGTTTTAAATGTGCTATACAAATAAACGTGAACTGAATTGAATTAAAACTACGATTCATATTAACTACAGGAATTAAACTCCAAAACCCATGTCACAAACCCGACTCCCCCCGTGTGACTTTTCACCTCTTTTCACCTGTTTTCACCTGTTTTCACCTGTTTTCACCTGTATTTATTTACACTTATGTCCTGATTCTTCTGAAGCCGAGACACGACTCACACACGAGTCACCTGTCTGTCCCTGTCACTCACCCACAGCCTGCAGATTTACACTCATTCACATGTACTCTGCCTATCTCTGTCTGTCTCACACGCTCATTCGCTCTCTGTCTCTCACTCACACAATTTCTTTTCTTTCGCTGTCTCTTTTTACTCTCTTTCTTTTCTTTATCTCTCACACACTCTCTCGCTCTGCCCCTCCCTCTGTCTCTCTCTCACTCACTCACTCTCTGTCGTTCTCTCTGTCCATCTCTTTCTTTTCTTTCTCTCTCCCTCACACACTCCCTCTCTCTCACTCTGTTTCTCTTCTGTCCATCTCTCTCTTTCTCTATGTTCTAATGTTGTTTCCTCGTCACAAACAGACCTGGACTTGTGTTTTGTTTCATCCACATGTTTTACTCAAAAACAGAAAACACCCTGTTCCACTTTGTGATGTCATGTGGCACTACTGTGTTTTTAAACTCCACACACCTTCACTAGAATCATTTGGATCATTTCAGCCCTGGAATTGCCGAACTCTACTGAACTAAAAGTAAAAGTCCACTTGAAAACTATCGCTTCATGACATCACAAGGTGGAACAGAGCGTTTAGAGCTTTGGAGATGTAAACAGACTAATAATAAAGGGTGTATATAAAAGTTAGATTAGTCTGATTCTGATAAAAACAGGTCTGGTAGTCTAGACACATTCTATAACCTTGAAAACGTCTGTTAAATACTCTGTAAGGGACTGAATTTACATTTAATTACAAAATAATAATAATAATAATAATAATAATAATAATAATAATAATAATAATAATTAAAAGAGCTAAAATACAGTCTGGTTTATGATTTAACTTCTGTTTATGAAACCAAACTGGATGGTTAAAAGTGAAAAGTCTCTGGACGTGCAGAAGTGAAATGATATTGACAGTTTGATATCCACAGTTCTGGGAAATGGCTCTTTATTATTCAATCACATGAGCCTGACTGGAATTAATACAGAAACACCCATAAGCTCCCAGAAGAACCGGGTTTTTATCCGTTTGTGCCAATACATCCAGGGGTAAAGTCATAGTGAAAATGCACTGGTAAATTGTGCGTAAATTGATTTTCGAACGTGACATTAATAAATCAAGTAAAATTCCAGTGGCATGTGAAGATAAGAGAAATGAACGCTCCGCTCGTTCTGACTGCAGTGGAGAGCTGTAGAGCCGTGACTCGCAGGTCAGCGTCTGCTCAGGTAAGTGCGGGGGTGGAGGTGGAGGTGGAGGAAGGGACCCGGGGCCTGGGGGGCAGCCTCGGGCAGCGCCGCAGTGAGGCGTGGGTCTCTGTGGAACGCCATCTGTGCCCGTCGGCCTGAGTGCCCCACTCATTAAAGAGACCTCCCCCACAGCACAGAGTCCCCAGTGTCAGTGTGAAGAACTGCACCAGAGACCTGCACGTCCATCAAAACACTGAATTATGCTTTATTGGCCTTATTTGCGGCCAACTGCGCAAAAATTCTGTCGCAAAATGCTGCTAAATGCTTTTGCTTTCTTTGTGGTGGCATTTCCAGTTAAGCACGAATCCCATTCATTTCAATAAAGAATTTGAGAAAAGTTTTGCTGCTACAATATTAGACTTAGGCTTAGACTTAGACAAACTTTATTGATCCACAAGGGAAATGATTTGGACACAGCAGCTCAAACATCACAATATAATATAATAACAGAGAGTAACAAAAATAGATGGTGTAGCAAAAAGAGCAAGAGACACGTGTCAAATGAGACATAATTATAAAAATAAATGTATATGTACAAGTCAAAATAAAATAGAAAAATAAGTAATAAAATATAAAATAAACTATAAAATCACAGCTATAAACAAGAGACAAGAACGACAGTGTAAATAATCTGCTGATTGACAGGGCATAAGGTTATCTGTTACTACAGTTGTAGGGAGTATTATCTGTTACTTAAGATTGAGTTGTTGTACAGTTGTAGGGAGTATTATAGTATGAATGTAGTCCTGTGTCTCTCACTGTTTGAGTGGAGCTGCAGGAGCCTGTTGGAGAATGAGCTCCTCTGTCCCTCTATAGTCTGGTGTTGTAGGGAGTATTATCGCCTCTGTCCCTCTATAGTCTGGTGCAGTGGGCAGGCAGGAGTGTCCAGTCCCAATATGATATAAAGTTGGTTGATTTGTGTAAAAGGTTTCGTGTTCATGTGACACTGCAGTGATTCTCTAAATAAACACAACCTGAACAGGTGCCAACAAATAACACTTCAGTACAGTCTCGATTTAAAAGTCTGAAGGCCTGATGCACCTGCTTCACCTCCAGAGGGCGCTCTGCCAACAGGAGGCTCTGAGCATTACAGGTTTATACAACAATATACCTGTGGTGCATGTACCACAGTTTGAGAAACATTACTCTAAATATAGTGTTCTGTGCACATGCTAAAACCCTCCGTCTGTATGGCTGCTGCTGTACAAATAAATATATTTAAAACTGAACTGGGTTTTGATTATGTCCCATGTCTTTCTGTTGTAAGTCCATGAAACACCATCTGTCCGATCCACATTTACCCTGACTGCCCTGCCTGCGTGACATACGTGAGCATTAACATCCAGATAACAGAGCTGACACACATGTTCAGATGTGTCTTCATTTGCTCACAGTCACATTGTGAGTTTGACGTGTGTTTGGCTCCAGCCCCACATCCCCAGCGCTAAACGCCGTCGTGTGAGGTCCCCCGCAGCCCCGCTCTGATGTATTCGGCGCTCTGATGTGGAAATGTCACGGCGGCGCTCTTTGACTCGCCTTACGCTCTTATTAACAGATGTACCATGGCACTGATGCACACGGTGTGACGGGCAAAGGCGCTGAGGTTCTGGAGTCGAGGTGACACGAGCTTCACAAGTGGAAATCAGCAGAGACTCAGCAGCAGGAGAGACGGAGAGAAAGACGTGCAGGGAGAAGCTCAGAGGAGGTAAAGAGGGACAAACGGAGCGATGGGATGGGACAAGCAGGAACACATTTATTTTTCTTCTTTATTACCATTATTATTCCTTTATTTACACTGTAGATTCTCACCGAAGACATCAAAACTATGGATTACACTTGTGGAATGTTAAAATAAACTCAAAATAACTCCAAACTTGCTTTAGATTTTAAAAAATAAATCAATTAAAATGAACCCTGCTTTGGACTTCAGGAGACTTCATCATGAACTTCACTGAGACAGGCCAAGGATTTGCAGCGTTCTCGACAAAGCAAAGGGTGTCTGCGATGAGGATTTTCAGTGTATAAATACAGAGGTATTTACCGTTTTTTCTTTGCTACACACTTCTTTATATTTTGCATAATATATTTGAAGCCTTCTAAACGTTTCTAACATGTAAAAAATAGTAAACATAGAGAAAAAAATCTGTGAAAAAGAGGAAGTGTTTGGCTGGTAGTGTAAATCCTTAACAAAGAATCAAAAATAGCCCAGATTATGACTTTCTTTAACCCTTTGGAGTCTGCTGTTCATGCCCCTCCAAACAACACATTTCTACAGTAATTATAAAGTGGACTGAGAGTATTTAGGTCACAAAATACCCCAACCAGCAGGTGAACAGTGTGAGCAGGAGAGGGGCAGGTGCTCTCCCTGTGCGTAAGATCTGACATTAACTTTGACCATCTGGAAAAACAGCCAGCTTGTTCTTCTCTTCAGGCCAAATCTTCTGTATATAAGTATCATGATCAGAGTGAAGTCACCGGGTATTTTCAAAGGGTGATAATGGAAAAAGCAGCCAAAAAACTAAAGTAAAACCCTAAAAAACTAGCGCTGATACATGGGGTGTGGCCTGTTTTCATGGTATTATTAATGAACTTCTGTTAACTTTGAAACCACCTGCTTTGTCTGGAATATTTCATTCAATTAAAGTTGTTTTTATAGTTAAAAAATACCTTGAAAAACAGGCATTCTTATTGTGAGCTAATGGAGTGGAGATTTTTTGATATTTATTTCTATAAATGGTCTAATAATTGTAAACAGAAATGCATAAACCCCAGGATTCTTTGTTCCAAATTTCAGAACTCCGTGACAATTGCCAAAAAATAATTTCATTCTGAATAAAAATGAATTCCACTTTAAAAAGACCATGTAAACACTTAATTCTCAATGAAAATGACTATTTGGAATTAAACTTAAGGTAACACTTTATTTTAAGGTACATTTATTAACAACTAACTACCTGTTAATTAGCATAGTTGTAAATGGTTAATTTGTCATTAGTGTTTATTCAGCTCTTATTTTCTAATTCCCCATAAGCTTATTCTGCGATTTGTTAGACATTTACAAATACTTTCCTATTAATACACTGCTTATTACTGCTTATTAGTATGATACTATGCCATTTTTGTCCAATAAGTATATAATAAGGGTGTCGTTAAAGCCTAGTAGCACAAGAAATGTTTTTATTTATTTGCACCAAAAGCTTATTAGAATCATAATTCCTGGACAAAAATGGAATAGAATCATACTAATTAACAGTGTATTAACATGTCTCAGATGAACTTTGGTGCGAGGCCGTGGAGAGACTCGTGCACAGCTGAGCCGCTTTAAAGTCTCTGACCCACAGGGGGCAGTGTAGAGACCTGAGACCAGGACGCATGTGCTCGGACTTTCTGGTTCGAGTCCGGACCTGAGCTGCAGCGTTCTGGATGTTCTGCAGGTGTCTCACAGTGAGAGGCCGTTACAGGAGTCTAACCTACTGGAGAAAAATGCACGGTTAAGTCTCTTTAGACAGTAAATCTGTGATTTTTGCTGTTGTTTTTAGATGGTAAAGGGCTGAAGATGTTATTGATTTGATGTGGCTGTTAAAGTTCAAGTCTGAGTCCATTATTAGCCCTAGAGTTTAAAAACACAGTGGAGCACTTCCTGTATTACCACATGACATCACGAAGTGAAATAGTGTTTTCAGTTTGAGAGAAGAACTAAATATAACCTAAATATCCATCCATCCATCCATTTTCTTCCGCTTATCCGGGGCCGGGTCGCGGGGGCAACAGTCTAAGCAGGGACTCCCAGACTTCCTTCACCCCGGACACTTCCTCCAACTCCTCCGGGGGGACCCCAAGGCGTTCCCAGGCCAGCCGGGAGACATAGTCCCTCCAGCGTGTCCTGGGTCTTCCCCGGGGCCTCCTCCCGGTGGGACATGCCTGAAACACCTCCCGAGGGAGGCGTCCAGGAGGCATCCGGAACAGATGCCCGAGCCACCTCAGCTGGCTCCTCTCGACGTGGAGGAGCAGCGGCTCTACTCCGAGCCCCTCCCGAGTGACTGAGCTCCTCACCCTATCTCTAAGGGTGCGCCCAGCCACTCTATGGAGGAAACTCATTTCGGCCGCTTGTATCCGCGATCTCGTCCTTTCGGTCATTACCCAAAGCTCATGACCATAGGTGAGGGCAGGAACGTAGACTGACCGGTAAATTGAGAGCTTTGCTTTTTGGCTCAGCTCCCTCTTCACCACAACGGTCCGGTACAGCGACCGCATCACTGCCGATGCTGCACCAATCCGCCTGTCAATCTCACGCTCCATCCTCCCCTCACTCGTGAACAAGACCCCGAGATACTTGAACTCCTCCACTTGAGGCAAAGACTCCCCACCCAACCTAAATATGCAGAACTTAAATATACTCCAGGTCTGTTTGTGACGAGGAAACGACTTTAGAACATCAGAAAATACCCTTTAATACATGTACCCTTTTTTTAGTACACATTTTAAATACCCTTTAATATGTGTATCCCAAAAAAAGTGCAGCCGAATACGTTTTGTTGGATTATTATGACAGAAGACTGCAGTGTGCGGATTCGGCCGGACAGTTTTCAAACATTTAACAGACTCAGTAGAAGATGAGAGGAAGCGTGTGATGCTCGCTTACATAAGAGGGCTTCAGTAAATCCCATCCAGCTGCTGTCACTCACAGCTCCTCACTGCTCTCGAGTGGAACAGGCTCAAGCCCCACGCTAATGCTCCACGCTCCACACACCAGCTCTGACGACTACTGCACCAGGAGGTACTGAGGAGGCCAGAAACAGAGCGCAGAACCAGAGCCCGGAAACAGAGGCCAGCACCAGAGCACCAGAGCGCAGAACCAGAGCGCAGAACCAAAGCACCAGAACCAGAGCGCAGAACCAGAGCACAGAACCAAAGCACCAGAACCAGAGCGCAGAACCAGAGCACAGAACCAGAGGCCAGCACCAGAGCACAGAACCAGAGCACAGAACCAGAGCGCAGAACCAGAGCACCAGAACCAGAGCGCAGAACCAGAGCCCGGAAACAGAGGCCAGCACCAGAGCACCAGAGCGCAGAACCAGAGCGCAGAACCAAAGTACCAGAACCAGAGTGCAGAACCAGAGCGCAGAACCAAAGCACCAGAACCAGAGCGCAGAACCAGAGCGCAGAACCAAAGCACCAGAACCAGAGCGCAGAACCAGAGCACCAGAACCAGAGCCCAGGCAAGCAGAAGGCAGAGGGGGGTCCACGCTCGCCAGTGGTAACAGGCCAGGCAGGGGCTTTATATGTCCGAGAAGTAGTGGAGATGAAAACAAAGGGCCTCATTCATGAAACGTTGTTACGATCAGATTTGTACTTAAGAACATTTTTGGCATTCACAAAAAACTTTTTCTTCACTGAAAATGTTTTTCTAGAAGAACAAATCCCACGAACAGTCAGGAGCACTCTGAAGAACAAAAATTCTACTGTTTTAGAATATTATTACTCTTATAATGCAACTAAAAATTCTATTTCCTCCATGATTGTAAGTTATATATTTTCTTAAATTATTTCCTACATATAACATATTAGTATGTGATCCAATAACATTCATGAGGCGTTTCTAGAGCCTGTGTCTGTTGAGTCTAACAGACTTTCTCCAAGCTGCAGTGAGCCTCAGTCTGTCCCAGCCCCAGTGGTCTCCATATGGGCCTCTGTCACAGCCCTGAGCCTGGTCACCGCGCTGGACTCAACACCCCCAACAAACATTTTTTAAGAAAGTTCATAAATGAGACCCAAAGTAATGAACTGTCTGCTACCTGTATGACTGTGTAGCTACATGTTCAGACTTTTTTGTGAAGTAGAAAAATGTAATAAAAAGAAAAAGTATGGAATGTAAGTTCAATGTCCAACATGGAACAAGTGGTGCTGTGTTCATGTGGCATTCTATTGACCAAAATAAATGTGAAGTTTGGGCACCTGATTTTCAAACCACAAAAGGAAAAAGTATCTTTTAAAATCTATCTGATGAATTTTCAGGCACGGCTTTAAACGACTTCTTCAGTGAAATTTGGAAGGCCTCCCAAGCACTTTAACTAGGCTCACCCCAAAATTGAGTTCTACACCTCATCAATCTGGAACAGCGCTCACGGAAAGAGAAAAAACACAGAACGTCATGGAGACTATTTGAATCTGATGGGTCGAAGTGTCACAAGAGCAAAAAAAAAAAAAAAAATCAAACTTTAGTTAAATTCAGCTGAGAGAAAAGCTCAGACATTTCCCCTGTCCACAAATGCACAAAACTCCTCCCTCGGCACGATTTTCACAAACTAAAAATAACAAAATATTCCTGTAGAACGGCGCTAAAACAGGAGGAGTTCATCTGCCGGCGCCGCCATGTTTGTTTTGGTTCTTTTGGATGCTTCACCTTTGGCTCCGCCCAAACCTCAGCGCTGCGACGTGATTGGCCTTATCTCACCAGCGGGTTCAAGATGGATCCTAGTGAGTTTGTGACTCATAAATATTGCGAGAATCCATTTTGCTGTACAAGGTTACGAGCACACGGCCAATCAGAGCCCTGCTTTTGGCTCTAACTGGTTAGCGAGAAATAAAAATACTTCAGTCCACAGCTGTCGCTCTACTAATTTATTACAAAACTACAACAAAAATGTTTAGCCCCTCAGCTCTTTTTAAAAAATACAGAGATAGCATTCTATTTTCTTTCTTTTCTACATTATTTTTGGACTTCAGCCTCATGATACAGAGCAGGAGACTTTACACATGAAAGAACAACGGATGAGACGAAAAACTCAAGAAGAAGCAGAAGCAGGACATTGCACTGTAAGCTGTAAATAAAAGCTTCAGAGAGGATTGACAGTGTGCGGGGTTTTATTTAAACTTCTTTTCTCTTTGCTGACATTACAGGTTCTTTGTAAAACAGCTGAGTTTCATTTTAAACCCAGACGGCTCCCTCCTCATCCACAGGCTCATAAAACAGGCTGACATGGGGTGAGAACAGTGCCACAGAGATGACACACGCACGCACACACACACACACACACACACACACAAACAGAGGCCAACAGCAGCACAACACAAAAGCTAAACCAGCCCAGTCCAATTATAGAGGCTTTGCACCGTCATGTGACTCCCATAGCAACAGTAACTACGCCGCCATGACACCGGGCACGCAGCATCAAACATGGCTGCTAAACAGAACAAGCGTGTTCCATCTCTCCTGAAATATCTGGAATCTCTAACCTCAGATGAGCGAAAAAACTCCTTAGAAAAGCTAAACTCAATCTCTAATATCGATCCGTACAAAGAAGTAGAATTTCCGGATTTATCAAACTACTTGATCTTTGCGTCCAGTAGCTCCACCAAAGAGCAGATCAAGGCTTATAAAAGTCTAGAAGTGAACCAGTATTTTGTTGCTGGGCGGGTCAGATGTTTTTATGTAGGAAGAGCTCGCAGTAACGTCAAGGTTTTGATTGGAAAGGTGAGTGTTTTCCAACTCACACAGAACCATGTCACTCGCCATAGGGCCGACGTTTTCTTTATTATCAACAACGATGTCTTCTAGAATTAATCTTTTTTGTGAGCGGATTTTTCTAACGTTCGCGAGTATCTTTTCATGGCCGATTCTTTCTCTTCGACTCGTGCCCCATATTGATCGTAGGAGCCCAGTCTGGGTTCGTTGGATCGTAAACTGGTGCAGGTTTTCCTGGATAAATAAATGAAATTTTAGTTCAGTAAGTTTGCTTCTTTCATTAAATAAACTATGAAACAATCTGAAGAGCAAATACCTCGATGACAGTGACGTGAGCAAACTTCAGGTGTCATGACGGCACCATTCCAAATCTCTTCGCGGTTTATGTTTGTAAGCCATAATTCCCGTCTTTTTTTGATAATTCCCTTGTTTGAGCTCCTGATGAGTCATTTCCAGAGGAACAGTGAAGAATTAATCGTTTTATCCCTTTCAGAACGGCTCGACCAGCCAAACACACAACTAAACCTGCCCTTGTTTCTCTGATGCTACTGAACTGAAATCAATCGCGTGCCCGGTGTCATGGCGGCGTAGTTACTGTTGCTATGGAGGTCACGTGACGGCGCAAAGCTTCTGTTACACAAAACTGACTCTTGTGAGCTTTAAGTCGTGTTATAATGCTGTTTCCTGATCAAAAACAGACCTGGAGTTGTGTTTGTTTCATTCACATGTTTGAGTAACACTTTATTATTAGTCTGTCTACATCTCCAAAGCTCCAAACGCTCTGTTCCACCTTGTGATGTCATCAAGTGGTAGTTTTCAAGTTAATAGCTCCTATATATCAGTAGCGATGGTAATTTCAGGGCTAAAATCATCCAAATGATTCAAGTGAAGGTGTGTGGAGTTTAAAAACACAGTGGAGCACTTCCTGTATTACCATGTGACATCACAGGGTGGAACAAAGTGTTTTATGTGAGGAGAAAAACTCTGGGTTTGTGTGTTAAACTGTGTGAATGAAAGAAAACACAACTCCAGGAAATGGCATTAAAACAGATCAGAAAAGGTGCATTGTGTAACTTTTCTGGTGGAGGTTTGTCTGGAATGTTCCACAGTATGGCATTAAACCTTTCTATCTTCATGGAGACCAAACCAGACCAAGTTCCAGGTCAGATCTGTGGAGAGGCGACCCCGCTCACAGTCAGAATGTCTGTTTTTCTAGGTATTTTTGAGCTCTAAAACCACCTGTGATTGAATAAATGTAAAGTAGAGCTGTTTAATGTCACACTGTGGAACATTCCAGGCAGAGCAGTGATGTATCCATACAAACCTCTAACGAAAAAGTTACCTAATACACATTTAAACTGATCTTTCAAAATGCCGTCCAGTCTACAGTCCCATCAAACCAGCGGGAGTGAGCCAAGATGGATTCTTGGCTGGACCTGCACCTGGAATGTTCCATAGATTCAGTGATAAATGTGACGTTCCGTGCGGACACTCAGGATCACTCTCCCGACAAACCCTTTTTTGCTCTAATGGAAGTGAATATTTGGACCACGTTGGACTTCCATTTGAGTAATTCAACCTGCTCATGTTTTGGCTGCTCCCTACGTCCCTGCGGTACGATTCTGTCATAATTAAAACCTCACAGTGGCCACGGTTACATGACGTTTTGTTAATTCCGAATTAATTGTTCTGAATTAAATAGTTCGAAAATAAACTATTCTCCTTTGAGTTTACATGGAAATAATAATTGAGGTTTACATGGAAAACACGTTAAATCATTTTTATTTAATTCCGCTCATCGTCTGGGGGTGGGGAAGGTTCTGATTGGACAGGGACACGAACGGATTTACGTCGACCGAAAGAAAACTCACACTTCAGCTGCTACCGGCTTTTTGTCATCTCGGTTTGGTTTGTGTTTTTATGTTTTCCATCCGCTCTTTTCATTATTTGTAGTTCTTCCAGTGAACTTAATAAAATAATTGTTTCGGTTCGAGACCAACGTTTGCGCCGGGCGCCAGTAGAGTGACCCAACGAGCGCCGAACGACCGGAATTATTTTTAAGAAGAATAAACGTTTACATGATCGAGGAATAAATGAATTCGGCTTTACAATTGGAATAAACCACCAACTTAATTTGGAATTAAGTTTAACAAAGTTTAAAACACACACAAACACACACACAGACACACACACTCACACACACACACACACACACACACGAGGACTGTGTGGAACCTGTTTCTCCTCGTTCACCTTTGTTCTCCTCTTTTTCACCAGCTCATAAAAAATGCATTTGAGCGTTTGTGCGATGCTGCCTGCTCTGTTTCCCTGGCAACCGCATCCACTTCTAGAACAGGGCCGCGGGCTGGAGTCGCTGCCATCTCTCCCTCCCTCTCTCTCTCTCTTTCTCTCCATCTCTCTCCATCTCTCCTTCTTTCTCTCCGTCTGTCATTTAGCGCTGCTGTTTGGGCGACACCAGCCTCGCTCTTTTTTCATTAATAACTCATATGTTTGGTCGGTACACTTTATTGGCGCGCATTATCACAGCAACAGCAATATTCCTCTGGTCTTCGGAGGAAAAGGTCAGATGCCCCGGAGGCAGATGCTGACAGGGGCTCATGTTGGGTCAGAGCGACAGGACCTCGGGAAATAATTCTGCACCGCTTTCGGAAAGCTCCATATGTGCTGGTAAACAGGGTCAGGTGTTTTGTTTTAAAGGGGATTTTTGTTTAAAATAAAGCACTTCTGGAGCTTTGAGGAGTGTTCCTTCATCATTAGTTTAGTCAAAGTTTTATTTTCTGCTTTCACCTATCCCTTATCCCCGCCCAGATCCTTGAACACACTTACGATTAGTTGGAAAATTAAGACTCCCAATTTAATGTTGCGTGGCTGTTTTTCCAAAGTAAAAATGTGTAAATGAAAATCAGCTCCTTGTTATGGTGAAATGCCATTTTAAAAACAGTTTTGAACAGGAGTTTTGCAGTTTACAAATAACACATTGTAAAATTGTAGAGTAGTCCTGGTTTAGTCCTGGTTTAGTCCTACTTTGGTCCTGGTTTAGTCCTGGTTTAGTCCTGCTTTGGTCCTGGTTTAGACCTGGTTTAGTCCTGCTTTGGTCCTGGTTTAGACCTGGTTTAGACCTGGTTTAGTCCTGCTTTGGTCCTGGTTTAGACCTGGTTTAGTCCTGGTTTAGTCCTGCTTTGGTCCTGGTTTAGACCTGGTTTAGTCCTGGTTTAGTCCTGCTTTGGTCCTGGTTTAGACCTGGTTTAGTCCTGCTTTGGTCCTGGTTTAGACCTGGTTTAGTCCTGCTTTGGTCCTGCTTTAGACCTGGTATACCTGAATACTAAAATCTTGATAAAAGCTGATTATTTCCTTTTTTTAACATAACTAGAGATTCTCAAAGAAGAGGGCAGTTATTTTCTAAATTGAACTGAACTCAAAACCAGTGATTAGTCTGTAAGTCATTACATGTTCTGTTGCAAATATTGTATTTCCAAAGATTTTACCAAACGGAGATGCCCCTGAGGCATCTTCATGTGTTCAAAGACACTGTGTGTAGTCAGAGCCTTCACCTGCAGACAGAAGACAGATTCAAGTTTATCTCAGCAGCTGGAACGGCCGTGCCTCGTGAACGCTCAGAGGGTCTCATTTATAAGGCGTGCAGATGTTCAAAAATGTTACATATTTGACTTTCCACATCTACAACTTAAAATGAAAATAGTCCAATAAGGTTCATTTGGTCTTCTGATAATTTATGTTATTATGTTCTTTCTTCAGACCAAGAGTTTTACCTTAGAGTTTGGACTGCTCCCTGCGGTCTTCTTCAGAGGTCTCCAGTCAGCTGATTTAAACAGGTTTTGGAGCTGTCTTCCTTCTGGTGGAGGCAGGACGACAGCGCCACCTGCAGTCCGATTTCCTCAGGACAGTATCCCAGGTGTGTGAGAGTAAAAAAGCCCCTTGTCCCGGTTTATCGTCCCGTGGTCATGTTTCCGTATTTCGATTGCCTCTTTAATCCAGCAACGATGTTTGTTCTCCTCTGTCCCAGTGATGTTTGCTCCGTCCCCGTCCGTAATGTGGTTCTTTAGTGAGGAATCAAAACCGTCAGGTATGAAAACAAACTCTTGGTCTGAAAAAAATTTAATTATTAGTGAAAAATTAAATGAAAATGTTCAGTCTGAAACAAAACCTCTGAACCTTGTGCATCCGTGTTTTCAGCAATAAGGCTGAAGGAGGTCTGTGCTCAGAGAGGTGAGAAGAGAGCAGGTTTGAGGAAGTTACAGCTTTGCCTGGAATGTTCCATAGTGTGGCATTACAATCTTATGTCTCATCCTCTAATAAAAACAGATGTGTGATTGTGAGATGAGTCAGAGGACACGTGTTTATGACGCACATCTGCAGAACATCTGAAGATTCCCTGAGCAGAACTTCACGTCACCATCTGAAGATCCAGCTGAGAAGAACTGTCACTGCCAGTAAATTGTAAATTGTAAATCGTAAAAGCAGCTCTAGAGTCAAAATTACGCCACTGTCTGTTGTCTGTGAAAAATTATAAATATTTTTTTGCTTGGAATTTAGAACACACAGAATTTCACTTAAATTATTTTCTGATTTCTGTTGTAATGTAGTTTCCTCATCACAAAAACACCTGGAGTTGTGTTTTGTTTCATTCACATGTTTAACACACAAACCCTGCAGATTTAGGCCGAGTTCTTCTCTCAAAATGAAAAAAAAAACCAAAACAAAAAAAAACACTTTGTTCCACCTTGTGATGTCATCATGTGGTGATACAGGAAGTGCTCCACTGTGTTTTTAAACTCCACACACCTTCACCAGAATCATTTGGATCATTTCAGTCCTGGAATTGCCGATCTCTAGTGAACTAAAGGTAAAAGGAGCTGTTCACTTGAAAACTACCACCTGATGACATCACAAGGTGGAACAGAGCGTTTGGAGCTTTGGAGATGTAGACAGACTAATAATAAAGAGTTCCTCAAACATGTGAATGAAACAAACACAACTCCAGGTCTGTTTTTGAGTTTTTGAGGAGGAAACAACATGAGAACACGACTTAAAGCTGCACAAGAGTCCATTTTATGTAACGTGGGACCTTTTCTCGTTTTTCATGTTTGTAAAACAGTAAAAATCCCGTACAGCGGCTTTAACCTCTCGCCCGGGGCTCTCCTCAGATGAAAAGAAAGGAGCAATCCCACAATGCCCTGCTCCAGCCCCGAGTCCGTGTGCTTATGTCTGATCAGCTGTTCCTCTGTCTGAAACACATCGTGGAGTCATTTCTGTGGAGAAGATGCACTTTCTCTTTGGGATATTTTGACGTGAAGCTCAGCGGTTTCTGACACTGTTTAAGGGTTTTAGGCTTGTTTCTATGGATACATCATTGCTCTGCTTCTAATGTTCCACAGTAAGACTTTAAAAAGCTCTACTTTACATTTATTCAATTACAGGTAGTTTTATAGCGCAAAATACCTAGAAAAACAGACATTCTGACTGTGAGCGGGGTCGCCTCTCCACAGATCTGACCTGTAACTTGGTCTGGTTTGGTCTCCATGAAGACAGGAAGGTTTAATGCCGTACTGTGAAACATTCCAGACAAAGGAATTACATCTACACGGAGAAAATTTGACGGACCCTCCACCAAAAACTTTTGTAACTTCTGGTGGAGGGTCCGTCACCTGCTTGTCTCCATGGAGATGTTATTGCTTTGTCTGGAATGTTCCACAGTAGAGATTAAACACATCTATCTCAATTTCAATTTCAATTTTATTTATTTATTTATTTATTTATTTATTTATTTATTTTATTTTATTTTATTTTCACAGTTTTAAATTATAATCCCACAATAGGCACACACTGTGGAACATTCTAGACAAAGCAAAAATATCTCCATGGAGACAAACAGGTGACAGACCCTCCACCAGAAAAGTTACACAATGCACCTTTAAGTGTAGTAACATGTATGTTCATATTTTAAATACAAAAAGTCCATTCCATTGGTAGATAATTTTACTTGTCAAGCGAAATTTACTCAAATCCTGATGAAACTTTCTTAGTTCAAGTCATCTTAAAGGTGCATTCTGTAACTTTTCTGGTGGAAAGTCCGTCAAATTCTTTTCTCCGTGGAGATGTTATTACTTTGTCTGGAATGTTTCACAGTGTGGCATTTAAGAGCTATAAAACTACCTGTAATTGAATAAATGTAAGGTAGAGCTGTTTAATGTCATATTGTGGAATATTCCAGACAGTCATTGACCAGTATACATAGAAACAAGAAGCTGACGAACCCCTAACCAAAAAGTTATACAATGCACCTTCAAAGAAACCTGATTTAATGATTTTAAGGCTTTTTGTGAGTGAAATAAACGTCTCATTTGTCCAATTTGCATTCCTTTGTAATGTAAAAATCGGAGAGTCTCACCTGAGTTTATTTTGAGGTCACGATGATCTGAAGAGCATTTTTAAAGTTGGGTTGAATAAAAGTACTTTATTTCTCTAAGGAAACTGTTAGAGGATTTTAAGTTCACAGACTGTACAAGGCAGCCATCCGATTGTGAAGATAAGTTAAGGCCATTCAAGTTCAGCCAACGTATGTGGATGTTAAATGAATCTGTCAGGTTTTAAAGGTCCTGGATTACACAAAATTGACTCTTGTGAGTGTTAAACCATGTTATAATGTTGTTACCTCATCAAAAACAGACCTTGAGTTCTTAAACCAAAGATGTTCATGTTGTCTTCTTATGTACTTCAACTTTTTTCTTTTTTAAAAGACAATACAGACAAAGACAATACAGTAACAGAAAGCAACAAGTTCAAACTCTGGATCAGGGAGGCCATTGAAATCAGGATACGAGGCACGAACAGAGAGCACCGGGCAACGGGAGGCGTGGTCAGTCTGAGCGACCTGCCAGGTCCATCAGGCTGACCACACCCACAGGAAGTAACAACAGCTGACCACGCCCACAGGAAGTAACAACAGCTGACCACGTCTACAGGAAGTAACAACCGCTGACCACGCCTACAGGAAGTAACAACAGCTGACCACGCCCACAGGAAGTAACAACAGCTGACCACGCCTACAGGAAGTAACAACAGCTGACCACGCCCACAGGAAGTAACAACAGCTGACCACGCCTACAGGAAGTAACAACAGCTGACCACGCCCACAGGAAGTAACAACAGCTGACCACGCCTACAGGAAGTAACAACAGCTGACCACGCCTACAGGAAGTAACAACAGCTGACCACGCGTACAGGAAATAACAACAGCTGACCACGCCCACAGGAAGTAACAACAGCTGACCACGCCTACAGGAAGTAACAACAGCTGACCATGCCCACAGGAAGTAACAACAGCTGACCACGCCCACAGGAAGTAACAACAGCTGACCACGCCCACAGGAAGCAACAACAGCTGACCACGCCTGCAGGAAGTAACAGCAGCTCACCACGCCCACAGGAAGTAACAACAGCTGACCACGCCTACAGGAAGTAACAACAGCTGACCACGCGTACAGGAAATAACAACAGCTGACCACGCCCACAGGAAGTAACAACAGCTGACCACGCCTACAGGAAGTAACAACAGCTGACCATGCCCACAGGAAGTAACAACAGCTGACCACGCCCACAGGAAGTAACAACAGCTGACCACGCCCACAGGAAGCAACAACAGCTGACCACGCCTGCAGGAAGTAACAGCAGCTCACCACGCCCACAGGAAGTAACAACAGCTGACCACGCCCACAGGAAGCAACAACAGCTGACCACGTCTACAGGAAGTAACAACAGCTGACCACGCCCACAGGAAGTAACAACAGCTGACCACGCCTGCAGGAAGTAACAACAGCTGACCACGCCCACAGGAAGTAACAACAGCTGACCACGCCCACAGGAAGTAACAACAGCTGACCACGCCTGCAGGAAGTAACAACAGCTGACCACGCCCACAGGAAGTAACAACAGCTGACCACGCCCACAGGAAGCAACAACAGCTGACCATGCCTACAGAAGTAATAACAGCTGATATACGACACGCCATCACCAACACCGGGGACAGTTCTGAAGACGCAGCAGCAGCAGAAACATGTCGACAAGGTAAAAACACTTTACTGTATCGTCTTTAAAAAAGAACCCAAGAAGTAACCTTGAGTTATGTTTTGTTTCATTCACACGTGTTTGAGTAATCCTGGTTTTTAAGTCTGTCTACACCTCTACAGACCTGTTTAATGTCATACTGTGGAACATTCCAGGCACAGCAATGACATATCCATGGAGAAAAGCATTTGATGGACCCTCCACTAGGAAAGAATCTTAATTTAAGTCATCTTTACGTCGCTGCATTAGAGTTTCTGCAGTGTGGATGTGGGGGGAGCTCTTGTTTCAGTGCCTTGGGTGAGAATCTGGAGCCTGCTGTGATTTGAACACTTCATTTAGTGATTTTCCACTTATTTTACATACATACATCTTTATTACAATCTCAGAGCATCACAGTGAAATTAATTATTGAAAATGGAAAGCAATTCATGAATTAATAAAAAGTCTGGTGAAGTCTTTTTTCGTAGGCTGCTGGTGTGACATGGTGACTGAATGGCTGGAACTCAGACTTCACAGCAGCGAGATTCCAGTTTCCCCATTGACACGAAACACGCACCACTGGAGGTTTTCAGATTCCAGAATGAGATGATGTCAGACTCTCAGATGGGATTCAAGAGCCAGTGTTTCCTATTGATCACTGTACTTTGCCATGAAATATTGAAAAGGTAAATGCACAAATGTTGAACCTGATCGTTTCTATTAGTGACTTCACTCAAGACAACAGAAACTTGCATTTTAACATTATTCATTTATCTGCTCCCATCTGTATTTAATAATATTGGCCTGTTGCTGCGTTTCAGACAACATCACAGCATTCGATAGGACAATATTAATTAATACAGACACAAAATTATGTTGTTATACAGTGAGTTCTTGGACTTCTTGGGTTCTTTTTTAAATACAATACAGTAAAGTGTATTTACCTTGTTGACATGTTTCGGCTGCTACATCTTCAGAACTGTCCCCGGTGTTGGTGGTGACGTGTCGTATATCAACTGTTGTTACTTCCTGTAGGCGTGGTCAGCGGTTGTTACTTCCTGTAGGCGTGGTCAGTGGTTGTTACTTCCTGTAGGCGTGGTCAGCTGTTGTTATTTCCTGTAGGTGTGGTCAGCGGTTGTTACTTCCTGTAGGCGTGGTCAGCTGTTGTTACTTCCTGTAGGCGTGGTCAGCTGTTGTTATTTCCTGTGGGCGTGGTCAGCTGTTGTTACTTCCTGTAGGCGTGGTCAGCTGTTGTTACTTCCTGTAGGCGTGGTCAGCTGTTGTTATTTCCTGTGGGCATGGTCAGCTGTTGTTACTTCCTGTAGGCGTGGTCAGTCTGATGGACCTGGCAGGTTGCTCAGACTGACCCTGCCTCCCTCTTGCTCTTTTTTGCTACATTATCTATTTTTGTTACTCTCTGTTATTTTATTATATTGTGATGTTTGAGCTACTGTGTCCAAATAATTTCCCTTGTGGATCAAAGTTTGCCTAAGTCTAAGTCTCAGTCTAAGTTAAAACATTTTTAATCACACCCAATTCTAATGTTGTAGTCAAAAAGACTTGTACTTAGACGTTGTTGTTAAGAAAGCCTCTGTACCTTATTTTTACGTCTTAAAACATGAAAAACAGAACTAGTTCATTTAAAATGTTTGCAGTCGTCCAAAGTTCTTCCTCACATCCCTTATGCATTCAGAACATCCTAATTATTCACCACGATGAGTTTATAACTGCTTTTCGCACTTTTTTTTTTGCCATGACAGTAAAGCTGACAACAATTTGTATTTTAACGCTCATTTCCTGTTAATCAGTACAATATTAGATGCATTAAGACATATTTTGACCTCAAGAGCAGTTTATATCCGTACGGGGGCAAGACAAATCAGGTATAGGCCCTTTAAAGGTGTTTTTCCCTTTTATTTCCTTTCCTTTTTTCTATTATTCACATAAACCCCCTCTGACAGCTCACAGCTCTCTCTCCTTCACTGAGCAAACACATCTGGTCACTCACTACCTCAGACTTGAACTACTTTATGAACAGAAAAAGAGAGTCTGTTGGGCATTCCAGCTTGTATCTCCCGTTTCATTTTGTTGATTTCAAAGTCAGATCACATCAGCGTGTAGCCTGTCGCTCCTGCCGCTCCTGTCATTCTTACATAAGCTGGCTGCCATGAGTCCAGCCCAGCGCTCTCTTCTGCTCCGTCAGTTTTAAGCTTGTGATGGACTTCACAAAGGCTCCCAGGGCCTTCTCTGAACCTTCTCTGAACCTTTTGCAAAACTCCTCTGCTTTTCCTTTGACTCTTTCACTCTTTTCTATCCCTGTTCCTTCTGATACACCTTTGGCCAGCTCTGACCATCCTCTGATCCACTGCTTCTTTTTTCTGACCATCTTCTGACCCTCCTTTGATCACAGGCTAAACTTCTGCTTCTTTCTTTTCTGACCTCCTCTGAGATGTTTGCAAAATTCATCTGCCTCTCCTTTCTCTGATGTTTCACGCTCTTCTGAACTGTTTCTTTTGATATGCCTTTGGCCATCTTTGACCCTCCTCTGATCCACTGCTTCTTCTGACCATCTTCTGACCATCTTCTGACCATCTTCTGACCCTCCTTTGACCACAGGCTAAACTGCTTTCTTCTCTCACCTCCTCGGAAGTCCACCGAAACTCATCTCCTCGGAAGTCCACTGAAATTATTCAAATGTTTCTAGTGAAGGTGTGTGGAGTTTAACGCTGTTTTCTGATCAATGTTAGAATGTCGTTTCCTCATCACAAACAGACCTGGAGTTGTGTTTTGTTTCATTCACATGTTTAACACACAAACCATGCAACAGAAAACACTCTGTTTCACCTTGTGATGCAATGCGGTAATACAGGAAATGCTCCACTGAGTTTTTAAACTCCACACACCTTCACTTGAATCATTTGGATGATTTCAGATCCAGAAATGCCAATCTGTACTGAACTAAAGGGAAAAGGAGCTGTTAACTTGAAAACTACTACTACAACATGACATCACAAGGTGGAACAGAGCGTTTGGAGCTTTGGAGATGTAGACAGACTAATAATAAAGTGTTACTCAAACATGTGAATGAAACAAACACAACTCCAGGTCTGTTTTTACTGTAACAACATTATAACATGGCTTAGCGCTCACAAGAGTCCATTTTGTTTAATATCGGACCTTTAACCTGTGAGCTGTTCTGCTGTGTGCTGTGTGTGCTCTGTGTGTGCTTTGTGTATGCTGTGTGTGCTTTGTGTGTGCTTTGTGTGTGCTTCATCATTCACCTGTTCCTCCTCCTCCTCCCACTCTGTCCTCTCAGTGACAGTTCAATCCAAAACACCAGGACTCTGAGTGCCAATCACACTGCACCAAGGAACACCAACACAGGAAACACAGCTTTATTTGAGCGCTCTAAATTTAGCTTTTATTGTCAAAAAAGCAAGATTATTTGTTTAGTAAAGAGGACATTTTATGCATTCTTAATTCGATTTCTGAGCGAGCACAGAAGACGACCTTGCAAAAAGGATTAAATAAACAAGCGTGAATGAAGCTAAATGCGACTGCGGGTCTGTTTCTGAGGAGGGAACAACAATACAGCAGATTTAAAAAGCTGAAAATCAAAGTCAAGTTTGAGAAATATTTATGTGTTATGTGTTTCCTGACCAGCCAGAACCACACACTGTGACAAAACTTTACAAAAACAAACATGGCTGGTGGATCAAATGATACAAACCAATGTGGTCGTTGAGGATGAACTGATCTGATCTGGCAGCGTGTGGATGCATGAGGCGGTTCTTTGTACTTTAAAGGTTGAAGCTTGACTGGCAATGGACTGCAGACGAGTAGTGGGTGAGAACCATCGGTGAGGGTGGCGCTGGACTCTCCGCCCAGCTCCAGGGGCACACACAAAGAAAAAACAGGGCTGCATTCGAAAATGGTTAAACGCCCTTAGGAAGTTCCTTTCCTTATCACTGACCTGGACATGCGCCATCGTCCGCCGTGACAAAGACCGTCCGAATTGATCAGTAAAGTTAGGAAGGCGTAAGGAAAGGAGCAATTATGCTTCCTTTCATAGCTCCTTTAGCATAGGAAGCTCAGGAGGTTCCTAACCAGTGGAAAGGAGATATGAGGCATCCCACAATCCACTGCACAGAGCAAACCAAATATTTCCAAATACTATTGTACAAGTTCTACACAGCATCAGATTATTAGTTAAACTCTTCTGTATACATAAACTCAACTTTACAACATATAAACCATAACTACTATACAGCCACATCAGCCAGTTTGATATTATAATGTGTTTAATGCAGTTTTGCACATATTTGTTTATGTTTTACAGAAACAAAACTTAAAACCACATGGGTCATTTGCATAAACTATAAGCGCTGAAAAAAACAGCTCGCTCCTTGTGCCACTGATGCGGTCAGCTTCTGTCAGACTAAAGGACACGACTCAGTGGAATATGCGTGTTCTTTCTGTGACTGAGGGATGTGCTGCTCAGAGGTCAGAGGTCAGAGGTCTCAGAGGTCAGCAAGAAGGAGAAGGAAGGACAAGGAAGGAGGTATTTTTGCCCATTTTTGGATGGAGCCCAGGAATCCTGAGAGCTGCTTACACATTAAAAGGTTGGAAAAGCAACATAAAGGACTGAGAAACGGTGTGGATTTTTTACACAATCAACAACTGACGTACCAAACAATGACTTATCTCAGGTAATAGAAGTGATATATTTTGTTCTGAATGTTACGAGAATTTTTGGAGAGGAGATCTTCTGTATTTGAGAGACACGTGAGAAATGAGCAGCTGTGGTTCATCTCAAGTTTGGACGGAGGATTTTCATGGTCGATGGTTCCTTTCCATTCTCTTCTGGATTCAAACAGACACTGGCTGCTCTGGCAATGTAATATGTGTCCTTTGAAGTGCCATTTCAAGAGCTCTTCAAAGTTTAATACAGAAATTAGGTTAGGTTGCTTTATTTGTACCCGTAGGTAAATTTGTTTTGCAGATTTGCGAGGCTGGTCCCACATTTCACATTTAATTCATTCACATTATAGAAAAAACCCCCAATACATTATTTACAATAAAGTGTTACAGTACTCGAGTCCAGAATATTTTTTTAAATACATTCACAACTAAACCTAGAGTTCAGTTGTTTAGTTATGTGGACGTACGGAGATTGCGTGCCTTACCTTCTCTTTAGTGTGTCTCTGAGGGCACCTGGCACACACCTGGCACACACCTGACACACACCTGGCACACTCTGATTACGGGGCAGTTGTGAGGAGATTTAAGCCCTGACTTTGACTTTCCTCAGCTCTGGTTCGCAGTCTCTCCTGTTGTACATCGTCTCTCTTCTTTGTCAGGCCCGTGGAGGTGGTGCTCACTGCTGCCCTTTTGGCAAATAAATTTGACTTAGACAAACTTTATTGATCCACAAGGGAAATGACTTGACACAGCAGCTCAAACATCACAATATATTTTAATAACAAAGAGAAAAAACATATAAATAGTGATAATAAATTATAAATAAGTAGCAAGATACAAGAGGTCATAAGGAAAAAACAGTGCAAAGATGTTGCCATTTTAAATGTTGGCTCTTCTGACCATGGACTCTTGTGGCTAGAAAACGTTCTTCACCATCTGTGACACGTCATTTATCACCTTGAAGTGAGACTGAATCTCTGAACTCCACCCACAACCACATTTCAGACAGAGCTGCTGAACTGGACAGTACCTGGAGGACACCGCACTCACACCAAGAGAGACGAAAGGTCTTTTCTGGGCTCAGTTCACTCGCACGTTGTCTCCAGACGTCTGCAAGAATTCAAATTAATTAAAATAAAAACTACAGAATTGTTTTTATATGTAAAATATTTATTATGCCTCAAAATGAATTAATTTGAGTCACAAACTTCTCTCTTTCTAAACACAGAAGTGTCCTCTGCTGAAGTGTTCATTTTATTTGTGTACTTTTTAACATGTTGTCAGTCACATCCACCCACAGCTCTCTGTTCACTGCCTTATCTTTAAATATTTATTCATTTTAGCAAAACTCAGCAAAAAACACAGAGATTCAATTAAACAGATAGTGGTGATGCTACCAGAGAGTCTGCCGCGCACTATTGTGTTCAGAGCCCATTACGAGTGCGTTTAGCGCCTTGACCAGCGCCTCACATGTGTCTGTCAAAAGGTGTTCTCTGATTGGTTGTTGCCGTGACGATATCGCTCCTCATTTGCATAAAGTTCATTTCAGTTCGGCTGCGCTCAGGTCATGTGGATCGCGGTGTACTTTTGTATTAGTTCAGGTTATTATGTAATGGAACTCTCTTTCAGAACTCCGTGTGCTCCACTGTCGGCTCGGCTGCTCTGTTGGATTTTAAGGTAAGAGACGTGCCCTTTGGTGCAGCCCGGAAGCAGCAGAACATTCTAACATTGTTTTCTTTATATTTATGAGGAGCTTTGAGGTGCAGATTTTCCTGGAGCCTGGGCTGCACCATCGGAGATTGGGGTTTGAAGTGCCTCTGTGCTGCGATGTAAAATGTGTATAATAATAATAATATGTTTAACTATTTGAGTATGTAACTGCCTATACTGTTTTATTTTATTGTTTTTTTAGTCTGATATTAACATATGTCACTACACATTCTACCGTTTTTACAGAAATGGTGTTGTAAGTTGCCGTCTCTGCCTCTGGATTGAACTCACATGTGCCCGTCTCCTCCTGACGATGTACTTTACACCACAGCAGGACAGAGCTGCACCTCCCGTCCTGAGCCCACAGGGGGCGTCCTCTGGGCTCACACCTCTTCATCTGCTGTGAGGCATGTCTCCTCCTCATACCCAGAGTAAAATCATACCTCAAGTAATTGTGTAAATGACGTGAATGGCCTTAAAGTGGAAATAAATACTAAATCCACTTTTATGTCATGATTCCTGTTTTGTCTTCAATGAGGCTCATTCATGAATCTTTTCTTAAAATTTTTTTGTAACTTCCAGAAGATGCGGAGAGAACTCTGCCCCAGATTCACAAAACGTTCTTAAGCAGCTGAATTCCTTCTTTAGTGACAGTTGTGCCGAATTCACCAACACTCAGCTATGAACACCTCCGTGCTCATTTACAATTAATTTACATAGAAAATGAATATGTATTTGGTTAGAAATGCCCTCTGAACTTCTGTATATGGCCAGTATGGGTTTGGCTTTGACATGTGACCGTAGACCCAACAGACACAGGCACCATCATAAATAAAACTCCTCATAAATGTTATTGGATCACAGAGTCATATGTTTATACGAAATAATTTAAGAAAATATATGGCTTACAATCGTGGAGGAATTAAATTTTTTAATTGCTTTATTAGAGTGATAATATTCTAAAACAGTAGAATTTTTGTTGGTAAGGTTTGTTCTTTCAGAAGAACGTTTTCAATTAAGAAAAAGTTTTGTGAATGCCAAAAATGTTCGTAAGAAGGACTTAAGTACAAATTTGTTTGTAAGAACGTTTCATGAATGAGGCCCATTGTTTTTGCGTATTTTGGTGTGTCTAATTCCTTTAGTGTAGTGTGTCTTTGGTGTTTTATTTTGACATTCGTCCTGTCTGCTTGTAGTTTTTAGGTTTACTTCCTGTCTGTTGATTGTTCCACCTGTGTCTCCTGTGTGCATATATACCCTGTATTCTGCCTTTTGTTGGTCCATTGTCAGTATCATGTCTGTTTTAAGTTTCTGTTTTGGATTTTTGGATGTTTTTTTCTGGTCTTTGTTGTAGTTTACATTAAAAAGTGTGTGTGCAGTCCTGCATTTTCGGTCCTCTCACTTTTAAATCGTGACAGTATATGGTGTTTTAATCGCATTATCTTCTGTTCCTAGTCTTTTTTTAGAACGACCTTGGTAAATTTTCAGCTTGCTGGTCCAAAATGTCTGCGTTCACTGGCCACTGCTATTTCAAGTACTATGGGATATCACACAGAACTGCCCTGATTACACACAGGTGTTTCTGATACAAACAAAATAAAGGTGTTTTATTATTGTTTTATTTGTCAAATAATAATCTCTGTGTAGATTAGGAGTTTTGCCCCAGTCTTTGAGGTAACGGTTATGGAATTCCCCAGCGTGATTTCATGATTTCCAACTATCCATCCATCCATTTTCTTCCGCTTATCCGGGGCCGGGTCGCGGGGGCAACAGTCTAAGCAGGGACTCCCAGACTTCCTTCACCCCGGACACTTCCTCCAACTCCTCCGGGGGGACCCCAAGGTGTTCCCAGGCCAGCCGGGAGACATAGTCCCTCCAGCGTGTCCTGGGTCTTCCCCGGGGCCTCCTCCCGGTGGGACATGCCTGAAACACCTCCCGAGGGAGGCGTCCAGGAGGCATCCGAAACAGATGCCCGAGCCACCTCAGCTGGCTCCTCTTGACGTGGAGGAGCAGCGGCTCTACTCCGAGCCCCTCCCGAGTGACTGAGCTCCTCACCCTATCTCTAAGGGTGCGCCCAGCCACTCTATGGAGGAAACTCATTTCGGCCGCTTGTATCCGCGATCTTGTCCTTTCGGTCATTACCCAAAGCTCATGACCATAGGTGAGGGTAGGAACGTAGATTGACCGGTAAATTGAGAGCTTTGCTTTTTGGCTCAGCTCCCTCTTCACCACAACGGTCCGGTACAGCGACCGCATCACTGCCGACGCTGCACCAATCCGCCTGTCAATCTCACGCTCCATCCTCCCCTCACTCGTGAACAAGACCCCGAGATACTTGAACTCCTCCACTTGAGGCAAAGACTCCCCACCCACCCGGAGAGGGCAAGCCACCTTTTCCGGTCAAGAACCATGGCCTCGGACTTGGAGGAGCTGATCTTCATCCCAGCCGCTTCACACTCGGCTGCGAACCGCCCCAGTGCACACTGGAGGTCCCGGTTCGATGAAGCCATCAGGACAACATCATCTGCAAACAGCAGAGATGAGATCCTGTGGTTCCCAAACCGGATCCCCTCCGGCCCCTGACTGCGCCTAGAAATTCTGTCCATAAATACAATGAACAGAACCGGTGACAAAGGGCAGCCCTGGCGAAGTCCAACATGCACCGGGAACATGTCCGACTTACTACCGGCAATGCGAACACAGCTCCTTCTCCGGTCATACAGGGACCGAACAGCCCTTAACAAAGAGCCCCGGACCCCATACTCCCAGAGCACTCCCCACAGGACCCCACGAGGGACACGGTCAAATGCCTTCTCCAGATCCACAAAACACATGTGGACTGGTTGGGCAAACTCCCATGAACCCTCGAGCACCCGATGGAGAGTCTAGAGCTGGTCCAGTGTTCCGCGACCGGGACGAAAACCACACTGCTCCTCCTGGATCCGAGGTTCGACCATCGGCCGGATTCTCCTCTCCAGTACCCTGGAATAGACCTTACCTGAGGAGTGTGATTCCCCTGTAGTTGGAACACACCCTCTGGTCCCCCTTCTTAAACAGAGGGACCACCACCCCGGTCTGCCAGTCCAGAGGCACTGTCCCCGACCGCCACGCGATATTGCAGAGACGTGTCAACCAAGACAGCCCCACAACATCCAGAGACTTAAGATACTCGGGACGGATCTCATCCACCCCCGGAGCCTTGCCACCGAGGAGCTTGCCAACCACCTCGGTGACTTCAGCCAGGGTGATGGACGAATCCGCCTCCGAGTCCCCAGCCCCTGCTTCTTCCTCAGAAGGCATGACAGTGGGGTTGAGGAGATCCTCAAAGTATTCCTTCCACCGTCCGACAACATCCCCAGTCGGATGTTGTCGGGGATTTCCAACTAGGAAAAAATAAAAATTGAAACCTAAAAAATGGCCAAACTGGAGAAAAAAATGTACAATGTTTTGTAAATTCTTAAATATTTTAGATGTTTTTGCAAAATGAAATGAGTTGTTCAACCTTTCATAGCCACTTTAAAGGTGCACTATGTAACTTTTTGGTCTTGTTTCTATGGAGATGTCATTGCTCTGCTTAGAATGTTCCACAGTAGGACATTAAACAGCTCTACTTTACTGTTTTAAATTGCAGGTGATTTTATAGCTCAAAAACACCTTGGAAAAACAGACGTTCTGACTGTGAGCGGAGTCGCCTTTCCATAGATCTGACCTGTAACTTGGGTTACACCTTTTAAACCTGGCCTAAACTCACTTCAGGCCCGAACACAGACTCTCGTCCACACAAAAAGAGCAGTAGTTGGCTCACCGCAGCCTGAGCTTAGGTAGAGCAGTGGCTGGGGGCTGGCTTCACCCTGTCAGACCTCATCATCGTCAGCTCTCCTCTCCTCTCCACAGACGCGCTCAGGTTTAGAACAGCCGTCCCACACTGTCTCTTTCAATACACCATCATTTATCCATTTATCCCGCTTTATCTGTGTGAGTAAACAACACGCAGGCGGCTCACTCGGCGCTTGACTTAGTGACACTGGGTTTAAGAAGAACCCGGGAGAAGAAAGAGGAGAGGAGGAGAGGAAAACAGAGCTGGGGAAATGGATGGAGTCGTGAAGGGAGAGAGAGGATTTGAAAAGCAGCAAAGGCCAAAGAGGAATGGAAAATGATGAAGGAGAGCGAGGAGCAGTGGAGAGCAGGGGAGACCAGTTCATTTGTAGAGCACAGACTGATTGGAAGTGCCTTACAGAACAAGCAATCACAGTGCAAGTAATAAAACCAAACAATGATTTAAAAATGTTTTGAGAAAGAGAAGCGTGTAAAACAAACCCTCTGAGTCATACACCATTAAACAGAACAGTTTTCAGCCTGGGATTAAATATTATTAGATCAGAGGCGTGTCCATCATTCAGGAATAAGAACTTCATTACAGTGTGGAATTCTTGTAGAGGTTTGGAGTTTCCGCTGTTGAAAACGTCCTGCTTTCACCACATAAGTGATTTCTTTCCACTCGTACCGACTAAGGCCAAATAATGTGCATATTTCCAGTGACAGAAAGCACTTTTTTCCAGCTGAATCTGTTTTGCTTCGCTTCTGTAGCTCATTTTAAGGGTTTTATTTACAAAAAATAGAAATTATAAATGATTCTGTGAGCAAAACATAGCACAAGTAACCAGAATTACCCTGAAATTTTGTATAATCATATAAATGAATAGTCTAATTTTGGTCTTAAAATGTTCGTCTTAACCCTCTCTACAAGATCCTGTGGTTTTTATTTGGCCATTTTGTCTGTAAATAATTATTTTCATATCTATTTCTAATGTGGAACTGGCTCCAAATTCACTCCTATAACTGCTAGCCTCAGTGAGCTTCATTTGACTGGTGCTGAGCCTTAGTCCAGTTCTTTATACAGTGCAGTCTATGGCTCCAGCCCAGAGTGAAATGATGTAGATGAACTCAGATATAATCAATGTATTTAAAAACTGCACTTTTTGGAGGATTTGTTTTTTGTTGCATGAGAATCGATTCTTTTCATCGCCTCAGTCAGTTTGTTCAGACAGAAACACAGAGTTTTGTTCGAGTCCACAGGAGCCTCAGAAGGTCACATTCAAAACCGATTCACAAACAGCCGGACATTTGAAGAACCCTGATATTTACTGGGCTGTAACAGAGACTGGGGGGAAGAGGGAAAACACACTTACGCCGGAAAGTACGAGGGGTGGACAGAGTTTTATAAATGACTAAACTGTGTTGAAGGTTGGGTGACAAATTTACCATATCAGGACATTAAAATACTAATGTTGTTTACTCACAAACAGACCTGGAGTTGTGTTTTGTTTCTTTCACACGCCCGGTTCTTTTCTCAAACAGAAAACTCTCTGTTCAACCTTGTAAATGCTGAAATGGGTGAAGTGTCTTGTTCAAGGACACAACAAAAGCAAAGATCTGTGGGAGCTGGATTCAAACCTGACCTTTAGATCAGAGGACAAACTCTCTGTCAGCTGAGCTACAGTCTCCCTTGTGATGTCATGTGGTAATACGGGAAGTCCATCCATCCATCCATCCATTTTCTTCCTCTTATCCAGGGCCGGGGTCGCAGGGGCAACAGACTAAGCAGGGACTCCCAGACTTCCTTCACCCCGGACACTTCCTCCAGCTCCTCCGGGGGGACCCCAAGGTGTTCCCAGGCCAGCCAGGAGACATAGTCCCTCCAGCGTGTCCTGGGTCTTCCCCGGGGCGTCATGCCCGGAACACCTCCTGAGGGAGGCGTCCAAGAGGCATCCGGAACAGATACCCGAGCCACCTCAGCTGCTCCTCTCGACGTAGAGGAGCAGTGGCTCTACTCCAAGCTCCTCACCCTATCTCTAAGGGAGCGCCCAGCCACTCTGAGGAGGAAACTCATTTCAGCCGCTTGTATCCGCGATCAAGTCCTTTCGTTCATTACCTGAAGCTCATGACCATAGGTGAGGGGAGGAACGTAGACTGACGGTAAATCGAGAGCTTTGCCTTTCGGCTCAGCTCCTCTTCACCACAACGGTCCGATACAGCGACCACATCACTGCTGACGCTGCACCGATCCACCTGTCAATCTCACGCTCCATCCTCCCCTCACTCATGAACAAGACCCCGAGATACTTGAACTGCTCCACTTGAGGCAGGGACTCTTCACCCACCCGGAGAAAATACAGGAAGTGCTTTAGAAATTTGGGGGAAGAATTACAAAACAACTCTTCAACCCGTCTTGATACTGCAGAAAAAAGCCATAAGAACTGTTAACTGAGCCGATTATTATGCCCCAACAAACCCATTGTTTATTCAGTGAAAAACCTTAAAGTTACAGGACAGAGTTGACCTAAACACAGCTGCTGTTATGTATAAGGTTCATAATCACATGTTCCCTGACTGTTCAGGCGAGATTCAAACCCAGAGAGACTCGTTATAATCCGAGAGGAACTGGAGTATATAATAAGAAAATAAAAAATAAAGCCAGGAATAACACCAAAAGTAGATGTATATCAGTTAGAGGAGTAGATCTATGGAAGAGTCTGGATGACGGTTAAAAGGATCAACATCAATAAAGGCATTTAAAAAACAAATTTAATTCTATAGGCAGATACAGAGCGTTAGAATGATTTAAAGACATATTTTACTGCATAGAGCGATAATAATGTAGATCAGCTACAGAAACAGGTGAGTGTGCAGGATAAATGTTGATCATTTTGAAGGAAAAGGTATTTTTCTTAGGTGTAGAAAGTGGAATAGAGTTCACTCAAAAGAACCGCTGTACTGAACTCCTGAGTTCTGTTATTATTATTGTATATATATGTATTTTTTTCTCTTTTGTCCACATTGTTGCTTGTTGTTTGCTCACAGTCGTATCCTTGGCATAATCTTTTGTAAACCAGGTCAGGCATTCAGAAGAGATTTCACTTCAGCCTAAACCCGTTCGGTCATAGTTTTATGTGAAATGTTTGTAACAGTCGATTAAGTAAATGATTAAGTACATTTCTGAAGAAAAACTACTAAACTACTACTACTACTTTAGTGTGTTTTAAAACTCCATACACTTTGAACGCACTTGTAAACTACGACTTCATGACATTTTGTATTTGTATTTATTTATTAAAGGGACAGTGCATCTTTTAAAAGACGAGATAACGCAAAAGAAAAACATGTACTTGTAAATATATGAGATAATTTCCATTCTTAGTCCCATCACGAGGTGGAACGGAGCGTTTGGAGCTTTGAGATGTAGATGGACTAATAATAAAGTGTTCCTCAAACATGTGAATGAAACAAAACACAACTCACAGACAACAAGGCTTAAAGGTCACGAGTCAAATTTGTGGAATATAGGAGCTTTAAAATATTCCCTAAAACTCATGGGGTTACATTTACTTGGTCCTCCTGAAAGTCGATTAAACCTTCAGTGATGTCGTGTCGTTTGATTTTTAACAATATAAAAAATCATTTGCAATTTCACAGCCTGGATCTTCATTTGCGTCGGTCGTGGTTTAGTCTCCCTCCCCTGGTCCACCTCCTCCTCCTGGTCTGCTCCTCCTCCTCTCCTCCTCCTCTCCTCCTCCTCTCCTCCCCTCCCCTCCTCTCCTCTCCTCCCCTCCTCTTCGTCCTCCTCTCCTCCTCCTCCCCTGGACTGTTCCTCCTCCTCCTCTCTTCCTCCTCTTCCTCCTGTCCTGGGTGTGTGTGTTTTTGGCAGGCGTGAGACAAACACAGTACCAACCTTCACTCTTTGCCTTGGCCCTTTTCACTGGGGTTTATTTGGACTGTGCTGTGGTGTGTGTCCCCCGTGTCCACATGTCCCCGTCCCCTTCATGCTCCAGTCACCCACTGCACCCACACTGCACCCACTGCACCCACACTGCACCCCTCATCACCCCCAGCACCCCTCTGTGTTTTTAAACTCCACACTCCTTCACTAGAATCATTTGGATCATTTCAGCCCTGGAATTGCCGATCTCTACTGAACTAAAGTCAAAAGGAGCTGTGAACTTTAAAACCTGCTTCATGACAAAACGACTCAAACATGTGAATGAAAGAAAACACAGAAGCCCACGGCTCAGAGCCTCTGTCCCTGCAGATGTGCACGACGGCTGTGACAAACTTGACTTTGGGTAGTTCTGTGGAAGAGTCTGGCCCATCGTGACGCGGGTGAAGTGAAATCCAAATGGAACGTGACAGCGTGTGATCATTAACCTTTTGATTAACCTTTGAGGCGAGGCAGCTGCTGTGGCTCCAGCCGCTGTCAGGCTCTGGCAGGATCACAGAGAGCGGCGCCTCTGTGGGAGAAATACACTGATTCATGTGATTGGCTCTGCTCGGGCTTTTAACTTCAAATGTTACGCACAGTTTAGACTGTGCTGCTGGTTTTCATCGCAGCATTCTATAGAGCTCCTGCTCCCACGTGACTCAATCTGACAGGGACGCCCTGTTGGCAGTGGTGGATTAGGGGTAATGAATGGCACCGAGTCACTTTTGGAGGTTTTTTGTTATTAAAGGAAAGAACAGACAATGATTTATCTTAAAACTAATCAGATTAAACATGAGTGACCCTAACCTGGCACAGGTGTGATTTTCAAAAGGTCCCTGGAGACGTTTGTGAAAAATAGACTTTATTATAAAACCCTGTAAATATAATGTTTACTGATACTGACAGTTTAAATGATGTGAAATTGATCAAATATATTGATAAAATACAATGTGCTCTGACTCATGTAAATGTAATAAACACAAACGTCATTGATTTGACTTTAGTTTGTGATTTTATTTTTTACAATCCACATTTAAGCAGTCACTTAACTTTAAACATATGAACATTGTTAAGCAAAAAACATTTTGGATCGTTTCTCTTCAGTCTCCTCTGCCTCATTAATACACTTATTTAATGCTAATCAACAAAACACAAACTTACAGATTTTGAATCGTTATGAGACTCTGGTTTAATCAATCAAATTAAACCAAATAAAGAAAAAATATTGATATAATACAGAATATAAATTATATATTAATTTATACACTATACTATAAATTCCTAAGATATTAATGTATATACTAATTTATATTGATAGAATATAAAAATACATTCATAGCTTAATGTCCGGTTTGATTAACGTTAGCTGCTAGCTCATGTATTCTGTATTCAAACATAAATCTGCATTTGAACCATTCGAGTTGTATTATTTTGCATGAAGCTGCTGGTCTTGACAGCAGTGAGTTCTATACAGATGATGAAGCCGTTTTAAAGCCTCCAGAGAATCGGTGCATTGTTGTTTTGTTGGAACATTTCACACAAATCACCCTACTTTCTGTCATATTTTAGCACTAAAATGTTCTCAAATTTTCCATTTAAAATAATAGGCTTCCCACCACAACAAAAGTGCTGTTTAGTCACATTTCGAGCTTTGCGACATAATGTTACGCCTCCTGTTTCATCTATAGTCACATGTTTGAGATCCTCTGTATGTTTGTGTGACAAAGAGCGCCTTTGTCCCTGTAAACTCACCTTAATTTCATTTCACATTTGTTAATTTCTCCATAATCAACTAAACTACTAAATATAACTATCCTGGGTTTGTTTTATTTAGTTTTTGTTTAGTTCCTTTAATTTAAATAGATTTTATTTGGTTAAATCTATTTAATTTAGTTAAACATTTCAGACACTGTTCCTCCACCTGGTCTGGAGACAAAAGAGGACGTGTCCTGGACATATTTAAAGCCTCTGGGGGGAGGTTTTGGGACAGACCATGTGGAGAACTGGTTTCAGTTCCTTTTGTTTGTTTGGTTTTGTATATTTGATTTGGATGTTTTAGTGTTTATAGTTTATGTTAAACTCTTTAATTTAAAGGAGACTTAGGCTGTTGTAGTAAATCGACGGTTTAACTTTAGACTAAAGTGAAGTTGCCTTAGATCCAACCTGATAAGAGAACGTGGACTCACCTGGAGGAAGGAGCTTCCTGTGGGGGAAATATAAACCAGTTCATCTCTCAGGGTAGCCGGGTACATGTGGGTTTTAGTTTTATTAATTTCTGTTGCTTTTGCCTAATTTTGAGCACAGTTATTTTTGTAAATATGTATTATTACCTCCGCCAAGGAGGTTATGTTTTCGCCTGAGTCTGTATGTCTGTTTGTTTGTTTGTTTGTTTGTTAGTTTGTTTGTTTGTAATAATAATAATAATAATACATTTTATTTGTAATGCACGTTACATTTCAGCGAAATCTCAAAGTGCTAAGTGTTTGTTTGTTAGTTAGCAAGATAACTCAAAAAGTTATGGACGGATCTTGATGAAATTTTCAGGAAATGTTCCTAATGGTAAATCCAACAGATGATTAAATTTTGGTGATGATCCAGAATATTTTCAGAGTTTTTCTCCTGCTTAAGACCACATTAGCCGGCTTCCCCACAGTATGTGTATGTGCAGGGACGGACTGGCGATCTGTGCGTTCTGGAAAAGTCCAGAATGGCCATCTGGTCTACTGGCCGTACTAACAGCAGAGGGCACTAATACGATAATTTGCCCATTTGTCAAGCATAAATTGCATAGGCCTAAAAGGCGACAAAGAAGAGCGGGTTACTCGTTGATTTCAACACGTGTCAAAGACGTCGAACAGAAAACATAAGGAGAAAGGAGGACGGGAAAAGGTTAAAGACAAAAAAGCTAAGTCACTTCGAAATTAAGTGATTTAGGTGTTTTTGTTAATAAACAATCAGAAGTAGTTCATCTTTGTGTGTTTTCTTCAATTATTTCATTATTGATTTATTGAAATTATTCATTATTAATTATTTAAATGATCAAAATCCCCCCCCATGGTCGGCCGATTTGTAGAGAAAAGGTCCAGGGCTGTTTTTTGGTCCCAGTCTGTCCCTGTGTATATGTATACGTGTATGTGTGTACCTCATGTATCTACAATATAAGTAGTAAACATAAAATAATAATGAAAAAGAGTGTCCAAACTTTTGACAGGGTGTATACTGACAACAATTCTAGTGTTAACCATTACCCTGCAGAGGTCCAGTTAGAACTACGTAGGTTTTGGGCCAAATTTTCAATCAAGCAGTCTGCTGAAATGACAAGAACATTCCAACTAATTTAAATATACAGAGAAAGTCTCAATACTTTGGAAATGAGGCGATTTAATCCCACATTCGTCCAGGAGCAGGTTTCAACTGTGGTCACACTGCTCTGAGTTAACCTGGTCCAGCCCCAACGGGAGGAGGTTTAGAGGGAAACTGCTCTGAAATCATAATGAGTCCTTATGTCCTTATTGTGTATTGGGTCTCTCCTACCGTGGAGTTAAATGCCTGATTAACATTTGATTGGCTGTTGTGGTCTTATTCCACAGACTGAGATTGCTTCTGTAAAGAGCTGGAACTTGAAAATGGCATTTTATTGGGTCCAACCCGGCTTAGCGTCTGATATCAGCTGTAAGTGGGCATTGTCCAGATAGAAAATGAGTCAAAAATGTGTATTTATTAGTATTCTATAAGGAGTCCAAACCTTTTTGAAGGGACACATTTAGAAACAGACTGAGTGGAGAGACACAGACAGGTGTTCAATACAGAGAAGCCTTTTGCAGAACCAACATCTTTAGTCAGGACTGGAATTTCAAAATACTAAGGCTGTCGTACCAAAAGGTCATTAACACCATGAAGGGAGAGAATTTGAATCTTTCTGAAAAATGTATTCATGGTAAACTGGATTCTGGGTTACACACAGAGCGGCGGAATCCTTAAATCGATGGACTTGTTTCTATTAAGTCCACCTAACTCCGCCCACAACCATATTTCAGATAGAGCGGCTAAACTGGGGAGTACCTGGAGGAGTAAAGGGGGCGGACTGACGGGGGGAGGACAGGTATTCACACAAACTCTGCCCCTCAGCCGGGTCATTTTAATCAGAAAAACCTGTCTGAGATGAGGCCAGTGGAGTGTCATCTCACAGAGCGCCACTGGGGGCAGCATGCACTCAGTTTTTGACAGAAAAATAAAAGCTTAATGTGTTTTCTTCAAACCTAGAGAATTATTGTAATGTCTCCTGAATTTCCTGCACGGCCTTGAAAGTTGCTTCAGTTCACTTTTTGCTTCTTAAAAACACACAAATATAAAACAGATGACTGACAGACCTGACTCACCTCTCTTCGAAAAAAAGTACATTAATGTATTAAGTTTGTCTAATTACACAGGGGAACACTAAAATTTTAACTTTCTGTTGCATTGGATTTTGTAACTGATTCTGAAGGATTTTTAGGCGCTGATTTCAAATCTGAAATTAGTTTTTCTCCATAAGCTCTAGTTTTCATGCAATTTGAGATAGATGTACTAGTACGTAAGTACGTAGTTACGTAACCCAAATCTAAGCGTTTTGAGATTATATACATAGATAGATTCTAATATTTTTATCATGCTTCTTTTTTCCAGATCAAACATGGCTTCCTCATCGAGACATCACTGTAGAAACAAGCCTGATGCCTTCTGTTACATCTGTGGTTGCTACACACTCCATCATAATAAAAATAAAAGATTGCATAAAATCTGTAGCTTGCAGAAAAAAAACTTCAGATTTGAACTCAGCACACTTAAATTGACTGAAAACAAGTCTTTCTTTAAATGCAACATATAGAGTGTTCCCCAGTGTAATCATCCGTTAATTACAAATAGCTTTAGTATATTTGAAACATACACATTTTATTGATACATGGAGAAGGTTTCTTTGCCGCAGTGGCAGAGTTCTGTACAAAATACTAAAGCATTAAAATAAAACTAAATATAATTCTGTGCAAGTTAGATATTTAAACAATCTGACTATGAACAGTTATTTTGATAACTAACATGCTAACCCACAAAAACACATAATGGGGTCTATTCACGCTTACGTCACAAAATTGGAAGACGTTTGGAAACATGCGGACGACTTCCTTTGGGCTCTGTTGGAGAAAGGAACTCTGAATAAATCTGGGAAAACTGAGAAAATGGCCCGGTTTTCTTCATCTAGATGTCATTGTATTCTTTCTTTTTTCCTTTTATAAATTACCTATTTATTTGTGTATTATAATTTCTAACTTAATTAAAAAAAATAAATAAAAAGAGTGTAGCGTTCCGTTATGTTCGTCAGATCAACAGTTCCAACCAGCTGCCTGAAAGTGAAATATCGAAGACACAATTAGAGTCCCGTCCTCATGTAAAGCTTCGGCAGGTTGTGAAGACGCTGCTGCTGAATCTGCAGTTTTATTGTTTTATCACATGCCCAGAGTCGGGAACTACACCGGAAGTCGCCATCCGCATGTTTCCAAACATCTTCCGGTAAGCGTGAATCGAGTCTATTAAATGCAAACAGCACATACGAACATTTTGACCTCAAGAGCTGTTTAAATATAAAATAAAATCTGCACTGGAGCTCAAATACACTGGGAAACAACTGCTACAGGATCTTTGTACAGCTGGTTTTGCTTAAAGATGCAAAATGAAACTTTCCCAGTGGGAGGTGCGCTACCTGCTAATCTCAGTCGATATGTTCTTGCTTTGCCTGGACTGGTACAATGAGGTTCATTTGGTCTTCTGATAATTTATGTTATTAGGGTCTTTTCTCAGACAAAGATTAAAGAGGCAATTGAAATACGGACAATAAACCAGGACAAGGGGGCTTTTTTACTCTCACACACCTGGGATACTGTCCTGAGGAAGCCAAACTGCAGGTGGCGCTGTCGTCCTGCCTCCACCGGTAGGAAAACGGTGCCAAAACCTGTTTAAAGCTGAGCAGAGACGACACAGAAACATCACGTGACTCTGAGGAAGACCACGAGTGAGCAGTCGAAACTGTCAGGTATGAAAACAAACTCTTGGTCTGAACCTAATGGCACAATTTGCTTGGAATGTTCCATATTATAGCATTAAACTCACCTCTCCACAGATCTGACCTGTGACTCGGCCTGCTGCATCATCAACTTGTTTACACAGATAGACACCTTCATTACCATACTATGGAACATTCCAGACAAATAAGATAATAACGTATCCGTGGGGACGAGCAGAAAAGTGACACGGTGCAGCTTTAAGCCCTGCAGCATCCAAACACACGTCCAGACGAATGTTGAGCGTTCACCTCAAGAAAACAAACGGAGCAAATATATCGTCTTGATTCCCTTTTAAAGACACAATTTGTAGTCGTGAGCTGGGAGCCAAACAAAACACAAAACAGCACAACGGAGCTGGCCCCGTGCCTGTTACATCACACTCACAAAACACCCTGTTCCTCCTTTAGTCCACGAAGAATCTGACGCAAACTCACAAAGGACCAGACTCGTGTTTGGGGCAGAGGGACCTTCTGTTTACATTTAAATGCATCCATGATCTATTTTAGAACTCGGCCTTGTCCTCACAGTTTAATAGAGTTATTTTAAATGTTTCCCACTGTGCAGCATCCAGGGAGAAGAACTGAAATTATTATTATTATTATTTTTTTTTTTAATTAGGACAGTGCATATTAATCAACATGTGAACAAACAGCATCAATGTAAATATGCAGGAATCAGCACAATAGCTACTTTACAACTGTTGTCCTAAGGCAGTTCAGAAACAGAGAACATTTAGAGAAACTCACAGACGAGACAAAAATGCACAGACATGACAGAAAGTTAACCACAATAGACCTTCTCTGAGTTTAAGAGGCCCCAAGATGAAGATAATCCACCTGTGTGAGCATGTTTGATTATTTTTGTTATTATTGAGTGTTCTTGAATGTTGAGAAGGACCCACAGTTCCTCCCAGTGTTTCAGAGTGTTCTTGAAGGTTGAGAAGGACCCACAGTTCCTCCCAGTGTTTCAGAGTGTTCTTAAAGGTTGAGAAGGACCCACAGTTCCTCCCAATGTTTCAGAGTGTTCTTGAAGGTTGAGAAGGACCCACAGTTCCTGACATGCGCAGGTCATGTGTTCCATGACTGTGATCCTCTGATAGACGTCACCATTTGGCCAAATTTGGTCCTGCGTCTCTGTATGTTCCCGTCTCCTCTGGTCAATGCTCCCGTTTTAACTCGGTTCGTTGTTTTTTTTACTTATGGTGGTGGAGGAGCGAGTCCATTTAAAACTTTAAAAATAAGGCAAGCATCCATAAATGATTGTGGACTTAAAGGGCCCATATTAAACTATTTTCGGATCTATGTTATAATGTTTCCTCATCACAAACAGACCTAGAGCTGTGTTTTGTTTCATTCACACTTTTCATTTCAGCCCTGGATTTGCCGATCTCTGCTGAAGAAAAGGTAAAAGGAGCTGTTCATTGGAAAACTTGAGAGCTAAAACCAGCAGACTGCGATTGGTTGATATTATCCTAATGAGTCTTTATGTCCTTATTGTGTATTGGGTCTCTCCTGCCGTGGAGTTAAATGCCTGATTAACATTTGATTGGCTGTTGTGGTCTTATTCCACAGACTGAGATTGCTTCTGTAAAGAGCTGGAACTTGAAAATGGCATTTTATTGGGTCCAACCCGGCTTAGCGTCTGATATCAGCTGTAAGTGGGCATTGTCCAGATAGAAAATGAGTCAAAAATGTGTATTTATTAGTATTCTATAAGGAGTCCAAACCTTTTTGAAGGGACACATTTAGAAACAGACTGAGTGGAGAGACACAGACAGGTGTTCAATACAGAGAAGCCTTTTGCAGAACCAACATCTTTAGTCAGGACTGGAATTTCAAAATACTAAGGCTGTCGTACCAAAAGGTCATTAACACCATGAAGGGAGAGAATTTGAATCTTTCTGAAAAATGTATTCATGGTAAACTGGATTCTGGGTTACACACAGAAGAGCCCATAATACACTAGTTTCTGATCTATGTTATAATGTGGTTTCCTCATCACAAACCAACCTGGAGTTGTGTTTTGTTTCATTCATACGTTTCATTTCAGCCCTGGATTTGCCGATCTCTGCTGAAGAAAAGGTAAAAGGAGCTGTTCATTTGAAAATTGGGAGGTGACTGGTTCAGAGCTAAAACCAGCAGGCTGTGATTAGTCGATATTATCCATATTTAACCTTAAAGAAGATTTATTGTGTTTTACATAGATCATGATTTTAAATTTTGTTCAGTGAAAACTGCAGATGAAGATAAAACGACTTTGTAAACAGGACTATTGATTCCCTGTTAAAATATGCAGAACTGAAAGCCTCTTCTGGTACATTTCATCCTAACAGCAGTGTATTGTCATGTACATATTTTTATTGTTAAAAATGGTTTCAGAGGTTGTCTGAAGAAGGGCTCGATCTGAAACGTCACAGTGGTGTCCATTAAAATAAAAATTTGGGAGCTTCAGAGAACTGCAATGCAAATGTCTTTTTTCTTTTATATAATTTTTGTCTCTGGACCCAGCACGCAGTCACAACTTTTATTGGATGTGCATGTCTCTATCTACCAATATCAAGAAAGTGGACTTTTTTTGGAGGTTTTTTTTTTGGTCCATTCCACTGTCCAGTTCTGCAATCAGATTCAGTCGCCATGACGCTCCACGTTTTCTGATCTTTCAGTGAGAGCCGTTCCAGCTCAATAAAGTGTAATTTCAGATCGATAAAGTTCAGAGTGACACACGTCAGTCTGGCCTGGGCCAGGTGATAATAACACGGAAAAAAGATAAAGTTGAATTTGCATAATGTCCCTTTAATGAAAGCCTCCACAAGGAGCAGCAATCAGAGAAACTGAGTGCAAAGCCTGTTATGTAATTCTGAACCACTGTGTTTCCAGCTCCTGCTCTATTAATTCAGCCGAGCTCTTAACCACGAGCACTGCTATTGTTTTTGTATTGTTGCTGTCAGCGCTCTGGCTCTGCCTCTGCCAATCCTGCACAAAGCTTGTCTTTTATCACCCTGCAGAAGAACCCCTTTGACAGGAGCCGAGGGACTGAAGATGGAAATTAGCCACACTGGCTATAATCTTTACATATTTACATTGTAAATGTCCATTAATATGTGCGTCCCTTTGCAAATAAACAAAATAAATAAGAATAAGAATAAGTCAGAGAGAGGAGCCTCAGAGAGAGGAGCCCGAGAGAGAGGAGCCTGGGAGAGGAGCCTGAGAGAGGAGCCTGAGAGAGGAGCCTGAGAGAGGAGCCTGAGAGAGGAGCCTGAGAGAGGAGCCTGAGAGAGGAGCCTGAGAGAGGAGCCTGAGAGAGAGGAGCCTGAGAGAGGAGCCTGAGAGAGGAGCCTGAGAGAGGAGCCTGAGAGAGAGGAGTCTGAGAAAGGAGCCAGGCTGGACACTGTGTTCACAAATAGCTCAGATGAGCAGGACTTTTGTATGTTACTTTGACACTAAATCAGTGGTGTCCAAACTTTTCTGACTAAGGAGCCGCATATACAAACATACAGAAACATCAGAAGCAGTGGTCAGTAAAGTCAAGTGGGTGCATTTGACCCAGATCTGACAGAGCCATTGCATCTTTAATAAGACATGAAACATAAAGGTCTGTATCAGTGGCATGTGATGCTGTTTCTGCCTGTGATGTTTGGGCCGATTCAGCAGGAGATATGATGGCCACATTTGGCCCCCGGGCCATAGTTTGGTTAAACACCCCTGCACTAAATTATATTCATAACTCAATTTTAAACTCATGCATAACATATGTGCACACTACATAACTTTTCTGTTCCCTGAAGCTTGAATGTCCCATAATAGGGCATTAAATGTATATCTCCATGGTCATAAAAGCAGGTGAAACCATCAGGATGTTTAGAGCACCTTAAAGTAAAGTCTTTAATGCTTTTTGCAGTAAAAGTTTGACTAAATGTTTGCTTAAAACTATTATTTATTGCCATATGTTGCCAGGCAGCAGAGGAGAGGAGGAGGAGCAGAGGAAAAACAGAGGAGGAGAGAAGAGGAGGAGAAGAGGAGAAGATTAGGGACCAGAGGAGGGAGCAGAGGAGAGGAGCAGAGGAGGGAGCAGAGGAGAGGAGCAGAGGAGGGAGCAGTGGAGAGGAGCAGAGGAGAGGAGCAGAGGAGAGAAGCAGAGGAAAAGAGAGGAGGAGGAGAAGAGTAGGGCGCAGAGGAGGGAGCAAAGGAGAAAAGCAAAGGAGGGAGCAGCAGAGGATGGAGCAGAGCAGGGGAGCAGAGGATGAGCAGAGGAAGGAAAAGAGGAGGAGAGCTTCGGAGGGAGCAGATGAGATGCAGAGGAGGGAGCACAGGAGGAACAGAGGAGGGGAGAAGAGGAAGAGGGCAGAGAAAGGGGACAGAGGAAGGGAGAAGAGGAGGAGAAGAGCAAAGGAGGGAGCAGTAGAGGAGGGAGCAGAGGAGAGAGCAGAGGAAAGGAGTGGAGGAGTAGAAGTAGACGAGGGAAAAGAGGAGAAGAGGAGCAGACTCTTGGCTCAGTGGCGATTGCGTCTGCTGTTTGGAGAATCTAAACGGCGGCTGGTGGACTCTGGGTCATTGGTATTCCGAGGATCAGGAGCAGAGCGCTGAGGCTGAGGCTGAGGCTGTGGTTGGAGCGAGGGAACAAAAGCAGAGACAGGAGAAGTGACAGTCACAAAGAGGGGGAGGAAAAGAGGAGGAGGAGAGATCGATCTGAAAAGAAACTAAATACTCATTGGGCTGGCAGTTATCAGCAGAAGAGAAGAGGAGACTGGATTTGTATGCAAGGGAGGAGGAACTTGGAGTTAAACGGGGAAATGAAATAACAAAACAGAAAGAAAAGATTATTAAAACGTGATTTAACTGCAAACCACAATGATCGTAGGATTGTCGGTTATTGGCGGATTTCCACAGGTATCGGTAACGGTCTGATATTGATAATTTAATCGAAATTTGCCACCGATATTTTTTCTGCACTTCTCCAGTTTGTGTGTCATTTCCTACTTCATCCCCAGTGCTTCTAATTTGTCTATTTAAACAGACTCAAAAGTGAAAATATGAATTTATATCCTAGATAAATACATTTTGTTATTATTTTTACAAAAGCAAGAAGTTAATTTATGAATTTTACTATAACTTAATGAACGGGCCTCTCCAGTGTCACGCGTCACAAAGGGAGTGTTGCTATCGTGCGCTCAATGTCCCTCTTTATATTACACGGTGCTCGGCTCCAGTCAAATGAAGCTCATGAGACTAGCAGTTAAAGAATTTAGAGTCGAGTTCCATATTAGGAATAGAAATGTATTTACAGACAAAATAGCAAAATAAAAACTCCAGGATCATGAAGAGCGGGTTAATATGAACATTTTAAGGTTCACTGCAGCAGTCACAGAGAGAGGGGCAACAATTTATGTATTTATTTATTTTACAAAATATATACAAACATTTAGAATAGTGACTGAGCTCCTCACCCTGTCTCTAAGGGAGCTCCCAGCCACTCTGTGGAGGAAACTCATTTCAGCTGCTTGTATCCATGATCTTGTCCTTTTGGACTATGTCTCTCAGCCGGCCTGGGAACGCCTTGGGGGAGGAGCTGGAGGAAGTGTCCAGGGTGAAGGAAGTCTGGGAGTCCCTGCTTAGACTGTTGCCCCGGCGACCCGGCCCCGGATAACCGGAAGAAAATGGATGGATGGATTTAGAATAGTTCATGCAATTCTACGGAAGTCTTGTAAAAGGGAACTCCCCAGAAGCGACCTTAGGTTATAAAACAGGCCCCAGATATGTACAAAAACAAAATACCTAGTTAAAAGTTATAACATGAAGTCAGTTAGAGCCAGAAGTGCACCAGTGTTCACTCTCTGTTTGGACTTAACGGTTAGAGGGTTCGCTCTCTGTGGACCTGCCTGGGACATCTGGGACAGAGTTTGGAGAAAGCTGCTCCACAAAGCAGTGTGAGGACGTGTCCATGTGTCTCCAGACAGCAGCCTCTGAAGACCTCCTGGTTCCTTCACACACACACTGACGTCTCCTGGTCAGCTCCAGACTGAACAGCCAAAACCGCACGCTCTCTCAAACTTTACAGAGACGAGTGGGTCTGGAGCTGTGTCCTGTCTCCTTGATTTCAGACGGACATGACTGACAGATGAATTAATGTGGGACTAAACACCTAAACTCCTCCCACAAACACATTTTAAACTGAGCTGCTGAACTGGGCAGTACCTGTAGGACTAAAGGGGAGATGTTTTTGTAACTAAGATCAAATCAACATCACATTATCACCTGTAAGAGCTTTATTTGACTTGAACGTTTACCTCGTATCTGTAGACAGAGTTAAGTTGTGTTCATGAATTTCAAATCAATATTTTACGCATGGCTCGTTTAATATTCTGAAGTTGTCGTCCCTCGTGTAGATTTCCCATTAGTTCAGTGTGGAGCGCTGACTCTGACTTGTGTTTATTTAGAAAACGGTCCGCCTCAGATGTATTACTGTTTTTATGGACTGTAGACTATTATTATTGTGTTTCTTCTGTCTGTTTTGACTGTTCTATATGGACCCTCTGGAGTCTGAGATAAAACCTGATTGATTGATTATAGGACGAGAAGAAAGTGACAGGACTCATGTACCGAAGCGAAGGACTAAAAAAACATGAAGGAAAATAAAGGATTGCTGTGAATGATACGATAATTTTTAGAGGAGAAACCTGCCGCGGTCGACGGTCAACGGTACGGACAGTTTTGTGATGCACTTTATATTTCTAGAGACTTCTGCATTCAAACAGGAAGTAGAAGGAGAAGGGACTGGCTGGTCAGGAAAGGTCCACTCTGGTCTGGGAAATGGTTTTGTGACGGTAGAAACAGATTAAGCTTTAACCGTACCCTTTTATTTTGCCTGCTGAGCTGACTCCGCCCCCTGGCACCACCTTCTGCTTTGACTGTGCCCTTTGCTTTGACTCCACCCTCTGTTCTAACTGTACCCTTTTGCTCTGACTCTGCCCAGCTCTTCTGACTCCGCCCCATCTCGAGACTCTGCCTTCTTCTCTGACTCCGCCTTGTTCTCTGGCTCCACGACCTGCTTTGATTTTGTTAGCTGTAACTCCACCCTGTCTCATGGCTCCACCCTGTCTCTTGACTCTGCCTATTTCCTACCTGACTCCGCCCTGTTTCTCCACTTCCAGCCTTTGACTGGTTTCTCTTTCTCCTAACTCCGCCCTTTTCCCCTGACTCCATCCCCTGCTTTGACCCTATTCCCCCAACTCCACCCTCTCCTCCTAACTCTGCTTTATTCTCTGACTCCACCCTCTGCCATGACTCCACCCTCTCCCCAGACTTTGTTTTTTTTCCCCAGACTCCGCCTTTTCCCCAAGAGTCCACCCTCTCCTCCAGACTCCACCCTCTCCTCCAGACTCCGCCTTTTCCCCAAGAATCCACCCTCTCCTCCAGACTCCACCTTTTCCTCCAGACTCCACCCTCTCCTCCAAACTCTGCCTTTTCCCCCAGAATCCACTATCTCCTCCAGACTCCACCTTTTCCCCCAAACTCCGTCCTCTGCCCCAGACTCCGCCCTCTGCCCCAGACTCCGCCTTTTCCCCCAGACTCCACTCGCTCCCCCAAAACTCCGCCTTTTCCTCCAGACTCCGCCCTCTGTCCCAGACTCCGCCCACTCCCCCAGACTCCGCCCTCTGCCCCAGACTCTGCCCTCCGCCCTGATCTCCTGCTGTCTAATCCGTAACAGGATGGAGTGATGATGAAAAAGTGCACTGTTTGCTTTCCTCCACAGTCTCGTTGTCTTGTGTAGAATTGAGATATAGGAAAGCTGTCAGGAGCTAAGTACAGGATCAGGGCTTTGGTTTATGGTTTATTCTGTTGTCAAAGCCTGTTGTGGGGCTGGTGAGAACACAATCAATTAAACATTGAGAGGAAATGACTGTAATAATTATTGAATTACTAAACTACAATAACAGACAGTTTATTACGGCGCATCTGTCTTTGCTCGTTGTAAATGTATAAATAAGCAGAAAAGCAGAGTGTCTGTCCCATTCTGCTGCTGTCTCCTCAGCTGTACGCCTCATCAGTCAGTTTTAAGGCGAAGGGGATCGGCGTTGGTTTGGGCTGTGTGCGTGTGCGTGTGTGTGTGTGCGTGTGTGTGTGTGTGTGTGTGTGTGTGTGTGTGTGTGTGTGTGCGTGTGTGCGTGTGCGTGTGTGTGTGCGGGTGTGTGGAGGGTAAAATGAGAACAGGGACTGGGAGAAAAACAAGATGAATTTGGGGAGGTTACTAAATGCTGCCATGCTCAATTCAAGAGCAAACAGCCAAATGCTTTTATTTGTGAAAACATGTTCGGCCTGAGATACGGCTGCAGAGTATACCTTTAGATCATGTGAATGGGTCTCTCTTCAAACTGCGATCAGCCCTGGATTTATTGGAAAAACATAATCTACATGAGTTAAAACACTTTTGATTCTGTAAAATGAAACAACAATCATAACCGAAGGACTGACTCAGTGCTTTAACCCGCAGATTGGACAGTTCGTCTCATTCTCAGTATATGGACAAGCCTCATGTGAAAGCTCAGAACCTCCAGAATTCACTCATTGAGCTGCAGAGGCTGCACTAGAAGTAGAGAAGTAGAAGTAGAAAACTTTATTGTCACAACACAAAGTATAACGAGATGTCGTTTGGAGCAGCCAACAGATGCAAAGAAGACAGTAAGTAAGTATAGAATTAAAATAGATAAGAATAGCTTGTAGAGATAAAAATATAAGTACCATTACAGCAATATATACAAGTAGTAAGACTATAAAACAGTGGAAAAGCAATATGTACAATTTACACTATCAAACTACAGATAAATAATAAATAATATAAGGTGCAGGATATGCTAGCAGCAAGTGGAGTGCATGACAGAGTCAGAGAGCACAGACACAATAGAGTCACATTGCAGAGTCCCACGGTAATTGCACTAGCACTGATACAGACACTTTTGATTTGAATCAGGATCGTTTGGACAGTTTGTTTGGTCAGTTGTGAACCTGCAGGTGGGTCTCAACACAAAGAGCAGTGTTTTAAAGCGAAATGCAACCTAAGAACAAAAAGGAAGTAACTTTGACTTTTGCATTCAACTTTTACTTTAATGTAAAAAGTGCCCTCTGTGCTCAAGTATTCAGCTTTACAGGTAAATGTGATAATGCCGCCCCGTTCAGAGCCTATATAACTCAAAGAACAGAGACTTTTATTGCGTCTCCATTCTGGGCTCCAGGCGTTCAGAAAGAGCCTTGGCATTACGCCCAACTCATATCCGTCTCATCTCGCTCTCTGATGCCTCGTCTGCCGCTCTGAGCCTCTGTGTGCAGCAGGTTGTGAGATTGTTTCATTAGAACCAAAGAAATACAGTCCAACTTTTCTGTGGTCCGGCTCCATGTTCGTTCTGACGGATCAGGCAGAGACTTCACTGACCAACAGAGGAGCTTTGTCTCTTCATCCTCGCTGTTTCTCCGTCATGCCAAGTGTCTGAACGTCCCCAAATGATCTGGGTACACTTCAGTTTGTGCTGTGAATGTGCCCTTAGGTTTAAACTGGATTTCAGCTCTGAAACTGGCAACCCAAAAGAGAATCATGAGGCTCATTTTGCTTTCTGACTGGATAATCGTCTTTAGAAACAGAAACTCGGTCATCACATTGAATCTTTTTGTAACTAAGATTAAATCAACATTATAATTATTACCAGTAAGAGCTAGATTTGATTTGAACGTGTTTGTTTTGCAGACACAGTTAAATTGTGTTGAATTTAAATCAATATTTTACAGATGGTTCCTTTGATATTCTGAACTTTTTCTCTTTCTTCGTGTAGATTTTGCAGTCGCTGAGTGTGGAGAGCTGATTCTGACAGTGTTTATTTAGGAAACTGTCCTCCTCAGATGTGGAGATGAGAGGAAAGCATCAGAAGCCATGAGCAAAGCTTGTGTTTGTCTCTGTGTGTGGTGACGTGGCCTCACTTCCTCTCGCCTCAGGAGCTCAGGATATGTCCATAAAACACATCCTGCTGCACTTTCCTGTCTACAGAAACACACCCGTCTCCTGTGGGCACCGGCTCTTCACTCACACAGACTCGAAGCCGCTGAGTCAGGCCTGGATAAAGAGACCATCTCATTTAAGGCTGGTACCTCATTTTAAACTCTAAAAGAAGGAAGTTCTACATCTACAAAGACGTATTTTGATCTATCAAACTTCCAAGCATTTGCCTGCGACACACACTTTTCAAAACTTTACAAAGATGCGAGTCTGGTCATTGATGAATAATCCATTTACAGAAGGATGTGAAATAATGGCTGTGCTAAAATAATAATAATAATAATAATAATAATAATAATAATAATAATAATTTTTCCAGATTGGGTGCACTTAATAAGAACGAAAATCTTAATGTAAGAATGCATGGCAGAAATGCTTGGAACACTGATTTATGGACTTGAAACTGAGCAGAGTTTGTACCTGTGACCCAACAATCCTGGAATAATTTTAATTTTTACTGAATTACTGAAACCAGCATGAATAAAGCTAGAACACTGGATGAGTGTTCTAGCAATGTTATAACATTGTTAAAACTCATAAAAGTACATTTTTTCATAATTTAATCACAAAAGAGCAGCTTTGTAAGTTCCCTTGTATATGAATAAACTTTGTCCAGGGGTTTATAATAATATAATTGAGACAAAACACTTCATAAATACAAACATTAGCAGCGTTGTGCAATGAAAAGTATTTAACCCATTTCAAATGGCACATCAAACACACAAACCAAATCTCTCCCGTGTGTGACCTGTTTTTCCCTCGGTCAAACATGACTAAAGATAAAGTTGTCCTAATTTAAAAAAAAAACCACTAAAATAACTTTTTGAAATATTGTTGTCCCCTCATCCCTCATCAAAAACATACCTGGAGTTGTATTTAGTTTCATTCATGCCCATTTCAGCCCATAAAACATCACTGGGCTTGATCAAACGGTGTTCACGGCAAATGCACAGTTCTGTTAGCGTAACATTCAGGTTTCCATTGTTTTCCATTTCATTTCTGTTCTAAATCCAAATATCCGCTGCTGACAGTAGGGGGAGCTCCAGCACCTAAATGCCTCACTGGAAACAGAGGTGTAGTTTATAAAGTATATTTTCTAAATGTAGACAATGTTTTCAGTTAGAAAATGGGAAATACTGAACCTAAGATGGCTAAAAGAATGTTTATAAAAGAGAATTAAAGCCACGAGAAGAAAAGCATAATATGTTTTCTTATTTCTTATTAACCTTCTTACTGCTGGACGTAATGTGGTTGGAGCCGTTTCACATTTGTGTCGAGAGGAGCCGCTGAGATGCATCTGTTCCAGGCTCCTCTCTGGGGACGTGTTCATGTCCCACTGTGAGGAGGCCCCGAGGAGACCCAGGACACGCTGAAGGGACTGTGTCTCTGTGGACTGTGTGTCAGATGCCCTCCCACAGGCCACAGCCTATATTACACAGATCAGTCCCTGCTTTGTTCATTATGAATGAGGTATTTCTTTGTGCTTTCTAAAGGCTAATTAAGGTTTTTATAAAGTGAAAAGAATGAGTTATTGCAAATGTCACTGAGATGTGAAGAGGAGATTGAAAAGGTCGTTATTTAAGAAAGACATGTTTGTTTTATATTATTACATGTGCCACAGTAATACTGGTGTTTTTAGCGGTTCTTTGACACTTTGTCCTTACAGCAGTTCACTCTGTTCTCTGTGTGTGGACGTGCACTCACTGTGGGGGTCTTGTTCCTCTTAAACTCTCGTCTCACGTCTGATCAGGAGATGTGTGTTGTGCTGGAGTTGGAGCAGTTGTTCACTTATCTGCAAGGCTCTTATCACGGCTGTCCAGCTGCTAGCCGAGCGCACTAACATGACGAGTGAGCAGGAGAATCTGATTGGACCAACAGGTTTTAGTGTTGAGATTTGGCCTCGATGAACTTCTGTTTTGTTTGTGCAAAAAAACAGGCATTTGTGAATCCTGAATTGTCCTGAATCTGAGGCCTTCCCTTGTCACTGTTCGGAGGCTACTTAGTTACATGCAATATCTTACCCCTTCCCCTTTATCTACGTCTTTGTCTTGCCCCTCGATACCGAGCTGTGAGGCTCGGGGTACGAATGTTCCCCTAAGAAATGGGACTCCACTCGATTACCGTTTGCTTCTGTTAAGCAAATTAACTTCACACTGTTTTCACCTAAAAAGTGCCACATCAAGGATTATCGGGTACCTCAGCTCGACAAAAAACGAGCTCGTTTATACATGAAAGTTCGATGAAAACGATAACGTCGGCTAAACAGACATTACTACAATTAAAACCACAACAACAGTCCACTAAAAGTAACGTAGAACATAAGCGTCATAATTGTAAACCTGCTAAACTGTTAATTGATATTTACAACTGCTGAAAATACTCACATTTATGAGACTCCTTGGCTGGTCGATGTGACGCTCCATCCTGATCCCAACACCTGCCTGAGCTTGTAGGCCGACTCCTTCATTTCAAGTCTGGTCGAGAGTTTACTTCGTTTCAAGGGGTATGTAGCCCGAGGTCGTGGCCCTAGCCCGTGATCAAAATTAGAATCGAGACGCCCCTCGCCCTCACATGAACGCGCCAAGGGGTAGGGGTAAGACGAAGGGGTAAGACAGAGGAATGGGACGCAGCCTAAAAGTCCTGCAATTTGGGTTAAAAAAAATGTTACGTAAAGTATAAAGTGGCACTGTGAAGAGACGAGTGCAGTCATTATATGAATCGTAATCTATATTTACAAAGCATTTTCTGAACTATTTTTCAAAGTGTTTAAATTAATGGGGGACTAAAGACCTAAACTCCTTTCAAACAGAGCTAGTAAAACTGGGCTAAACTGTTTGATTCAAATGTGAATCACTTAAAATCAATCGTTATTGAAGTGATTTATGATTTGTAAGAATAAAGGACTTCTATTTTTGTAATCAGTGTACCTTGGACATTTTATTCAAGCCCCATGTATCATATTCTTGGCTACAACAGTAAGATTCTGATCTTGTATTTTAATTAAATGATCTTTCTTGTATTTATTAAATTATAGGTGTTTTTATTACTAATGTAAAACACACTTTACAGAGACAAACATAAAAAGAGACAGTTTGGACAGAACAGAATAGATGATTGATTGTGTTTATTATTGACTCTTCGCTTGTTTCCATGACAATGTTGTTCCTTTGGCATCATATTCCGCAATACAGCATAAAAATGTGTCTATCTCCTTGGCAAATGTTCCAACTTTGTAAAGACTGCTTGGGTCCTTACAGTTTACAGATTTGCTCAGCCGGGGTGAAAGTTATTTGTTAAGATTAATTATGGTGTATGGTCCTTTATATTTATGTACTATTATTATGTAGAGTGTATTAGACTGTGGGTTGCGCCCTCTCCAGGGGCACGGGGGATTTAAGTGGAGAGGGGACGTGTGGGCGGGGCGCAGGTAGTTTTTATTTATTTGTTTATTTGATTGGGACACTGCATGTTAATGAACATACATGACAAAAGCACGAATGTAAACACGCCGGATTGTAGCCATACGGCTAATTTCCATCCGTAGTCCCACGGGTCAGGGTCACAGGGATCAAAAATACAACAATAAAATTTACATTAAACAATCATCAAGCCTTAAATACAATTTTCCAACCATACAATCTTACAATCTTAGTCACTTTTGCACAAAACTCCATTAACATTCACTCAGCTCATTATCCACACCCACATACATCATACAATACTAAAACGGTCCATAAAAGGTACACAATATATCAATAAAGAGCCTGGCACCTAATGTGTGCAAGTTTGGTTTGCCCAGAGCCAGTTTTTCAGTTGAGCCTTAAAAGAATTATATGTTGGGCACTCCCTCAGAGTTAAAGGAAGGCTATTCCACAGGTTCCCACCTCGGACAGACAGGACCATCTGACCAAAGGTGGTACGTCTGTGGGGTATGACCGTATCTCCTCTGGCGGAGGCTCGTGTGGTTCTTTGTGTGTTTTCTTTACTTTTGATAAATTCTTTTATTGGTGGAGGAGCGAGAGAGTGCAGAACTTTATAGATCAAACATGCTGATTTTAAATTGATCATGTTTTGAAAATGCAGTAATTTATATTTGTATAGAACATGGCAGTGGTGATGTGACAATGGTTTTTTGTCCAATGTTTTTAAAGCTTTTTTGTAGAGGCTCTCTATGATTTTCAGAGATGTGGGGCATGCGAGTGACCATGTAGTGAGACAGTAATCAATATGTGAGATGATCATGGAGTAGAAATACATTTTAGCTGCTTGCAGTGTTAAGTTATTTCAAATATGGCGGAAATTTTGGAGATTAAATTTGACTACCTGTGCTACTTTTTTTACATGACTTTTAAAAGAAAATGTTGGATCCAGAACTACTCCAAGGTATTTAAACTCTGTAACAAGGTTAAGCTCCTCTCCATTCAGAAAAACATTTGACCTGGTTGATTCTATGCGACGTTTTGAGAAATACATACAAACTGTTTTTTTTTGTGTTCAGCATAAGACACGAGTCCCTGAGCCAGTCCTGCACTGAGGATAGCGCAGCTGTGAGGTCTGTAGCAGCTTGTTGTATGTTTTTTCCGTGAGTGTAGATGACTGCATCATCCGCATACATTTGCGAGAGGATGTTTGGGCATGCATTAGGTAGGTTATTGATAAAGAGAGAGAACAAGACCGGACCAAGGACAGACCCCTGAGGAACACCAGTGTCAGAGTCTAGCCAGGCTGATTTAACACCATCTACTACCACATACTGTTTCCTGTTGGACAGGTAAGATTTGAACCATAAAAGTGCCTGATCAGAGATGTTAAACTGAGTTAGCCTGGATAACAATATCTGATGGTTTACACAGTTGAAAGCTTTCTTCAGGTCTAAAAAAAACAGCTCCGACACAGGGATACTTATCAAGCAAACTCTTAATGTTTTCTGTTAACACACACAGGGCACTGTCTGTGGAGTGATGTGTTCGAAAACCAAATTGTAGTGGGTGTAATGTGGGCTGGGTGTTTTCTAAATGGGCAGTCAGAAGTTTCACTACCCATTTTTCTGCTATTTTAGATACAATGGGGAGTATGCTTATGGGTCGGTAGTTGGACATATCTGTTTTAGTACCTGATTTAAAAATTGGTGTCACTGCGGCCACTTTCCAATCTGTTGGGACTATGGAGCTTTTAAAAGACAGATTAAGAAGATGAGTGATTGGACGTACAAGAGAGTCTTTATATTCTTTTAAAAAAATTGTGTTAAGGCCAAATGCATCCAGGGCTCTTGAAGTTTTCAATCCAGTGATGATTTTTCCCACTTCATATTCTGAAATTTCAGTGATCCTGAAGGTAGACTGATCAGGATGACAGAAATTGTCAGAACAGACAGGTGGAATAAAATGCTGAGTAATCTCTTTTACAGAGTTTATAAAAAAGCAATTGAGGTTGGTGGCAATGGAAAGAGGATCTTTGATAATTGAGTTACTTATTTGAAGCTCCAAATTCTTGCTGTTATTGTTTGACTGTTTTCCGAGTAGTTTGTTTAAGTTTTGCCATATTAATTTCCCATTCCCATTAGCATTCTCTATAACCTTAATGAAGAAGTTAGCTTTAGCCCGTCTCAGAGTCTGTATTACCTTATTTCTCGTGTGTGAACTTCTGACGGTCTGTTGTTAAGCCTGTTTTCAGAGATTGTTTTAATAACTGATCTCTGACTGACATCAGATTTTTACATTCTTTATTCAGCCATGGCAAGTGGCATATTTTCTTACGTTTAAATCTACCTCTCCTGGAATAGCTTGATATGACATCTTTCACAGTTTGGATGAGTTGACTGCTGCAATCTTCAGGATCGTCACTAGACAGGATTATGTCCCAGTCCAGTGCTGACAAGGCTGTGGCCACATTTTGTCGTTGGCTGCAAGGGATAATTTCATATCGAGACCTGTTTTCTGTTGCATTACAAATGTTGTTGTTTACCCTGGATTTATAAAGTTTCCTAGAGAAGAGTATTATATTATGATCTGAGAGACCAGTCAGGAAATTATAGGTTTTTGTGATTCTGTCAGGCCTGTTACTAAAGATGAGATCAATTTGAGTTTCTGAATGTTTAATAATCCTTGTGGGTTGCTCTACAAGTTGAGAGAAATTAAAATTATCCATAATACCTTTCAGTGTCTTCCTATCTTTCTTGCAGTCCCAATTCACATTAAAATCTCCAATAACAATTATTTCTTTAGACTTATTGTGTGTTGTGTGATGCTTGAGTAGTAACTGCAATTGTTCATAAAAATCTGTTTTGGCTGATGGAGGATGATAAAGGCAAACCAGTGTAAAACTCATCTCTGTAGAGAGGGATATTTTCACTGAAATACTCTCAATTTGAACCTCATTGGGTGCATCAAGTTGTGAGCACTCCAGAGTATTTTTCACATAAAGCAGCACCCCCCCACCTCTTCCTTTATCCCTGTCCCTTCTGAAAACCTTATAATTTGGGAAAACAACACCTGATTCGGGGGATGATCTTGTTAGCCAGGTTTCTGATACTCCTAATATATCGATATTTGAATTATTTAAAATATGGTCCAGTTGCTCACGTTTAGGGAGCATGCTTCGTATATTTATGTGGGCGCAAAGTAGCCCTTTTGGTTTATTTATTTTTGTCCCAAAACAGTTTAGCCTGGTTCAGTGTCTTAAAGATTTTTGTCTTGCGATATATTTTTATCACAGGATTTCTGATATTTTTAAAACCTTGATAACAGGCTAGTGCAGGCTGTGTTTGTGTTGTGTACCCCGTTTGGATCACCGCTAACAGGTTAGCCTCTCCCGGCGTCTTGTCACGATGCGGGCGACTGTAGCTTCTATGCGATGCTCCGACACACACCCTCGGACCCGGCGTTTTCCCATTCAGCTCGCCAACACACTGCCCCGGTACCGCTTCCTCACCACCGCCCTCGACTCCCCGCACAAACAGCCCGGACGCAGTTGGCGACGGATACAGATGATTCAGAGGATTAGTATGTTGTGCAGAAGAAGAACACGGAGGTGTAGAAGAGCATACCTGTAAGGTAGGAGTGACGCGTGTAACCTCAGCTAGTTGGTTAGCCTCTTCCAGTGTCCTGTGGCGCGGGCCTGGGCACGGGTGGATGTCTCCGGATAACATCAAACATATTGCGATGATAAGTCCGGTGGTTAGCGAAGAATGTGTTGCTGTTGTTTTAGACCGCTTGGGGATCTTATTATATAGTGATGGGTAGACAAAAGTCACAGCCAGTACGTAGATTCCAAAGCCGGTGCTTGTCTTTGCCATTACATGGTCTGTTTGTTTGCAGCTCATATTGCATTTATTCAGGTTGTCATAAAACGACCGAAAGCCGTTGCCAACCCTCCGAGCTGAATTAACATGACAAGGCTTTAAAAAGTTTATAAGCCTTGTCGTGTGTGACGTCACATGCCGTCGTGGACACATGCCAGAAGCGGTCAAGGCCGTGGAGCTCGTGCTGTGGATTATATCGCCTTTTTTTTGCATGATCACGTTTCCATATGTGTTGGACTGTATTTCTCCACGGGAGCTGAACGGACTGAAACTGTGGAAGTGCAGGTATCCTGAGTAGCCCTGCAAACACTCACTTAACGCTTGCTGCGCAAAAACTTTGGGAACTTTTCGAGGCAAATAAAAAGGGGCTTACGACTGTGGTGAATGTGGTGGGCGATTTATGAAAAGCTCATTGTGTTTTTTTGCATTGTGACTAATATTCATGTTTGAGGTTTTGGGGTGAACTGGGTGGCGCTCGAGTGTGGGGTGGTGGTTTCTGTGGCCGGTCTAGTATTCACATCTGGCCATGCCAATAAAAGCCAGATACATTAGGCCGAAAGCAACTGATTGAATTCTCATTATTTCACCCACTGATGTGAATGGAATCAACTCGTGACCTCAAATTTGCGTTGTAGCTTTTCAACTGCAAGAACAGATGAATCGTTACAAGTTTTATTATTTCATTTTCTACCTCTAAAATACATACCGTTTGTGGGCCACAGATCTGACTTGTAACTTGAGCTGATGGCATTGCCTGAAGATGAGCAGGTAGTGAACCGTCCTAAAGAAAGTTCCACAGTATCTTTAAAGCACAAACCTCACACAAACATCTGACTACAGCAGAATAGTGTCTGGTGTAGTTTGGAAAGGTGTTACATAAATGCAATAAAATCATAATCTCATGAGGTGAAAAACATGACTCGTGCTCCATAAACCAGACTTGAACTCAGGTTTGCTCGAGTGAAAGGGGCAGCGGAGTATTTCGTGTTGGTTTGACGCCGCCTTAAAAAGCTCTGAGAATAATGGTCTAATCAGTAAATAGTTGTTCCACTCCAGCAGCCATAAGTCAGGGGCTTAGAGGTGCACTGTGGCCACTCTGTAAATCTGAGTCTGTCACAGCTCCTGCGCCACGTCACAGCAACGCACTGAGAAATAGAACCTTCTAATGACTTGGTATTTGCCGAAATAAATTGGCTGGCTGTTAAATGGTGACCTTTAGCTTCCACTAATGGTGAAGAAGTGGCTGCGCAAGGCGATGCGGGGCTCCGAGCTGTAATGTACCTTTAAACTCTGAGACTCGGTTCAGACGCTGCAGAACCTGGACCCCAAGGCCAGACGGGGGAACGGGAGGACGGTCTGTGGGTGTGGTGGCATTTGAGGTGATGGAGGCTGGGCGAAGGATGTGAACTACTCAAGTCTAACTGCCACCTCTCGTCGCTTGTATTAAAAAAAGTTAACTTTTCATACGCAAACAGAAGATTGATGAATAGTTTTAAAGGTCCTGTACCCAATCTTTTTCCTCTATGTGTTAGAGTAAAATGTATCTTGCCCCAGTGCAGATGTAATGTATAAGCCGCTCTTGAGGTCAAAATAAGTTATTATTAATTTCTCAAGAAGCACCTTCTAAAATCCAGACCTGGGCTGGACCTAAAAGTGAACAAGAGAGAGAGCACGCTGGAGCTGTGACAGTCTGTTAGACCACACAGCCGAATTACTTCACTCATAAACTTTATAATAATAATAATAATAATAATAATAATAATAATAATAATAATAATAATAATAATGCCTTACACTTGTAATGCACTTCACTCTCGACCAAGCCTCTCTAACCGCTCCACTGTGTCATTACTCACTTCACACTCAGTGATGGTAAACTACTGTTGTAGCCACAGCTGCCCTAGAACTACAGTAAAATCTGAATCTGAACCCAAGATGGCGTCATGTTGTTTTCAGGGGCCTGGGCTCATTGGCTCATGGGCCCAAAAATAATTTTCTCTTCCACATTTACTTCCTCAATCCAGACGAACTCCTCCCACCGTGTGACGTCTGTAACGTGTACGGTGTGGAGCGTTTGGACCAATCAGAGCACGCCGTGGAGCGATTGGACCAATCAGAGCACGGCGTGGAGCGTTTGGACCAATCAGAGCACGGCGTGGAGCGTTTGGACCAATCAGAGCACGGCGTGGAGCGTTTAGACCAATCAGAGCGAGAGCTGCTAGAGCAAGGCTAGGCTAAGTCTGACAAAGCTTTTACAAAACTTTTAGGAGCTTTGAGGATTTAAAAATGTTAAAAACTTTATATTGTAAAAAGAAAAAGAATCCACACAATTCGACCTTTGTGAAAGTTGTGGATGCCCCTGTCAGCCGAACACGGGCAGTTTGAATTCCCCAAAATGCACTGTGCTCTGCAGTACCTGGAGGTGGGACAGAGGGGAGAATGCCTTATCTAGTTTTTATTATCCATCCATGGTGCAGACAAAGGGAAATGACGCGGCCAATCTACGCCACCGTTCTCCACCATTCACCCACACACTCACACACACCACATTCATGCAAAGGCAATGCCGGTGAAGTGTCTTGCCTAAGGACACTTAAACAGAACTTGGTCCAAGCAGGAATCGATCCTCTGACCTTTGGGTTTGGGGGGGGCCACTGCTGGTCACTATCACCTATTGTGTATCATATTATTCTTTTAATAAGAAATACATAATCATATTTTAAAACTGTGGATTTTTGGTGTTTACACACTCCTGGATGCTCCTGGGATTTGTTCTTCCAAAAGAACTTTTACACTTACGAAAACAGTTTGTGAAATTTGTACTTGTGTTTGAAAGTACAAATTAGTTCGAAACACTTCAAACATCAGGGCCATTCATCAACTTGGATTTATTTTTTTCTATGAAGTCCAAGTCATTTCTAGAGATGGGACTCCTTTATGTGATGTGAATCTTTTGGATCAGTTCACTTCAAAGAGCCGTTCAAAAGACTGGCTCTTTTACTGTTTATTTATATGACAAAAGCCAATGTGACGACTCATTTATCTACAAACTAATCACAGAGAAATGACCAAGGCTACAGTTTAATTAAAACGGTTCAGACAGAGAGCGGGAGCGTGTTTACTCATTAAATGATGCATGATCTAAATAAAATGTGGCACTACAACAATAATAATAATTTCAAAACTGTTAACTGTTTTTATGATGCCAGATATGTTTTTTGTGCAGCTCTCACTCGTGCAGACGGCTCTTCTTCAGTGTTGATTCTTGGTTCAGCCTTAATCAGTGTAAAAACGAACTAGAAAGATAAGAGAAAGAGAGAGATACTTTTTTTGGGAACGCCATTAGATCCATTTCCAACTGTTCACCTTAAGGAACCGTTCAAAAGCGCCAATTCATTCACAACCATCACATCATGAGTCATTTTCTGTGTATCAGTAAACTAAAGTATTAGTGGTTTTCATTCTCCAGATGGGGGCAAGAGACAGATTTTTCTATCTATAACATTGTACTTTACTATGAAATATCTAAGAGGTAAATTCACAAATGTTGAACCTAATCATTTCTAGTCCAATGAGGTTCATTATTAGTTTCTGTTATTAGGTTCTTTTTTCAGACCAGGAGTTTGTTTTCATACCTGACGGACTTCCTCAGAGTCACGTGGTGTAGCTGTGACATGTTCAATCAGCTGATTTATACAGGTTTTTGACAACAGCGCCACCTGCAGTCCGACTCCTTCAGGACAGTATCAGGTGTGTGAGAGTAAAAATACCCCCTCGTCCCGGTTTATATATACTGATCATTTCTATTAGTGACTAGACCCTAGAAATTACCATATTGCAATGGAAATCTGCATTTTAACAATATCACCCCTCTGTATTACATATGAATGACTTGAGTGTGACCTTTTGTGCATTGGCTCTGTCTCGGACACTTTTCTGAATAATAGTGTGCGTCCTTTAGATCTTTGTATCATATCTTTGTGTGAAATTATGTTCAGAGCTGATAACTATAGTTTCGTGGTTTGTGCAGCTTTAGGGTTTTTGTTATACACAGTTTTAAGTGCCTTTTCCTTTATTTCACAAATCCCCATCAGCCATCTGTCTTATGTAACATGTATTTGGCGCTTTATTTAACCTGGGTAATTTAATTTATGTCCATTTCAATTATAATTGTACCAAACTGTTCCCCTATTGGCCACTTTGTAAACCCGTAGTTTTATGTAAATAACCACGCGGTCATTCGTTATGTAACCGTCATATTGATTCATTATAAATTTGTTTATTCTTTCTGTTGTAGAAAACCACACACCTTTACGCACTCAGACATTAAAGAAACGTTCTGCTGTTACCTGGATGTGGACTCCCTCATTCTTCAAACTCACGTGAACATCTATCACTGCTCTCCTGACTCGACACCCTGTAGTGATATCCAGCCGGCTTTTCCATATTACAGTCCTCATTACATACACTACTCCCCAGTACATGTGTATGTTCATGTACCAGGTTAATGCTGCACTATGCACACACTCCACCAGCCCTGCCCGCTCTCACATGCCCCCGTGCCCCTGGTCGCCGTTTGTGATGGAGTGCCAGGCTCGACGGGCGCTCAGGTTCAGAGGTGTGAGCGTGTGGAGCAGACGCTGTGTGTTATGGCCGATATCTGTGGTCTCTGTTTGGCCTCCACGGCGCTGGGGTCAGAGGTCAGGAGCAGGGGGCAGGGGTTTGTGTTGTGTTGGTCACTGGGGTTGACCTCTCTCCTGTTACCGCTGTGTTATTCGGCTGGAGCTGCTAATGCGGCGTGGGAAGAGGGCGCCAGGGCATCAGGGCCAGAGACGAGGCACAACATGAGTTGATGGGGCTGGTTATAGAAGAGACCGGGTGTGGAGGAGTTAAAGGAACACAAGTAAAATAAATATCTGTTTGAGTTATTAAAGGGCCCATATATAATGTTACAATCACAAACAGACCTGGAATAACTTCTTGGGTTCTTTTTTTTTAAAGAGAATACAGTAAAGTGTATTTTCCTTGTTGACATGTTTCGGCTGCTGCGTCTTCAGAACTGTCCCTGGTGTTGGTGGTGACGTGTCGTATATCAGCTGTTGTTATTTCCTGTAGGCGTGGTCAGCTGTTGTTACTTCCTGTGGGCGTGGTCAGCTGTTGTTACTTCCTGTAGGCGTGGTCATCTGTTGTTACTTCCTGTGGGCGTGGTCAGCTGTTGTTACTTCCTGTAGGCGTGGTCATCTGTTGTTACTTCCTGTAGGCGTGGTCAGCCTGATGGACCTGGCAGGTCGCGCAGACTGACCACGCCTCCTGTCGCCCGGTGCTCTCTGGAGGAGGGTGTCCCAGGTGTGTGAAAGGAGGAACGCTCCGTCATCACGGTTAATTCTGTCCGTGCCTCGTTTCCTGATTTCACTGTCCTCCCTGATCCAGAGTTTGAACTTATTGTTTTTCGATCCAATGACCCGAGCCCCGTCCCCGTCCATAATGTGGTTATTTCTGTCAACAAGGTAATACACGTTACTGTATTGTCTTTCAGAAAGAACCCAAGAAGTTAAAGTACATAAGAAAACAAAATGAACGTCTTTGGTTTAAACAGATCTGGAGTTGTGTTTTGTTTCATTCACACACGTTTAACACACAAACCTCTTCTCTTAAACATTCTCTGATGTCATGTGGTAATACAGGAAGTTCACCACTGTGTTTTTAATCTTCACCAGAATCATTTGGATCATTTCAAACAAAACTATTTGGGACATATCCAGATAAGTCGCATGGCAAATCCAGAACGATCTCTCTCAGTATTTTTTCTATAGATTGACATCAGTCTGATTTCCACGTCCTTCACCCTCGAACCCGGTCAAACATCATCATCCAATCAGAGTTTAGAGCTTCCATCATTAAATCTGTAGAAATCCGCCATGTTTCTCAGTCTCCTGTGATATTCATTTCCTTTATTTGCACGAATTTCCTTTTTTTTTTTTTTTCTTCAATTTACCCCATACCTTTTGGATATATAAAATCACTTTTGCCTTTAGTGTCTCTCCTTGAAACACCCAAAGTCAAAAACGCTACTTTAATGCCATATTGTGGAACATTTAGGGTTCAGGTTTTCATTTATTTCGTCTCCTCGTGGAAATTTGGCTGAGATCAGGGGTCAGCACTTGCACAGTCAGTCCATGTTGTGCAAAACGTTTTTCTAATTTGCTTTATTTTTTCCAGTTTGGACAGACGATGCTTGTCCTTGATTGGCTCCTCCACCTGTCAGTCATGCCCACCTGAAAACGGGGAGATTCACCGCAGACTCACATCTTCATAAAGTAGTGAAGAAGTTTGTATTCTGGATCCGAGGCAACCAAAGACGAGTCAGACAAAGGATATTCTTGTAATTATTTCAATAAAAAATGTCTGTGCTTCTTTCAACAGCTTTTGGCTCTCACAGTAAGTGCTGAAGAAGTGTGACCTTGCCGTTATTAATTGTCATTGTCGACATATTTGGCTCCGCTCTGAGACCCAGGCTCCGCTTTAACTCAGGAGGGGACAGTTACGCCGACACGCATCATAAACACACAGACAGATATACGGTCCTGTCACATTAGATTTTATCATCACATTTGGAAACGCTCTCCATTATGACACCAAGAGGAGATGTGAAACTGGCCTCAAAACTAGTCTCACTGTTCCTGCGACTACATCAGACCGTAAAAGGACTTCCTCTGATCTGAACGGTCTCTACCTAAAGCCCAGCACCTGCAGCTGATCTCAGGGAGGGAATTCTGGAGGTTCTGAGCTTCACATGAGCCTGTCCATAAACTGAGAATGAGACAAACTTGGACGTGTCTCTATCTGCAGGTGAAGGACAACCAGGTTCAGCTGTGACTTTGAGCTTTCAGCCATGTTATAGTAATGTTGTTACCTCTTCAAAAACAGACCTGGAGTTGTGTTTTGTTTCATTCACACATGTTTCATTAATCCTGCATTATTTATCATCCTGTGTCTTCAGAGTTCAAAATGCTCTGTTCCACCTTGTGATGTCATGAAGCTGTAGTTTTCATGTTAACAGCTCCTTTTACATTTTTTTCCTGTAGAGATTGGCAATTCCTAGACTGAAATTATCCAAATGATTCTAGTGAAGGTGTGTGGAGTTTAACTCAGCCTAAATATGCAGGTGTGTTTGTGTGTTAAATGTGTGTGTGTTATAAGGCACGGATGTAGGATCCAAAAGCAGACCAGAACTCAGGTAAGTAGTGATGTGACGTTGCGTATCGAGGCTCGCTTCATTTAGAGGAGGAGCTGAAAATGATGACGTCCGAAGCCTCGCTGCCCAGCTGTACCACGTGACTGATTCAGGAAGTGGTTTGGATTTTGCCAATTTGCATTTTGGTATCATTTCCAAATAATCAGTTTCCATACTGCAGTACATATATACACAGTATACTCCTCTTCACTACAATATACATGTTTTACATACTTCTTTATTTTGAGGACAGTTTTATTCACAGGCTTTCTGCAAAATGCCACACACTTCAAATTCTTGTCAACTGATATTTTTGTGTCCAATAGATGTCCTACTAGAGCAAATGAAGCTTCAAGAAGCTTTGAGCTGGAGTGAACCAATTGGATGAAAGGCTTCAGTGCTTCATGAAGCTTCATCTGCCCATCACTATAGGTAAAGTTAACAGGTTTATTGAACAGCTGGAAATGGAAATGGGCAAAAAGGGTCTGGTGGAGGCAGACAGGCACAAGACAGGGGGGTCCGGAGGAACACGAGCCACGAGAAGAACAGGGGAGCCGAGAGGGAAGATCCAGGGAGCACTGGGAGCAGAAACAACAAAAAATTACAGAAAGGTCCGGGAACAACCACAAAAGAGTTTAAAAAATAAGATCCAAAGAAGCGTGAGCCACGAGCGAGTTACCGGTGTGGTAAACTGATGAACGGGCAGGGAGTGGAGGAAGAACCAGGCTGATATGGGCAGGAGGAGATTGGAGATGATCTCAGGTGTGATGATTCCAGGAGGCTGCAGCTGGTGAAAGGCGACTCCTCCCAGGGCAGGTGAGACAGAAGAGAGAGGGAAAGGGAGAGACTGGAGGATCACAAAATACAACTCCAGGTCTGTTTGTGATGAGGAAACTCAAGAAACATTAGAACAGAAACAGAAAATACAGACTTTTTTACTAGCTATAACTTCGAGGTCATAGACGTGCATTTATAACATTTGGCATTTTTAGCTTCATACAGATTTCTTCCCATTTAAAT
>CM057086.1:34750176-34985176 GCA_029959045.1 Taenioides sp. WSHXM2023 | reverse complement strand
CTACCACTACTACTACTACTACTACTACTACCACCACTACCACTACTACTACTACCACTACTACCACTACCACTACTACTACTACTACTACCACTACTACCACTACCACTACCACTACTGCTACTACTACTACCACCACTACCACTACTACTACTACCACTACTATTACTACTACTACCACTACTATTACTACTACTACCACTACTACTACTACCACTACTATTACCACTACTACTACTACTACTACTACTACTACCACTACTACTACTACCGCTACTACTACCACTACTACTACTACTACTACTACCACTACCACTACTACTACTACTACCACTACCACGACTACTACTTATGCTACTGAAGAAAAAGTTTTAAAAATTCAATAAAAGTCTTGAAGCTGAGTTGAGCCTTGTGTCTGTTTCCGGGTTTTTCAAGTTGGACCTGCGTTCCTCAGTTAAAGACTTGACACAGTGGAGTTTTGCGTCACAGTATTACTAACAACAACTAGCATGCTAACACGCACTTCCTGATACCTGTTTTTGACATCAAGAGCTGCTTATACAATGCAGATACTTATCATTTCAGAAAGTCAAATCCACATATATTATATAGACTCCAAAACACGTGCGTCCGCAGTGTAAATGTTCGTTTTCCTTCCGCTTGTTTTAAAGGGGATATGTTCTAATCTTACTGAGTCGTTTTAAGTTCTATTTCCACCAATTTCTGCTTGTTTGAATAATCCTGTGCAGTCCTGCGTTCAAGACTTCAGTGCTCAGGGATGACAGCGCTCCCTTATCCCCTGTACAGTATGTATGAAATCACTTTGGCCTGAAGTGTCTCTCCTTGAAAAACAACCATATAAACTGTACACTGCACATTTCTTTGATCTGGGCAAGATTTTAAAACTTATATCAGGTTATTCATCTTGTTTTCAGATTTATTTTCTACTTACTAGACCAGAGGCTGCTTAATTCTAGTCTAGAGGGAGTTTATTTTAAAATATCTTGTCAAGTAAAATGATCTTGCTGCATGGAAAGATCATTTCTCTACTTTTAAGTCATTTTCTGATAGATTTAAGTGTTTATATCTTACATTTTGGCCAAGCTTTTTAGGAGTGTATACATTTAATGCCATACTGCAGAACATTTCAGGTTTCAGGTTTTCGTTTATTTCGTCTCCTCGTGGAAATTTGGCTCAGAGCGGAGGTCAGCAGCAAAAACATAACTTAGATATGACATAACAACAGACAGAATATACAGTATATCATTAATATACAATATAGAGTCACTCAGGCTCCACACCTGCAGTCGGTCCATGTTATTACATTTACATTAATACATTTTATGGACTGGTGTGTAAGATGTTTTTCTACCCAGTATCTTCTCCCAGACTGCAGCAGCTAATACTGTTTGAGCATCTACATGAGACAAGCAGCTACTGGATTCACCCGTCAGAAAAGTGTGCACCTTTAAAAGTGCTGTACCTTATATTTTATTTTAAGATAGAAACTGGTCCACCCAAAGGACAAAAAACACAGAGCCACAAACAAAACAATGTGGTCTACTTCATTCAGTGAAGTGAAGACTGCAGGGGGCGCTACACTGGAGGAACAAAACAGCCACTTCACAAGAGGAGAGAGCAACACGGGACCTCAGTCTGCCGTACATCTCCACCTAAAAGGACCTCAGTCTGCCGTACATCTCCACCTAAAAGGACCTCAGTCTGCCGTACATCTCCACCTAAAAGGACCTCAGTCTGCCGTACATCTCCACCTAAAAGCCACAGGCCACTCCTTTGAGGACAGTGAGGTCCAGATCTTGGCCAGAGAAAAGAACTGGTTTGAGAGGAGGAGTTAAAGAGGCTATTTTTGTCAAGAAAGAGAATCCTTCCTTGAACAGAAATGGGGGTCTCAGACATCATTTGTCTCCATCTATAACTCTATCCTCAAACCTAAATCAAAACAAACAGAGAAAACAATAGGGCAGGTCCAGGTCAGGTCCAGAGGTGTGAAAACACCATCATGGCCCTGAATGGATCTGCTAACTACTCCCCCACTCCCATTCCATATTGAATAGACTCACCGAACTAACAGAAACTGTAAACAAATAGGTGTGTTTGTCTCAGAGTAATTTCAGTGTAGTTAGCGCCCCCTTCAGGCAGATATAAAGCAGTGTCCACCAGCGTCTGACCAGAACTGAAGAAGCAGCTTGGATGAGCTGCGAAACGTGTTCGACCAAATAAACTTTTGTCTAGTTGACAAATTGAATTTCTCCTTTTGCCGTGGATTCTGTCGTGGACGACTGAGGGATTCTACAAACTTATATTTTACTGTCTTAAAAACTCAAAAAACAGAACTGGTTAATTTTAAACAGTTTGCAGAAGTCCAGAGTTCTTCCTCCCTTATACATTCAGAACAGGCCCTATAGACCTGCCATGATCAGGCAGAGGTCCAGACTGGCTCAGACCCTCCAGCTCCTCCAGCCTCCCCATGGCAGCCGCTCTCACATTAAACGGATGTTGATTCAGTGCGGGCCTCTGCGCCGTACATGGGGAAACCTTGGCACATCTGTCACCCGTAACCAGTGCCCGCTCCTCGTCTGATCACATCCACCTCTAAATGTCTCCCTGGCAGCGTCTACAGCCAGTCCCCGGGCTCCTGCAGTAAAGACTGTGAGTGGTACACCATCACGGCCACTTTGTACCTGTCAGTGGATCTGGAGCTGAGCGGAGAGGGGGAGAGGGAAGAAGAGAAGGAGAGAGGGGGAGAGGGAAGAAGAGAAGGAGAGAGGGGGAGAGAGGAGAAGAAAGGGGAGAGGAAGAGCAGAGAGGAGAGAGGGGAGAGCATAGGAGAGCGAAGAGAGAGGGAGAGGAGAAGAAAGGGGAGAGGGACAGAGGGGAGAGAAGAGAGCAGAGTGGGGGAGAGAGGGAGAGGCTGAGAGGGGAGAGGAAGAGTGGAGAGGAGAGAGAAAGAGAGAAAGAGAGAGGGAGCGAAGGAGAGAGGAGAGGAAAGAGGGAGAGGAGGGTGGGAAAGGAGAAAACAAGCCTTAGAGGAGAGAGGGAGAGGGAGCTGAGCGGGCCCTGACAGACGGAGCCATCACTCACACTCACACTCACAGATCCTCTAATTGGGCCCCATCGGTGACGTTAAACACGGCTTTATATCTCTATGGGGGAAATACACACACACACCCACACACACACACACACCCACACAATTATCTCAGAGGGGCCAACGTTCCTTCTTTGCATACTAAATATGACTCAGGTGACAGTTCACACCCTAGAGTAGCTCAGTGGGCTTAACTAATAACAGACACTCCTCAGGGTACAGCTGGGGTGTGTTAGTTTTGTGTTGTAAACTGCTCTTTTCATGCAGATGTTTATGACGCTATTTTCTTATCTGTTTTAATGTCGTTTCCTCATCACAAACAGACCTGGAGTTGTGTTTTGTTTAATTCACACGTTTAACACAAACCTGCAGATTTAGGTGGAGTTCTTCTCTCAAACTGAAAACACTCTGTTCCACCTTGTGTTTTAAACTCCATACACCTTCACTAGAATCATTTGGATCATTGAGGCCAGGGGTGTGCAGTTATTTTTCCATGGGGCCACATGAGAAACAGAAAATATTGTGTCAGGCCGAGCCAAAATGCTTCACTCAGTTCTGCATAATATTAATTGTATAAAAAAAAAAAAAAAAAAAAAATCGCATTGTTTTGACACACTGGTGAGACTGGGAAGAGTTTGTTATGACGAAGCAATGAAAAAGTGAGAATGTCTTACAAAAAATGTTTTTTTGTTTTGTTTTTTTATTAAAGCAGTGCAGCTTTAGTCCATGGTCAAATTACAAAATATGTTTATTTTGTAATTCCAAATGGTCAGAGTCAACCAAAGGGGCCGTATGTGGTGCTGGAGCTGGACAATGTTCAGGTTTGATTTAAGCCCAGGAATTTCTCTAATAAACTAAAGGTAAAAGGAGCTGTTCACTTGAAAACTACCGCTTCATGACATCACGACAGGTGGAACAGAGCGTTTTGAGCTTTAGAGATGTAGACAGACTAATAATAAAGAGTTCTTCAAACATGTGAATGAAACAAAACACAACCCCAGGTCTGTTTTTGGGGAGGAAACAACATTAGAACATGGTTTAAAGCTCACAGGAGTCCATTCTGCGTACTATAGTAAACCAATGCTGAGAGAACGTCGCTCAAAGCTCAAATACCACGTGATTGAGAAGCTGATTTGGGCGACTCAATAACTAACGAACGCTGCTCCACGTTCGTGTTTATATTTTCTATTTAGACAGGTTTCTCTTTCCTCTCCACCCACCTGTGAAGGAGGGAGCGCCAGCACCACAACACTCAGATCCTGCAGGGAAATCAGCCTCTTCACTCACCAGCAGAAGTGCGGAGGAGACGAGATGGAACTCTGTGGATGTGTGGAGATTCCGAGAGGCTTTGGGAGTTTAATAGAACAGATCTAAGATGGACTCCCTGCAGATCTTTGGCAGTTTAACGCGAGGTACCTGCTCAGTGAACACCTGCAGGGCTGTGAAGGCGAGCTGCTCCTGCGGTTCACACATTAGCACGAAGGGAAAGGAGGAGAAGATGTGGAAATTTCATTATTAGGCATTCACTACACAGTTTTATTCTTTTAAGAATAAAATGATGCTTTACCCACTGTGCCTGTATTCATTTGACTGTGTGAAGCTGGAGAAGCAAAATGAGACAGACACCGAAACACTGCAAGTACCTGAGGAGTTAATGAACACAAACATTTAAAATTAATTTGAACATCAAGTCTAATATTAAAGAAAAGTTATGTTCAAAATGGACTTCTGTGTTATAAAGTGTTGTTGTTCCCTCATGAAATCAGGTGCAAAGAGTGGCTTTTTTTTTTTTATCTATTGAGTTATTTTAAGTTTTTTTTGTTTACTGCATTCCATGTGTGTCCATTCGCAGATGCATTCAGTGAAAATCATACAAATAAATAATATCTCCAGATCCCGCCCACATCCCCTCTACTCTCCCCTTAAATCACACGTTAATCTCCACAGTACCGACCAACATTCAAATACTGACTGAATTAAGATAAACATCTCTTTTTGCCTCCAGCTCATCTCAGTTTGTTTTAACATGGAGTTTGAACTGCTGAGTTGCTCATTTATTTACCAAATATTAGTGTACCACGTTTACTGCATCCGTTTTCCATTTTCTTCCGCAGCAGTCCAAGCAGAGAGCCCACATTTCTTTTTCCACACACACTTCCTCCAGCTCTTCAGGTGGGACCCGAGGTGTTCCCAGGCCAGCCTCCTCCACATGGAAGTGCAGCGGCTCTACTCCGAGCTCCCCCCGTGTGACTGAGCTCCTAGGCACTCTGGAGGAAACTAATTTTCAACACTTGTATCCGCCATCTTGTACGACGGCAATGTGTTTCTCTTTTGAGCAAACCAGTGTACAGGTGCTAGATTTCTTGAGATTCTAGATTTCTTGACCTTTCAAGGACTTTTGATCTTGTTGACCACTGCCTACTGCTGGACAAACTCACACCCATAGGTCTAAATAGAAATGTTCTTTTGTGGTTCAGTGCTTCCCTCCATAACAGACGTCAGTTTGTTGTATTTAAAGTCGCACAATCTCAGTCTAGTCAGTTCATCATGGAAAAAGGTCCACCACAGGGTTCTGCTCTTGATCCCTTGTTATTTTTTAATTTTATTAATGATTTGTCTCAAATGTGCACAAACTGTCAAGTTCATTCATTTGCAGATGATACTGTTCGCTATTTTTCAGGCTCCAAAACAATCTACAGAGAGTTCATTTCAGTCCAAAACTGGCTTAGAATGAACTTCCTAAGTCTTAATAACAAAAAAATCTCTGTTTGCTTTTTGGCACTCGTCATTTACTCCAGTCTTTTGATCAACATATTTTTTCAGTGGCGCCCCAATGACCAAGGAAACCTCTGTTAAATATTTGGGAGTGTGGGTGGATTCAGAATTAACCTTCAAACCCCACATTGATTTTATAATAAAACGAACATATTCTTGTTTAATGCGTCTGTACAGATCAGCAAACTGCTTCACACAAGAAATAAAGAGGATAATCTCTGAGTTTATCCTGCCCATCATTGATTATGCTGAAATAGTTTATCATAACACCTACAACATACATCTTAAACCAGACAGCCTAAAAAAAAAAAAAAGAAGACAATACCACTGGTTTCTGTTTATATTTAAATGTATTTATTTTGACTTTCCATCATATCTGAAATGTTTTCTTGTCCAGTCTCCTACAAGTTCTTCTCTTCGACATTCTCAGTATCTAAATGTAACAAGTGAGTTACGTATTAAAGTGTAATAAAGGTGTGATAGCATGTAATCGGCTGTATGTGATCAGAAGTCAAACAACGACTGCTGGAGGGCACGGACCAGTAAATAAAACAGCGGGACAATGATATAAAGTTATGCAGGTGTATTTACAAATGAAGAAAGTGAACAAATATATACAAGCTGCAGCTCAAATAATAAACCGGTAAACAACAGAAATAATTAAGTAAATAGTCCAGTTTTTGGAATGAGGTTTCAGTTCGCGATAAAAATGGTGGCAGTGCCACTGACGTCCTTGCTGCAATTCCTCGCGGGAGGAATGACAGTAACCAAACGGAACACACCACCCAAAATGTCCAGTTGGGTTATTGAGGAGGTTGAATTTGTCCAAAACGCGCAAAATAATCCAGTGTTGAGATATGGAAGAGATGGTGGTTTCGCGTTGGAGGAGAGGAGGAAAAACAGGCCGCAACCCCCTACCAGACCAGACGTCAGGAACGGTGCTTTCTCTGGGCTGATCTAGCTCGCCATCATAGTTTAATCCAATAAAGGGCACCTGGCCTGTTAACAACAGGGCCCAAATCAATAGCAAGTTCAAAGTGTACACTAAAGGTAATAAAATTCCAAAAGCTAAAGCGATGCTAGCATTAGCACCCATTGAAACTATATAACAATTAAATCACAAAAGAGATCATCCCATCAAGCCAAATAGAGCAGTTAGCATTGTTAGCATTATTAGCGTTAGCATGCCAGTTAGCATTAGCATTCATCAATTTATATCAAAAACCACATCACACAAAGTAAACAATGTCAAGGAATAGCATGTTAGCATAAGCATTAGCATTAGCATTAGCAGGGGTGGCTAATGCTAGCTAATGACCTTGTGTGATAGGGTCACACTCACCAGTTCAGTAGTTGCTCTGCACACATCAAACAATCGGTCACACCACAAGGCAACAAAAGTCTGGGTCTGGTCCGACAAGAATTTGACATTTCTTTTAACAATCAGATTCTGAAGGAGACTGAGAAATTGCAAATTGTTTCTTAGACTGACCTGCAGCAGCTGTTCCCCTGGCCTCTCTCCACACAACTGACTTAGAGAGAAGTCAGGGAGGTTTAAATATAGCCTCTCAAGTTGGTGATTGGCTGATTGCAACCATGTGGTGAGTGATGTGTGAGAGTTGAGAGATGGATGGAAAACCATGACCGGATTGGACTAGATAGATGGAACTGGATTGGGTGGATTGGGGTAGGTAAAAGGAACCGGACTGGATTTTTAACCCTGGTTACATAAACTTTACTGTACCTCCCGTCCGTAAGGAGGCAGGTCGGAGGTCCTTTTGCTTTAAGGCCCCTCAGACTGGAACAATCTGCCTCCATCACTGAGGTTTCAAACTTCCCTCGGCTCCTTTAGAAAGGCTTTGTTAACTCACCTGAAAACTGACGTCACTGCTGTTGATTCCATAACACTGTGTTTAGGTTAATGACTGTATGAGATGAACCTATGGGGATGGGGAGGGACGTGAGCAAAATTGTCCTGTTACTTGTCCTGTATGTATGTATGTATGTATGTATGTATGTATGTATGTATGTATGTATGTATGTATGTGTATGTATGTGTTATCTTGTTTTATGTGTTGTTGTGGAACTATGTGTTATATGTTGTATGTTTTATGTTCTAGGTCCTCCTTGAAAAGGAGATGCTGCATCTCAAGGGACTTTCAATAAATAAATTAAAATTAAAATAAATTCAAATCTTGTACACAACAGTAAGAGACCTGTCCCAGACCTGAAGGTTCTGAGACGGCACTCTCTCGTTCACCAGGGTGAACTCCAACACATGGCACTGGAGGGAAGTGGAGGGTCCAACCCCCTGAGTGAGGTCGCCACAGCCAGAAACTGTGATCGTGGACTGAGTTGTCGAGACACCGTTCCTCCACTGCCACCCAGTCCTCTGCACCTGGCCCCCGACCCCTCTGTGGGTGGCGCCCACAGGAGCCCACAGGAGCCCACTGTGTCCATTCAGGCTGAGCCTCCAGGTGCTCGTATTCGAGCCCCAACCCCAGGCCTGACTCCAGGCCTGGCCCCACTTGTGCCATATCAGCCTTTGGTTTTGCTCTGTCGATAGTGGTATGAGGGGAAGAATGGGATTATTGTTTTTATAGTCAAGATAATCTATTTTTGTTACTTTCCACCATGTTATAATGTTCTCTGATCAAAAATGTGTCTGAAGTGGTTTTATGTATCATCCATGCATGTTTGCAATCTCTTCTGGGCCCTATTTGAACATCACTATGATTCTGTCCAAAACTTTGTAAGACTCAGGAGTACTTTAGTGTTAGCCGCCCCATTTAAGCTCGCAGAATAAATGTTTGTATCAGTTAAACCATTTAAAACCCTGCAGTCATTTTGCACTGGGCTGGAGCTGTCCATGGTGCTGCCTAAACCGCTCTCCACAATCACTCACTGCAGAGCCATTAGACCTGCTGTAGACCACGCACCAGAAGATCCACGTCTCACTGAGTCTTCACAAGTGCTGTTTGGAAAACCATTAGCAATAACCCAGGCTCCTTCAGCTCCTGTTTCTACCACTGCTCCACGTCCCTCGGAGGAGGAACAAGATCATTATGTAAAACTAATGGAAATGTTCAGAGAAATAACACATTCAAACATTTTTAAAGGTGCTTTATTAACTTACTTTTATACCATAGTATTGTATTAAATGCACTTATTATTTAAAGGTCCTGTACCAGATTTTTCTCCATGTAAATTTGTCTTGCCTCAGTCCATATGTTGTATAACCAGCTCTTAATGTCAAAATAAGTCCTCTGTGTCTGCATCCAATTATAAATCTGAAAATCAGGAATGGCACAGCTCTGGTCTCTCAGATTTGTGAAAAGTGATGCTCAGAAAACATGAGATAAAAGAAGAGGAACTCGCAAACCATTTAAAATGAACCAATTTAGTTTTTCATGTTTTTCAAACAGTAAAAAATTGATATAGCGACTTTAGTAACAAGTGTTTTGATTGAAAAAAAAAAAAAAAAAAAAAAAAAAACAGATCTTGCAAAACATGCTTTCTGTGAACGGAGTTGCCTCTCCAAAGATCTGACTGGTAACTTTGCCTTGTGCTATTGCCTGTTTGTCTCCATGGAGATGGACAAGTTTAATGACATACTGTGGAATACCCCGCGCACAGGAATAACCTTCACATGTGTATTTGACTTTGTAAGAGCATAGCCTGTATATTTAAATGGACATGGCTAACCCTCTGGCTGCTGCATTCCAAACAGGAAGTGAACATGGGCGCACTTCAGGCTCCATCGACTAAGAAACTGTCACTCCTTCTTGATTTAAAAATGGTTTCTCCTCTCTAACCCAAACTGCTGCTGTGAGCTTAGTCATTTTGGTCTTAAAATGTTCGTATTAAGCCCCTCTACATGGTCCTGGGCTTCTTATTTCGCTATTTTGTCCATAAAAAAATTCCTGACTCCAAATTTGTTCCTATAACTGCGAGCCTCATGAGCTTCATTTGACCTGAACTCTATGGGTGACGTCACACTCCTTTAGTCCACTTCTTTACACAGTCTGTAGGTAATAGTCAGATGTACTTTATTGCATTACCCAAAGTGTTAGCCAGTCCATTTACCCGAGCACGATAAATGTTTATATAGTTTAAACCATTTAAAACCCTGCAGTAATTTGGCACTGGGCTGGAGCTGTCCATGGTGCTGCCTCTCCATGATCACTCACTGTAGAGCCATCAGACCTGCTGTAGACCACGCACCAGAAGATACCGCATCACTCTGAGTCTTCACAAGTGCTGTTTGGACGACCATTAGCAATAACCCGGGCTCCTTCAGCTCCTGTTTCCACCTCTGCTCCACATCCGTCTGATCGGAGATGGAGGAATCATCGCCTCATAAAACCTCTCAGACAAACCCGGACCAGCTCTTTACTCTCGTATCAGAGTCATTAAAGCGGCGAGAAAAGTACCTCATTGTTGCAAAGCGAATGCTCGTGTGATATTAAAAGAGAGAGAAAGAGACGCGACGGAGAAGCTGGGCCTGGAGGAAGTGGAAAAAATGAAGGCATCAATCAGAGTGAGGATTGCTTATGAGCCTCGAAGGACAAATAAAAGCCCACAAAGGGGTTATAAAAAGAGCGGATACGAGAGCGAGCAATAACGCTACAATGCACAGGAAAACTCAGGATCTATTTGATAACAATGGCAATCTGCAACTGCTCCCGGGGCCATAGACAGATCCGCTCCATACAGAAAGGAGAAAGTGTGAGCACCAGCCAAAACGGAGCAATAAAGTTTGGAGGAATGCTAATGAACAGATTTAGCATGCGCCAGGTTTCTGTACATAACGACTTATTTAATTCCTGGATTGTGAAAAGGTATTTGCATGGGGCTCATTTGCATATTACGGTGCGGAGTCTGCACACGCCGCACTGATTGTGGAGCTGTTTTAGTTCAAACGGCGTTAGGAGTTGCATACATCATCACGGCTCCACAGGGAGAGCCCAGGTTCTGCTGAGATTTGTAGACAGATAGTCCTATAGGAAAAAAAATAAATTAAAATTCTAAATTAACCAGGATGTGAGTCTAATCACTGGTTGGACCTTTCCGAGTTCAGATGGGCATGATTGACAGGTGTATTAGCCAATCAGGGATACGAACGGTCTGTGTGAATCAAAACAAATATGGACGCTTACCAGGAAAAAATAAATCCATCCAACTTCTTCCACTTCATGTGGCACCAGGTCACAGGGTCATCCAGACTTCCCTCACCCTGGACACTTCCTCCAGCTCCTCTTCCCAGTCCAGCCCAGAGACATAATCCCTCCCTCCAGTGTGTCCTGGGTCTCCACCTGGTGGGACATGCCTGAATGTGGAGGAGCAGCAGCTCTAGCCCATGCTCCTCAAGTGTTCCTCACCCTCATATCTCAAAGGAAGGGCTGAGTCACTCTGTGGAGGACACTCATTTAGGAAAAGGGCAGAGCACTGAATTCTGTTAATCTGTGTTGAATAGAAATTAGATTTTTGTTCTAAATGATGCGTGACCAATGAGCTCTTTCGTTTCACATGTGCCACTGAAATGAACACATCTGATTGCACTGTTCTGTCTTAATCTGGCTCAAGGCTCGACAGAGGGAGTGACCAGTGGTGTTATCCCTCTGTATTAAACCTGGAGACAGGTCCTGGACCTGTCAGAAAAACATAATCACTGCCCAAATAAGCAAGTGTGTCAAATATTATTGATTTTTTAACAGAAAATGAAGATACTGTGGTCTACTGTGTTGACCCTAAACACACATGGCCCCTGCAGACTCCCCTGGCCCTGCACACTCGGCCCCTGCACACTCGGCCCCTGCACACTCGGCCCCTGCACACTCGGGCCCTGCACACTCGGCTGGCCTGTTAGCTCTTGTAAAGTGTGAATGATGCTGTGATTCTCCTCTCAGGACTCGGTCGACCTGCCTCTCGTGTGGTGACTCAGCCAGGGGCCATACAGCGCGGCTATTTTTACCCCGCTCCTGCCCCTGGGACACATATTGTCTTTGACTTTGTTATTCCTCTCTGCTCAGAGTGACGCGCTGCAGTGACAGCTCCTCTGCTCCTCTGCTCCTGCGCCCGCTCTGCACGCCGCCGTAATTGGAGTTGTGGATTTAGGCCGGGCCCATGGCAGTAATTGGACCAGAGCCAAGTCTTTCTCTCCTCTTCCTTCTCCCCTCTTCCCTCCCTCTCTCTCCCTCCCTCACCTTCTCTCCTTCCCTCTCCCGTCCTCCCCTCTTCCCCTCCTCCCTTTCTCCCTTCCTTATCCCTGTGCAGGCAGACATGCAGCAGCTCCCTCCCCAGACCGGGCTGCTCCCGCTGGGCAGCAGACACACATCTCTCCCCCGGTGCGCTCCAGTTTTGGGGCTGGGATGGTGGTATCGTGAGCAATGGTCAGAGGGACAGACTGGGTGATGGACGGGCATCTGGACTGGAGCAGTGCCCGGTGATGTGTGGGCACAGCTGGAGAGGAGGGCACAGAGGCTGAGTCACAGATGCTTCGGGCTGCAGAGTTGTGTCTGAGACCAGTGAACAAATAATGGAGGAGACAAACACTCCATCTTTCATCTTCATTAATGAATACATTAATAATGAATTATATCCAGCCATATGGGTTATAATGACAGCCTCTTGTTTTGGTAAAGCAGCGAAGCAATTACCTCGGAATGAAGGAATGAATAAATAAATAAACCTACTTTTTACTAACCCCCTATGAGATCCATCCTTCTCCAGTGCTGCTGGGGCCTGTCAGGAGCAGCTCCTGCCATGCAGCTCGCAGGGACTCATCTCCTGATTGTGAGCTCAGCTTCAGCAGGAGTCATGAGGAGAAACCAGAGGGTCCAGAGGAAAGTCCTCAGAGACACAAACTGGCACAGAGAGTCTAGTTGACTTCTATCTGAAATCTGTTTTTTCTCCTTCTTTTTCTGAGCAGTTCTTTTTAAACCCCAGCTTTGCAGGGTAGATGAAAATTTAAATTCTCATAAAGCTATAATTATACAGTCCCTGACAAAAGTCTTGTCGCTTATCCATTTTGTAGAAACAAAAGCTTATAACCTGACTTTAAATTAATCGATTGGTTTTAGAAATGTCTCATATGAAAGCTAAAACCCTCCCAAATTATGCTCAATATACTAAAATAAATTTGCTTCACTGAAGAAAGATTGATCATTTAATGAACACAGAAAGGTCAGATTTTGGCAGACAAAAGTCTTGTCGCCTTGTCATATGATGCACCCAATCCTAGATTACAGCCTCACCTGTGATCAGTTACTGATCAATCAATTAGTGGGTGTGTATAAAAAGAACCCCAGCACACCAGACCTTCACATCAACTGCAACTTGACCTCTGACAACATGCCTAAGATCCACCCTGAGACCAAAGTGTTAATTATCAAGAGGCTGAAGACCAGATCCACTGCTGAGGTGGCTGACACCTTCAATGTGTCTCAGCGTCAAGTACAAAGAATAAGAAAAAGATCTGAAAAGACTGGAGATGTTTTTGACAAGCCCAGGTCCGGCAGACCCCGCAAGACAACTGCTCGGGAGGACCGTTTGTTGATTCGAAAATCCAAGGCCAGCCCCTTTTCCACTGCAGCAGAGCTCCACCAGGCCTGGTCACCTCAAGTCCCTGTGTCAACCAGAACAGTTTGTAGAATTCTGTCTCGAAATGGCCTCCATGGTCGAATCAGTGCACAGAAACCAGCACTAAACAAAAGGCAACTAAAAAACCGTGTGGCATTTGCCAAGGCCCACAGCCTGCTAAAAGGATGGACACTGGAAAAGTGGCAGAAGGTGGATTTCTCAGATGAATCCTCAGTTGAATTACATCACAGCCGCCGCAAATATTGCAGGAGACCTACTGGAGCCCGCATGGATCCAAGATTCACCCAGAAAACAGTTAAGTTTGGTGGCGGAAAAATCATGGTCTGGGGTTACCTCCAGTATGGGGGTGTGCGAGACATTTGCAGGGTGGAAGGCAATATCAATAGCCTAAAATATCAAGAAGTATTAGCTACCTCTTACATTCCCAACCATAAAAGGGGTCAAATTTTGCAGCAGGATGGTGCTCCATCGCATACTTCTATCTCTACATCAAAGTTCCTCAAGGCGAAGAAGATCAAGGTGCTCCAGGACTGGCCAGCCCAGTCACCAGACATGAACATCATTGAGCATGTCTGGGGTAGAATGAAAGAGGAAGCATGGAAGGCAAAACCAAAGAATCTTGATGAACTCTGGGAGGCATGTAAGACTGCTTTTTTTGCTATTCCTGATGACTTCATCAACAAATTGTATGAATCATTGTCGAACCGCATGGATGCAGTCCTTCAAGCTCATGGAAGTCATACAAGATATTAAATATGGATCTCACAGCACCACTACTTAATTCACTGACGTTATGCAACATATTTTTGTATTTGAAGTAAATTATTTGTTCAATTTTCTGTAGGCGACAAGACTTTTGTCTTGCCAAAATCTGACCTTTCTGTGTTCATTAAATGATCAATCTTTCTTCAGTGAAGCAAATTTATTTCAGTATACTGAGCATAATTTGGGAGGGTTTTAGCTTTCATATGAGACATTTCTAAAACCAATCAATTAAATTAAAGTCAGGTTATAAGCTTTTGTTTCTACAAAATGGATAAGCGACAAGACTTTTGTCAGGGACTGTACACATCTAGGATCCAAAAACCTTCAGCAGAAATGAAGTACACTGGAAGTGTCAAAATGTCAAAGGTACTTTGACACATAATGCCCTTTGGTATTTCCAATATGGAGGACGTGTTGGACTTAAACTAAAACAGCGTCTGTGCTGAATGTCCGTTTGTGCACGTCTCTCTTACCCAGACATACAAACTCCTAAAACCCCTTAAACTGCGCACTGGGGGTTAGTAATGTAAAGTAATGTTAAGGTGACTGCCATGACAGTAATGTGTGAAAATGGAATTTGAACCAAGCTCAAAATAAAAGACTGATTCTTCCCCATGAGCTCTGCACCCAGAAAAGCAGAACTATGAAGAGTGTTCTAAAGCAGCAGGCGTTTGTAACACTGTTTAAATGAATGAGTGAATGAATGAATGAATGAATGAACGGTCAAAGAGCTGTCTTCTTTTCTTACATAAGACGTTAACCTCATCTGGAGCAGGTTAGGTTTTCCAAACATGTTGCCATAGCGATCTGACAGAACGTGACCAGCTCTGTAAACTAAAGTTAACCCCAAACTGCAAACCGTGTGACCCAGTGTCATATCAGAGCCCTGCTGTGGTCCTGGTTTAGTTCTGCTTTGGTCCAGCTGTAGTTCCAATTTAGTCCTGCTTTTGGTTTGGCTGTAGTCCCCGTTTAGTCCTACTTTAGTCTGGATGTAGTCCTGATTTAGTCCTACTTTAGTCTGGATGTAGTCCTGATTTAGTCCTACTTTAGTCCGGATGTAGTCCTGATTTAGTCCTGCTTTGGTCCAGCTGTAGTCCTGGTTTAGTCCTGCTTTGGTCCAGCTGTAGTCCTGGTTTAGTCCTGCTTTGGTCCAGCTGTAGTCCTGGTTTAGTCCTGCTTTGGTCCAGCTGTAGTCCTGGTTTTTTTCCTGAAAATGTGTTCTTTAAATCTATTTTGTATGTTTTCTTGAGTTTTCAGACGATTTAAAAATTTCTTTGACAGTGTTTGCTAATGTGTGCAATGTGACACCACGGTGACTGCTGAACATTCCACCATAGATATACATATAGAACACCCCCAGCGTCATGTCACTGCAAAGTATCAATAGCCAATGGAACAACATTTCCATAAAAACAATCTCGTCAGCTCAAGTAAGGGTCAGGTTTGTGGACATGCAAGCCAAGTGCAATAAATTATTCAAATTTATTCACAAATTAAATAACATGCTTTTATTTTAATATTTTTTTATGGTTCTATATTGTCGCTTTAAGTGTAGTTGTTATTCTGCCCTGGTGTGGCCTAACTGTAGCTCGAGTGTTACAAACGTAGTGTTTTCTCAAACGGTAAAAACACTAAACAAACTCCTATCCAGTGTGACAACGTGTTTAAATAAAGTATAAGAGCAGATAAAGTGTAAATAAAATGTTTTGGAGCTGGTGCACACAGGGGAGACAGATGGAAAAACAACAGTGCAGCCCAAACACCACATTTCATATCAATCTCCAGAGGTTTTCAGTCCATAATACGGCTTTAAAGTGTTTTCCATGGACGTGCCCAGGGTGGTGATGTAAGAGCAGGCGAGGGGGTATATACAGGGGGTATAAGGGCAGGAGAGGGGGTATATACAGGGGGTATAAGGGCAGGAGAGGGGGTATATACAGGGGGTATAAGGGCAGGAGAGGGGGTATATACAGGGGGTATAAGGGCAGGCGAGGGGGTATATACAGGAGTGGTGATGTACAAGGGCACTAGAGGGTGGCATATACGGGGGGTATAAGGGCAGGAGAGGGGGTATGGGCACGGGTGGTGATGTTGAAAACGTCCCAATTCTTATCCAATAACTATAGTTGTATTTTTCATTTATCCACTAAAGAGACAACAGAGACCTAAACCATATCACCAGCCTAATAATTCTAATGAAAAATTATATATACACAAATCAAAATTCTCAAAAACTCACCTTAGATTTTTTTTTTTTTATTAACCTAAACATTTATATTGAAACAATTAGAAATATGAACAATAAAAAAAAGACTATGGAAAGCAAAAATTTCCTCACAAACTAAAAGATCCCTACTACTGTACAACAACTCACCCTTATGTAACAGATAATACTCCTTACTACTGTACAACAACTCACCCTTATGTAACAGATAATACTCCCTACTACTGTACAACAACTCACCCTTATGTAACAGATAATACTCCCTACTGACCTCTTGTTTATAGCTGAGATATATTCCTATTATTTATTTTTCCATTTCATTTTGACTTGTACATTTACATTTATATCATTATTCCTTATTTGACACCAGTTTCTTGTTATTTTTGCTGCTTATTTAGAATTTATTATCACCATTTATATTTTTTTGTTCTTTGTTATTATAATATATTAATGGATCAATAAAGTTTGTCTATAAGGACATAAAATACTCAGTTTAACAATAATGACCTAAACCATATCACCAACCTAAAAAAAATCCAATGGAAAATTATATATACACAAAAAAACTTGCCCCCAGTTTCAATTTGTGTGAAATATGGAACAAAAAACTTCCCTGGAAAACTTCGACAAAAAATCCCCATAAACTAAAACAGAATATTCTAACTCCTTATTTTAATCACATATATTTTCAGGTGTTTTCTTATTATTTATTTTTTCATTTATCTTTTTTATTATTTATGTATTTAATGTTTTGCTCAGTTTCAAAGAAGTGATTTGCGAATGGTTAATATTTATTAGTTATATATGTGTTGTTAATTAGTAAAAGAAAAACGACCTGTATGTATTGATTTCTTCTGTTATATTTTGTCAGTTGTTGTCCTTTAATAATAATAATAAAAGTAAATAAGCTGGCGGTGATGTGGGTGCAGGATAGGGTCGGTACGGGCACGGGTGGTGAAGTGTCTGTGCAGTTTTGGGTGGGTTAGTCAGAGCAGATGGTTTGTGTTTCTTCAACTGTGTCTGGCTCAAGTTGTGTGAGCCACTGGTGTTTTTCAGATTCTAAAATGTGACGACGCCAGATGGAGGACGAGAAACAGATTTTTCTATTGACTTTATTGTATTTTGCCATGACATCTCTGAAAGGTAAATACCAGGGATGAGCCAGTCCTGATCTCTGATATTGGCTCAAATTTGCTGGATTGGATCAGCTTCCAAAAAGTGGTTCAGCCAATATCCTCGTGGGGCGTTTAAACTGATATAATAAGACGGTTTCCTGGCTGTTTTTGGTCCAGAAAGTCTCAGAATGTATTTGTTATATCATCACCGGTGGGGTGGGATAAATAACAGCTATATAACACATTTGGATCAGTTTTGTCTTATTTTATGTTTGTTTAAAGGAAATAAATGCTGTTTTCAGCCTCTGCTCTGGTATCGGTTGATATCGGGTATTGGCACATAATAGGTTCTATTCACGCTTACAGGAAGACGTTTGGAAACATGCAGATGACGACTTCTGGTGTCGTGCCAACACTGGACATGTGATAAACATACAGAGACGCAGGACCAAATTTGGCCAAATGGGGACGTCTATCAGAGGATCACAGTCATGGAACACATGACCTGCCCATGTCAGGAACTGTGGGTCCTTCTCAACCTTCAAGAACACTCTGAAACACTGGGAGGCACTGTGGGTCCTTCTCAACCTTCAAGAACACTCTGAAACACTGGGAGGAACTGTGGGTCCTTCTCAACCTTCAAGAACATTCTGAAACATTGGCTGAAAAATAATCAAACATGCTCAGGTAGATTATCTTCTTCTTGGGGCCTCTTAAACTCAGAGAAGGTCTATTGTGGTTAACTTTCTGTCATGTCTGTGCATTTTTGTCTCGTCTGTGTGTTTCTCTAAATGTTCTCTGTTTCTGACCTGCCTTAGGACAACAGTTGTAAAGTAGCTATTGTGCTGATTCCTGCATATTTACATTGATGCTGTTTGTTCACATGTTGATTAATATGCACTGTCCTAATTAAAATAAATAAAATAAAATCAATAAAACCGTGGATTCAGCAGCAGCGTCTTCACAACCTGCCAAAGATTTCAACGAGGAACGGGACTCTAATCGCAGCTTCGATGTCACTTTACAGGCAGATGGTTGGAACTGTTGATCTGCCGAACATAACGTAACATCTTTTTTATATTTTTTTTTATTAAGTTAGACAAATTATAATACACAGATTAACAGGCACTTTCTAAAAGGAAAAAAGAAAGAACACAATGACATGTAGATGAAGAAAATCAGGCCGTTTTCTCAGTTTTCCCAGAGTTCTTATCGCCAACAGAGCCCAAAGGAAGTCGTCATCTGCATGTTTCTAAACGTTTTCATGTTGTGTGACGTGAACATGAATAGAGCCCATTAAAAGTATAGGAACAGAAAAAACTGAATCGTGTATCCCTAAATACCAGTAGTGGAAACACTAAAGACACTAAAGAAAACTAAGTGCTCACGTTACTAAATTGTTGTGATTTTTACAGCTGTACTTGAGTATATTTAGTTACAGTTACAACTCCGTCTCAGCAGCCAGGGGTTTGCAATAAAAAAAAACAAAACAAAAAAAAAACACCTGGCTGTGATCAGGGCAGTGTTGTGTGATGTCATCAAGTACTTGCAGGGGTCACTGGAATCAGGACATGCTCATTTCTTTTGGTTTTTGACCAGAAACCACAAGGAACAGTAGATAATCCTATTAAACCACCAGATACAGTTTAGTGACACACACAGTTGATTTAGTGTTTAGTTTCTGTTTAATGGTATTGATAAAAAGAAGCAAATACAAGAAAAAAAAAGTAGTACAACTGTTTTATAGCAGTAAATATGCATGTTTGTTCTCCACCTTTTCTCTTATTTTTGCCACTTTTCCCACCAGATTTTCTTGCCTTCGTTCTCATAAATTTGCATGTTTTTCCCTTCATCTGTAAGTGGCCCTAATGCGCTGCCACAGATAAAAGAGATAACTTATGTTTAAGATATTTATATTGGACCTTTTCTGGTTTGGCCTGTTCCCAGAAATATAGTTTATAGACAGTAAGCCCACTGAATGTTAAAATATGCATTTCACTTTATTGGAAGAGGGATCAGAGTCTGGCGGTGACAGAGTGGATACAGCAGATGTCAGCTGCCCTCCCATCGGAAAAGAAACTTATCGACTGAAGGGCAAAAACAACTGTTTGAGAAAGTTCCTGTTTCAGAAGGTTTCAAGGCCTTTTATGTCATTTGGCAACGACATCCAAACCCCCCTCAGGTCATAATTATAAACATCCAGTGTGGGCCGTTGGGCAAGACACTTGACGCTGCTCTCTACCTCATTCAGTGATGAGTAACAATCAAACTTATGATGTGCCAGTCCTTCGCCCAGATGTCGGCGTCAGGTGCTGTGGAACCAGAGCCTCCGTCAGGCTGTGTTCCAAGGCTGAGCAGGACCTACAGCTCATTGGAGTGTCCTTCAGACTTGAGAAGTGTGTCAGATGGAGACAAAGAGAAGTCCACACTGAAGGAACAAGATAGATGAGGTCAGTTGTGAGATTCCACCTTGAAGCTTCAGCAACGGCAAGAACAGGACCCGGGCACTGCTGGAGGAACCATCATGGGAGGAGACGCCCCTACACTGGACTCAAGACAGCTGGTCTAAAGGACAGAGGCTCTCACCCTGCAGCCCAGAGCACCAGAGCAACTGATACTTTGCTGCTGAGTCATCAACATTCCCTGGAGGTGTGAAGCTAACTAGAGACACTGCTCTGTTACTCAAGATACACTTTAATCTGATCTTTATTTTAACATAATCTGACCAGAAAGAACTGACTTGGCTGGAAATATGATAGTTAGTGGAAGTAGTGGAGAATAACCAGGTGAAGATCCTGTGGGACTTCCAGGTACAGACTGACAGAATGTGGTGGACAAAGAGCAGAGGAAAGCCGTTGTGGTATTACCAAGTGATTGAACATCAAGAAAAAGGAACAGAGGAACTAGAGAGAAATCGCAGGCTCACAGAAGAGCTGGAGAAGGTCAGGAGGGTGAAGGCATCAAACCCCAGGAAAACCAGTCGACAGATCAGTCCAGAAAAGTGTAGTACCTAAAACAGCAACAAACTGAGCAAAACCCTCAAGCTCCCAGGTTTTTAAACATGTAAAACTTCTTTAGAACCGTGTTGTAGAGTTTGTGGGCCCTTTATCTACCGTAAATACAGGTGGCTCTCTGCACTTGTTGATGTTTCTCAATGTTACTTTATTTAAACATAACCACAACATCTTAACAAGGTCTTCCACATCACAAATCAATACTAAATCCGCTATAACCAAGTCTCCACCTCGGTTAGCTTAGCGCCTCCTGCAGCAGCACCAAGGCAGTTTTAATGACGTGTGGCTGAAGTGGACCAGCGCCGAGCCTGGTGCAGAAGACTGAGGACGGAGAGAATCTGAGTTCTGAGAGAAGAGAGAAGGAGCACATGACAGTTAATTAGGGTGGAAGACGACAGTAGAGAAGAGAAAGATGTATTTTAAAAGACCCATATGCTGTCACATATGTGCCAAGTGGATTTTTTTTTCTAATTTTTAAGTATTTGAATACATCTCTGGAGCTTTTACTTCTGTACACGCTGCCATTTACATCTCGACATAATGAAACCTTTGTTTGTTTGTAAAGGTCCATTGACGGTCTTTGGTTTAGAAACGTACCTCAAAATGTCAGAACGGGACATTTTGAGCCGTGAAATGCACTAATAAAGAACGGATATAATATAAACAATGTATAACTGTCCATAAACTGAAAATGAAATGTTTCACAGTATGGCATTTTTAAAGTCTCAATGGAAACAAGCAGGTGATGCCATATTATAGGTCAGATCTATGAAGAGGCGACCCGGTAACAATGGTGGGAACTGGGTCTGACTTTTTCTTGTAATTTTTTAAGCATTTTGACACCGATTAATCCTGAACCAACACGAGAATCAGGACAGAAACAGAGCAGGCAACACGACTGAGAGCTTTTATGCACAAAAAAACACATTTGTTATCTTAAACATAATAGTTTTTGAATTATTTATGTTTTCATTTGTTTGCATGGTGATTTTAATGTCTGTCTTATTCTGTGAGGCACTTTGAATTACTTTGTGTGCGGATTATACAAATAAACTCGCTTTACCTACTAATATAAGTAGTGTCACCTGTCACTTTAACCTTCTGCCGATGTTCTTTTTTTTTACAGATCCCTTGAGCTGTGAGGTTTGACTCAGTTTCACCAGGGTAATACGCCGCATTATTATCCATTCTTTTCAATCCTAGAATACATATGCTAATCCCGACTTTGAATAGCATAAGCCTGTGGAGCTCTCCCAGTCCGAGCTGAGGAGGAGGAGGGAGGAAGAGGGAGGAAGAGGGAGGAAGAGGGAGGAAGAGGGAGGAAGAGGGCGGTGTGCACACATCTGGCTGAGCGTGCCGTGTGCAAACAGAGCTCTGAGCTGCGCCGTAATCGATCTCTTAAACACTGAAGAAGGATCTGCTGCCGGTGCCTTCAGATCCTGTTTACCTGCTCCCGAGTCTACGCTGCGGTTGTGTGTGTGTGTGTGTGTGTTTCAGGCCGTTCCAGCACACAGTCACCATGTTGTACAGCTATAGTGTTTGTATATTTCACTGTTTTCTGTGGTTATGTGTGTAGTTGTGTGTGGTTGTGAGGGGTAAGAGCGGGGGACGGGGATACAAACAGCCCCGGGTCGATGCTTTGATTGGGGCTCGTGTGGAGGGTCTGAGTCCAGCGGAGGTGAACCTGGACTAACCCGGCCCGGTTCAGCCCGTCACAGCAGGGCGAGTTTTCTTCACTGTGGAGTCTTTAAACCTTTATCCCCAACAGAACAAATGAAATCATGTCCCAGAAAATAGATTGGGTTCTTGCAAGGTCAAAATATTCTAGATCCAATAGTTTAAAAGTGCAGTATTTTGAAAAACAGTATTATGTTTTTCTGCCTCGGTTATTCACAAACTTAGAATGAAGAAAGTGCTGTAGTTTCCTGATAAAAGAAAGTCGGCGTCTCAAAGATTACACAAACTTCTTAACTTTCAAAGCCATCAGGAAACCCCAGCGGAGGAGCTAGGCCTGAATCTTGACGCAGGAGAAAAGAAAAGCAGCTAAAAACAAAACAGTTAAGCCAGAGGTCTCCAGTCTGTAGCTACAAACGTCCTTCCAAACAGTTCGCCAAGGGATTTCTGAATTATACGTATTGGGCTGAAGAACTCAAATTTGATTAACTGCCATTGTCATTGTAAATGTGTCATTTTGATGCCCGACTTTGAGCTCTGATAAAGGGATAAAGGTTTATGTTTTATAAGCGTCTAACTGTTCAAATCTGAGGCTGTGGCTCTTCCTCGATTTCTTTTAATTCCAAACCAAAAAAAAAAAAAAAAACAGGCTCCAAATTTGCTCCTAGAGCTGCTTCTTTATACAGTCGATGATTACGCCACAGAGCCATTCCCTCCCTCCTTAACCCTAACCCTCCTTTCTCCCTCTGTTCTCTCTCTGTTCTCCCTCTGTTCTCCCTCTGTTCTCCCTCCTTTCTCTCTGTTCTCCCTCTGTTCTCCCTCCGTTCTCCCTCCTTTCTCTCTGTTCTCCCTCCGTTCTTCCTCCGTTCTCCCTCCGTTCTTCCTCCGTTCTCCCTCCGTTCTTCCTCCGTTCTCCCTTCGTTCTTCCTCCATTCTTCCTCAGTTCTTCCTCCATTCTTCCTCCATTCTTCCTCCATTCTTCCTCCGTTCTTCCTCTCTCACAAACATCTCAGTGGCAGCATGAACCCTGAGGTCTGCTCGTCTGTGTCAGGATCTGCTCCTGGTTTTTGCCTTCTCCTCCTCCTCTCTACATCTTCTCCTCCTTTCTGAGTTCTGTCTGAGTCTCCACCTTACCTGGGCGTCACATCGGTGTTACCAAACCATGTTTGGCAGACGGCATCTGTCCCCATCATCTCATCATCTTCAGCCTGGCTCCTCAACCGCTCCTCGACAGTTCGTTGTTTGTGCAGCAGTTAGTGAATCCTTGGCTCAGTCTCTGTGGTCAAAGTACTTGTATGGGAGACCACTGGGAAAATCAAGTGCCACAGGGGGGCGCCAGTCGCAAAAAACTGTCGTTGTGTCCTTAGGCAAGGCACTGTGGTCGGAGGGGCTGATGGAGCAGATTGGCAGACTTGCTTCCCTCAGCCTGTCCCAGGGCAGCTCTGGCTACAAGATAAGATAAGATAAGATAAGATAATCCTTTATTTGTCCCACAATGGGGAAATTGCAGTGTCACAACGCAAGTTACAGAAACAGTAGGAAAATAAGAGCATGCATCAAAATCAAGATAAATAATAATAAGTATTTACATCAACTAAAAAACACAACACTGTAAAGCTCAAAGGCACAGGAACGTTGCACAATAAGTGTCTTTGATTCTGAAGTGAACAAACAGCAGTTAAAGTGACTCCAGTATAGTAATATATAATATTACTACAATAAAGTGACTCAGATAGTAGTAGTTTATTAGATAGTAGTAGTAGTAGTAGTAGTAGTAGTAGTAGTACAATAGTAGTTTATGACCACAGAGTGTTGAGTGAGTGAAGAATGTAAAGTGTCTTTGAGTGTCCAGAAAAGTGCTGTATAAAACTCATGCATTATTATTATTATTATTATTATTATTATTATTATTATTATTATTATTATTATTATTGTTTCTGCTTCTGTAATTTTTGTATATTTTTGAACTTACCTTTTCCTGTGTCCAGATGCCTCCCTGCCCACCCACCTGTCTCCTTACAATATTCCACAAAATCATTTTAATAAACCACTTACCAACTTACCTGCTGAGAGCTGTGATTCTGGGTCTTATTGAAACTGTGACAGTCCGTCTCGTCTTTACCTCAAACCAGTAATTCTGTGACTACAGCAGGTTACTGTTAACAAGAAATGATAAGAAACTTCTCCTTTTGCCTTTCCTGTTTGAGTGAGTGACCCGTGAACTGTCTGTGAAAGTGCTCATGATCTCCTGCATATTCATGAGGTACGAGATCATTTATGCGTACTTCTGCGTGTGCATTATGCGCATATTAATATGTTTAATTGTGCGGTTATTATTCCACACTTAATTGAAGTCTTCCTGCATTTACTGAACACAAAAATAACCTGATTCTGAAGCTCTGAAACTGAAGTGAAAGTTTCATGGCACTGGCTCACATCACCACTCATTTCTAACTCCATAAATGTAATCACACTGGCCAACTGGAAAGCATTAAAATACACTCGAAAACTGGAAAACTGGAACAAAACTAAAATAAACTAAATATAAAAACATCTCATGCAACCAGTGAATAAGCAACGAGCTGCAAAAAGATTACATTTAGAATTCCAGACCTGCCTAACGGTCCTAAAACCCCAGATGTTGCCTCTTTCCCCGCCTCATTCAGACTTATCTCTCTTTTTACACAGAGGGAAAGTCACTCTCACGCCTCCTCATTCGTCACCTGTCATTTCAAAACAAAATGACGTTTCTCTCACCTCAGATGAACCAACTTCGATTTGGTTTCCTTTCTTTTTTCCTCGTAAACAGCCATATTTGTTTCTATGCACTGCTAAAAAGCTTATAAACACTTAAATCTATCAGAAAATGACTTAAAAGTAAAAGTGGTGAAATCTGTCCAAGTTATCTCAAAATAAACTCCCTCTAGACTAAAATGAAGCAGTGTCAGAACTAGATAAAATAAATTTGAAAACAAGATGAATAACCTGATATAACTTTTAAAATCTTGGCCAGATCAGAGAAATTTGCCGTGTACAGACAGACAGTGCTTTTCCCTGATTGGCTGATCTACTTGTCAATCACGCCCATCTGAACTTGACCAGACTCGCTTGTTTGTAATGTTTAGAGAGGCGTGTATAGAGAGGCTGCAGTCACGTGACCCACTTTGTTTTGGCCGCCATATTGACGGTCCAGCTGCTAGTGACGCCATCATGGTGAACACAGCAAGTGCCAGTAAATCGATCAATAAAACCTCAGAATTTCACCGTACAGAACACACGTCCCATCGAGATACAGCCAATCGATTAAAATACGAGAAGGAGCTTAAAAGATTCAATATTTCTGATCCCTATAGTCTTCCTAATAGCCTGTTTACGCCACTAAAACTTTGCACCAAATTACCAGATTTACAATACTACGACATTTACAACTACCTCATTAATTTCCCATCACACTACGCATTATTATCATAAAGTTTGCTTCTAATCTGTTATAAGAACACATGTATACAAGCCTTTCCTAAAACGATGTTAATGTGATGGTGATTACAAGTCACTAACCTCCAACAAAGTGCAGACTACAAACCCGGCTGTGTTTTGACGGCTGCCAAGCGGACTTCCTCGTTACGGTTTACCAGTGTCAGGGTTGTAAATTCCTCGGTTAATCGCCGTTATCCACTTGTCTCGTCGCTTGACCTCCACGGGTTTTCGGTACAACTGAATCCTCGTGTCTTGATCTCGTGTCTGACACTTTTCCGGCATGAAGATAATGATAGAATTTTGTAGGTTAAGTGAGGAGTTTGCAGGTAAACTTTACAATGGTGGTCTGGATCGATAGACCGCCGGAAGTGGATCGGGTCAAGGCTGTGACGTCATATGCAGACTCTCTATATTCTGGATCCAGGGAAGTTGTGCAGAAGAACAGCTTGGTGTTGTAGAAGGTCCCAGAGCTTTGCCGTATCTGAGCTGTAACTTAGACAAACTTTATTGATCCACAAGGAGCTCACAGTATATTACAATAACAAAGAGGAAATAAACTTCTAAATAAGTAGCAATAAAAATAGCAAGATACTGGTATCAATAAGACAATAATTATATAAATGTTTGTACAGTAAGTAAAAAACAAATATAGTAACATAAATCCAGTATATCACAGCTAAACACAAGAGGCTGTAAGGAAATATGATGATGATTGACAAAAACATAAGGATTTTCTGTCACATAAGGGTGAGTTATTGTTGAGTTGTAGGGAGTATTATAGTAGAATGTAGTCCTGTATCTCTCACTGTTTGAGTGGAGCTGTAGGAGCCTGTTGGAGAATGAGCTCCTCTGTCCCTCTATAGTCTGGTGTTGTAGGGAGTATTATCTCCTCTGTCCCTCTATAGTCTGGTGCAGTGGGTGAGTTGTTGTACAGTTGTAGGGAGTATTATCTCCTCTGTCCCTCTATAGTCTGGTGCAGTGGGTGAGTTGTTGTACAGTTGTAGGGAGTATTATCTCCTCTGTCCCTCTATAGTCTGGTGCAGTGGGTGAGTTGTTGTACAGTTGTAGGGAGTATTATCTACTCTGTCCCTCTATAGTCTGGTGCAGTGGGTGAGTTGTTGTACAGTTGTAGGGAGTATTATCTCCTCTGTCCCTCTATAGTCTGGTGCAGTGGGTGAGTTGTTGTACAGTTGTAGGGAGTATTATCTACTCTGTCCCTCTATAGTCTGGTGCAGTGGGTGAGTTGTTGTACAGTTGTAGGGAGTATTATCTCCTCTGTCCCTCTATAGTCTGGTGCAGTGGGTGAGTTGTTGTACAGTTGTAGGGAGTATTATCTCCTCTGTCCCTCTATAGTCTGGTGCAGTGGGTGAGTTGTTGTACAGTTGTAGGGAGTATTATCTCCTCTGTCCCTCTATAGTCTGGTGCAGTGGGTGAGCAGGAGTGTCCATGATGGAGAGCAGTTTGTCCAGTGTCCTCATGTCCCTCACTGGGACAAATGTCTCCAGTTCACAGTCGATCACGTGTCCAGATTTACGGATCAGTTTGTCAATCCATCTAATGTCCCTTTTCCTGGTGCCGCTCCCCCAGCAGAACCACAGAGAAGTCCAGGGCACTGGTTCCACAGACTGGGAGAAGATCTCCAGTAACTCACTGCAAAAAATGTATTGATCCACAAGGGAAATGATTTGGACACAGCAGCTCACACGTCACAATATACTGCATAATAACAGCAAAAATATAAATGGTGATAATAAATTCTAAATAAGTAGCAAAAATGGCAAGAGACCGGTGTCAAATACGGCATAATTATATAAATGTAAACAGAAATAAAGTAATAAAAATATATCTCAGCAGTTTTTTATAACTACACCTCTGGTCTATAACACACTTTCATTTTTCTTCTCGTTGTCTGGGGACTTCCTGAAATAATTTTGCCTTATAGAGTAATATTAATTATGTGCAGCTTTTATTGCCAAGAAAGATTTGAAAAACATATATTCTTACTTTGAGCAGGATCGCCTCTCCACAGATTTAACCTGTAACTTGACCTGATAACAGAGATAATGGTGCATAGTGTGACTTTTCTTCTCTTTTTGGAGGGTCCGTCAAATCCTTTTCTCCATGGAGATTTTTTTTTTTTATTGCTTTGTCTGGAATGTTTCACAGTATGGCCTTAAACCTTTCTATCTTCATGGAGACCAAACCAGGCCAAGTTACAGATCAGATCTGTGGAGAGGCGACCCCGCTCATAGTCAGAATGCTTGTTTTTCGAGGTATTTTTGAGCGATAAAAGCACCTGGAATTGAATAAATGTAAAGAAAAGCTGGACTATTCTTAGACTTTGACAAACTTTATTGATCCACAAGAGAAATTATTTGGACACAGCAGCTCATACTTCAAAATATAATATAATAACAAAGAAAAAACATAAATGGCAATAATAAATTCCAGGTAAAGCACTAACATGTCCATTGAGACGAGCAGGTGGCAGGAACAGCACACATTTGCATATTACTTACATACTGTATTACATATATATTTTGCATATATTTTGTAAAACATCAAAGACGTGTGCTGCCATTGCTAAAAGTACTTTTAAGGAGCTTATACTCTTATGTAGGTCAGTTCTTCCACGCAGCGTTTTACAGTTGCAGTTACAGTTTAATTTCTTCACATGGGCCAAACACAGGCTAAAATTAAATGTGTTTTGCATCAGACCATTTTCATTTTCTCTGTTGCCTGCTGGGATCTGTCCCTTCTTACTTTATTGTCATTAGTTTACTTAAAGTTGTGTTTTGATAGATTCTTGTTTGAATATTCCTGTCTTTATTTTTTTTCCTGGATCTTTTGTAATTTTGATTTTTCTGCTCTCAGTGCTCTCTGGATCTCCCGTCTCAACTCACCTGGTCGTCCCGTGGCTCGTGCTCCTCCGGACCCCCCAGCTCCATCTTCACCTGTAAAATAAAACCTCTTTACTTCACCTGAGTTTGTTTCTGCTTTTAGGTACAAGATACGCGCTATATAACACCTCTAGAATCATTTGGATGATTTCAGCTCTACAGTTCCCAGTCTCTACTGAACAAATGTAAACTGACTTAAAAACAGGGCTGGCCCAAGCCTTTATGGGGCCCTAAGCAGAATTAGATTTGGAGGCCCCCCACACCACCAAAACTGCACGATTAGCTGCTTTATCATTTCTTTTGTTTCTGCAATATCATGTCATTGATATTACGCTTTTTAATTTAAAAATATTTTAGCAGGTGGCCATTCCAACTGGTCTTGGGGGCCCCCTGGTGGTGTGGGGGCCTTAAGCGGCTGCTTAGTTCGCTTATACCTTGGGCCGGCCCTACTTAAAAACTACCGCTTCATGACGTCACTAGGTGGAACTTGTACTAATCTGAGCTTTGGAGATGTAGTACAATAATCAGGAAGTCCATGTTAGCATACTAGTTGTTGTGAAATTTCTGAAAATCCGTATTAAACTCTTTGTGGTGAATAACTGGGAAGTAAGTGGGTGTAAACTGTTTCAAATGCTAGTTCTGTTTTTGCGTTTTTAACAATAAAAATGACGTAGAATAAATATCTGGAAGCATATTTTTTATTTTTTTTTATTTTTTATTTTTTAAATAATGGTGTTGGTGTCCATTATCATCAGGGCCTGAAGGAGTTTAGGTTAATTTGTGTTGGATGGGGAGCGGTCCGATGTGACGGTTTTATTGCATTAAAAGAAACAGCGTGTGGTTTACAATAATGCTCTGAGCGGTGCTTTCAAATGGAAGTCATATTTTAGGTTTTGGGGGAAACACTGATTGAAATTGATTGTCAAACGCCCTGAGCACAAGCTGTCCTCACAGAACTGGTTGTCAGCATTTGAGCATCTCTGTCTCCTCGCTCACTGTTAAAAGCAAGACATTTTTACAGAAGAAAAATACATTCTTTAGAAGTATGTAAAATCCCTCAGTCGTCCAGGTAGAATCCATGGCAAAAAAAAAAGGAGAAAATTTAATTTGTCAACTGGACATAGTTTATTTGGTTGAATACGTTTCGCAGCTCATCCAAGCTGCTTCCTCAGTTCTGGTCAGATGCTGGCGGACACTGCTTTATATCTGCCTGAAGGGAGGAGCTTAATTACAATGAAAATTACTCTGAGACAACACATATTTAAATACAGTTTCAGTACCTAAAAGCCACCTAAAAGCCACAGGCCACTCCTTTGAGGACAGCGAGGTCCAGATCTTGGCCAGAGAAAAGAACTGGTTTGAGAGGAGGAGTTAAAGAAGCTATTTTTGTCAAGAAAGAGAATCCTTCCTTGAACAGAAATGGGGGTCTCAGACATCATTTGTCTCCCATCTATAACTCTATCCTCAAACCTAAATCAAAACAAACTGGGAAAACAATGGGACTAGCCAGGTCAAGTCCAGAGGTGTGAAAACACCCATCATGGCCCTGAATGGATATGCTAACTACTCCCCCACTCCCACTCCATATTGAATAGACTCACATGACTAACAGAAACTGTTAACAACTCCATATTGAATCACCTGACCAACTGAAACTGTATTTAAATATGTGTGTCTCAGAGTAATTTTCATTGTAATTAAGCTCCTCCCTTCAGGCAGATATAAAGCAGTGTCCACCAGCATCTGACCAGAACTGAAGAAGCAGCTTGGATGAGCAGCGAAACGGATTCAACCAAATAAACTATGTCCAGTTGACAAATTAAATTTTCTCCTTTTTTTTTTTTTCCACATTCTTTAGAAGTTTTCCTCTAATTAAAGGTCTTATATTAAACAAAAAATAACTCTTGTGAGCTTTAAGTCGTGTTATAATGTTGTTACCTCCTCAAAAACAGACCTGGAGTTGTTTTATTTCATTCACACATCTTCAGTATTAGTCTGTCTACAAAAAGCTCAAAACGTTCTGTTCCACCTTGTGATGTCATGAAGTTTCAAGTGAACAGCTCCTTTTACCTTAAGTTCAGTTAAGATTGACAATTCCAGGGCTGCAATTATTATAAATGATTCTAGTGAAGGTGTGTGGAGTTTAAAAACACATTAGAGCACTTCCTGTATTATTGCATGACATCACAAGGTGGAACGGAGTGTTTTCTGATTGAGGGAAGAACTCCTAAGCCTAATTATGCAGGATTTGTGTGTTAAACATGTACGAATGAAACAAAACAGAACTCCAGGTCTGTTTGTGACGAGGAAACGACAAAACAAATCAGAAAATAGTGTAAAATGGCCCGTTTAAGCTTTTCTTCACATGGTGGTTGTAAAACAGCTCATATTTATGAAGAAATCTCAAGGGACAGTTTTATACACAACAGCAGCCGAATGTTTTACAGATCTGCAGAAGAACTATTGCTTCCAGGAGTGTGCTGTGGAGAGGAAAATGTATGGCAATTGCTATTGTATTTGCCATTTATTTTAAAATGAAGTTTGAGGCACAGTGCTCTTCTTAAACAGGCCCAGGAGATCCGAGATTGGAGAAAAGACTAAAAAAATGAACTGTTTAAGAATATATCGTGTGTTTTTTCTATAGACTGTATAAAGAATTGGACTGAGTGTGACGTCACCCACAGCGTTCAGATCCAGTTCCATGTTAGGAATAGATTTACAGACAAAATAAAAACACCAGAATCATGGAGAGCGGGTTAATACGAACGTTTTAAGACCAAAATGACAAGGATCACAGCAGCAGTTACAGAGAGGGGGCCACAATCTTGTAATTTTGCAAGAGTCGATGGAGCCGGAAGCTTGCCCATGCTCACTTCCTATTTGGAACATGTTAGCTATGCCCATTTATATATACAGTCTGTTTTTTTGTTTGTTTTTCTGTTTTTTTTTTTTTTATGACTCACCTCGAATACTATTTTATTATTTATGTATTTATTTATTTTGAATTTCTTTGCCCCAGCAGCTACATTATAAAATCAGTTCCTGGTCAAAATGCTGTCTGCATGTAATTATAAAACAATTTTATCTCCTGCATTCCAGTAACTGCACCGTCAGCATGCTAGTTGCTGTAAGCATTACCGTGACGACAACAGAACTCTGGCCTTGTTGTGAATAGTGGTGGTGAATCATGGATGCTAGCATGTTTAAGGAAAGTGAGAGTGACTAACTGAAAAACTGCAGGCTAATGTTTTTATGTGTGAGAGACGTTTTTAAAAGCACAGATCATCTGACTTGTTGTAGTTCCTGCTAAGTCAGTTCTTTCTGGACAGATTGTGTTAAAACAAAGCTCAAATTATTGTCTAACTTGAGAAACAGAACTTCAGAAAAACAAAAAGCCCACTAATGCAGAATACGTGATAAATACAGATTTCTTAATTGGGACAACACAATCAATAATGCAGATTTAATTTAGGTATACAAAGTTTGTAATAATAGTTTGTGAAAAGAAAATCAGACACTAAGAGCAGCTCTAGAGGTGACACTCTGTGGCGTTTAGGAAAAGTGCTTCTGAACCATTCTCTTTTGCTTCTGGAGCAGGTCAAACACGGAACACGGAGCAGCTCATGTACGAGAGCGTTCAGCACTGCAGCATTCTCTAAAGCTTTAAAACAGAGGTTCAATGGTCAAATATGTCACCATGTTTAACCAAATTCCATTTTTTTATATTGAGGGGTTGATGGTTTAACTTTTTAACTCTTGACTTTGAACTGTCTGAAATGATTTGTATGTATAGTGAGTGTGCCGGTATAGTGAGTGTGCTGGTGTTGTGTACTTTTGTGCGATTGTTGTTGTACTTTTCCTTGTCCTGTAGATGATTTCACATCAACCTGCTGAGGGACTGAAGATGGAAATTAGCCACGCTGCCTATAACCTTTACATATTTATTTTAAATGTTCATTAATATGTGCTGTCCCTTTACAAATAGATAAGAAATAAGAAATAAGAAATAAGCAGTGCTTTCAGTTAGCATCACACCCCCAGGGAATGTCGATGATGTCAGCTGGTTTTTTGCATAAAACAACCTCAGGGAGAAGCAAAGACAGAACAGTTCTATTACCTGAAGTTCAGACTTTGATTATTATATTGATTCAATCTTTGGTCTCTCTCCAAACAGAACTTTTCTGACATGAGTCCACACTGCTGCCGAACACGCCGCATTGTCAGGACATGAATTTGCATATTAAATTATGAAAGAATCATGCTGTGCAGATGAAGGCAGCTCCGTGAAGCCCCAGGACTCCAGCTCTGCCCAAATTCTGCCAAACTCCTGCTGCCCAGCGTGACGTTGTCCACATTTAATCACCTCAAAGTCTGAGCGGAGCTGAAGCTGAAGCCTGTTCATTCACTGACAGTCACGTCCGGTACACGTCTCGTCTGGGTCTTTTTAATAAAGAGCTTGGATATTTTTATGGACAAACCTCCTCGTCAAAGTCTGATCTTGTCTGATGTCAGAAGCTGAGCAAGACTGGGCTTGACTTGACAGTGAGGCACCAGATAGTGAGGCACCAGTGGCAAAAATTTAGAAATTGTGATTCACAAAAGGTGACTGTGTTGGTTCTACTGGATCTGAGCACTGCCTTTGACACAGTCGACCACACTATTCTTTTAACTCGCCTAAAACACCTCAGCCTCTCTGGTGCTGTTCTTCTATTCTTCTTCTATTCTACCTCACAGACAGAACATTTATGGTGAGTGTAGACACATGCTCCTCCAAGGTCCATAAAATCACATGTGGGGTGCCCCAGGGCTCCATTTTAGGCCCTGTGCTTTTTAACTTGTACATGCTCCTCTTGGTGGTGTCATCAGGAAACATGGAATCAACTTCCACAGTTATGCAGAGGATACGCAGATGACACCAGGCCAACAGATGATCTTCTTTCTGATTGGATAATTGGCTTGAGAACTAAAACACATAAATGTTCTTACCGTTATTTATGTAACTGTAAATAGGTCAACATTACAACTGTTATTAGTATAAAAAACAATAAATGTAAATTGACTTAAGCTTAATAGCACTCTCACTAACTAGACACTAACCATACCAGGTCTGTGGAGTGGCGTGTTCTGTCAGTCAGGGTTTTCTCCAGGTGCTCCATTTTAAAGGCTTCAGCTGTACTCCTCAGAAAAGATGAAGTGTGGGGAAACTGCTATAAAACTAATTTACTGTAATTTCACCACAAAAAAGAGCCATTAGGGTTAATCACAAGCTCCACTATAGCCATCCATTATTTTTAACAGCTCAAATAAGGTTCAAGACATCTTCTCCAGCTAATTTAAATGATCTATTTCAAGATGGAGATGCTCTTCATAACTACAAACTTAGAGAAAATGAAAAAAAAAAAAAAAATCAACCCACATGTAGAACTACTTTAAAATCAATGTGCAATGTGTGTCAGAAGAATTAAAAGTGTGTAGGAGCAGGAACTGTGGTTCAGTTTAAAAATGTTTTTAAAAGAGAAATAATGAGACAATACCTCAATGAGTGGGAGGTTTTGTTTTCATCGATCCCCTTTTCAAACTCTGCATGTTTTTATCTGTGTCTGTACTGTTATGTTGTTTTCTGAATTATGTGTGCAGGATTGTAAATAATACATCAATAAATACATAAATAAATTGAGAAAAAAACAAAAAACAAAAACATTTTTGCTGGCGGAGCATAAATATGCCATATGTACGCAGAATACTGACTATCCTATGGCAAAACACTACAAACTGGTTGGTCATAGTAGCCTGAATTCCTTAAAGGTCATGGTGATTGAGCAGGTACCACAGAACCTCGGGGGAGGAGATCAACTTAAGCAACTTTTACACCGTGAGTCTTACTGGATCCATGAATTAAGAGCCACAACCTTTCCAGGATTAAATGAGGAAATGGACCTCTGACCTTATCTATAACTTTTGGGTTGCCTGTTTTCACATTTGCGGTCTCTGACATTGCCTATTCCATATTTACTGGTGTAGAATTTTTATTGTACAAATGTATGTCCTGCTGGATTTTTTATATATGGGCGTGTGCCGTTCTGTCCACAGGCCATGGGGTTGCAGGTGATCTGTGTCCAGACAGGAACATGTCCAGATTATGTGACGCATCACTTTGTCCCCTATAGTGTATGTATGTCCTTTTGTACTTTTGTACGGGTGATTTGTCACATGTCAGTGTCGTCATGTGACTCTTACATTTAAATACCATCCACACATACCTGCGAATTTTATGTGCCCTGATGAAGACGCAAGTTGGTGTTTGACAATGAAGAAATAAATTAATATCAAAGTATATCGGAGTGCCTCTTCTTTTATCTAGAACATTTCTGCTCAGTGTTTGAACCACCAGTGTTGCTTCCAGTCATAGGAATTAAAGCTGGACTTCTTTGTAAATGACTAAATGTGTAAACTGAAAAAGCAGTGCCTTGTGACCATAGACTGTATATATAAATGGACATAGCTAACGCGCTGTCCACCGCGTTCCAAATCAGAAGTTCACACGGGCGCACTTCCTGCTCCTACTGACCCTGGCTCCCATTGTTTTACATTGGAATATTGTGGCCCCTCTCTCTGTAACTGCTGCTGTGGCCTCGTCATTTTGGTCTTAAATATTTGTATTATCCCACTGTACATGATCCTGTTTTTGTTTTTTTGGGGGGTTTTTCTTCGCTGTTTTGTCAGTCATAATATAAAGCCTGGCTCCAAATTCACTCCTGTAACCTTTAACATCGAGAGCTTCATTTGAGTGACGCAGAACGCCGTGGGCGACGTCACACTGGCTTAGTCCATTTTTTCATACAGTCTAAGGTTGTGACAGAATGAGCTGTCTGCCTGTTTGCAGCAAATCATAAAGTATTTTTATTTCTCATAACCCAGAAGTAAGAGTCGAAAGCAGCGTCTGATTTATAGCATCTGGGTCCACCCCAGTTTCATTACACCATCTGAAAAAGCGTTATTCTGAAGCCAGGCACGTATACAAATATGAATGTATGTGCCAAAGATTTTGTCAGAGCGATGAGTTAGACCGATTTAAATACCTGCTGCCTCTTTAACTTCTTGGGTTCTTCATTAAAGGGCCCATATTACACTGTTTTCTGATCTACTGTATGTTCTAATGTTGTTTCCTCATCACAAACACATTTGGAGTTGTGTTTTGTTTCATTCACACATGATAAACACATAAACCCTGCATAATGAGAGTTCTTCTCCCAAACAGAAAACACTCCACCTTATGATGTCATGTGGTAATACAGGAAGTGCTCCACTGTGTTTTTAAACTGTGGCCATACCAGCATGTCAAACCCTGATCCGTCAGATCTCAGGAGCTCAGCAGGTCCGGGCCTGGTCAATACTCGGATAGGAGACCGCTGGGAAAATCAGGTGCCACAGGGGGGCGCCAGTCACCAAAACTGCCGTTATATCCTTAGGCAAGACACTTCACCCACATTGCTTAGTATGAAAGTGGTGTGAGCATGAGTCTGAATGAACAATGAACTCTAAAGTGTCTTTGAGTGTCCAGAAAAAAGCTGTATAAAACTGACCCAGCATTAAACTCCACACTAGAATTATTTGTTTAATCTGAGCCCTGGAATTGCCGATCTCTACTGGACTAAAGGTAAAAAGGAACTGTTAAACTTGAAAACTACCAGTACTTCACATCACAAGGTGGAACAGAGCATTTTGAGAAGTAGACAGACTAACAATAAAGTGTTACCTAAACACGTGTGAACAAAACAAAACACAACTCCAGATCTGTTTTTGATGAGGTAACAACATTATAACATGGCTAAGTTGCTCACAAGAGTCCATTTTGTGTAATATAAGACATTTAATAAACAAAAGAAGACACAATGAACGCTTCTGGATTACCTTCCGCCTCCTTCCGCGGTGTGAAAATCAAGCACCTCAGCTTTAAAGGATTGATTCACATAAAACGCAAATTTCCCTCGGGACAATACAGTCTACATTGTGTGAACATCTATGTAAATATAACAACCCGCACATTCTGTACCAATGATCCACGGACTCAATCTTTTCAGTGTGCATGTTCTTTTTATCAGCAGATCTTCCATTTTTCATTCTTGACATGAAAAATAAATTTCTTAGAATACCTGTATCGCGGAGAATGTCACCGCCTCACTGTGACCTCTGAAGGATAATAGTGTCATTATGAAAGCTACTGTAAAAGAAGTATATGCATTATTGATCGGACATGCTTCGCCATCAGCCTTCCTGGAATAGTATTAGCGGGGACGGAAGGCTCTGTTGTACTCTGAACGCATCCATTAAACATCAGGTCATTTCCAACCGGAGCTATCTAACATCATTTAAACATGCGCTATAGATGACACGTTCATAAATGTTCAATCGGACACAGTTTCCTGATATATTTCTCTTGTTCTATAAGGTGAGTATTAGTGCTTTGTGCTGTAGGAGCGGTGTTAACGTTGGGTTCACGTTGGGTTCGCGTTTGCCTGACCAGCCAGTCGCTTCACCATTCTGTTTGAATCCAGAAAAGACTGGAACTGGACCACAGAGCGAAAAAAATCCTCATCCAAACACAGACGCTCATTTGTGTCATGTGTCTCTCAAATGCAGAAGACATCTCCTCTCCAAAATTCTCGTAACATTCAGAACAAAATATTTAACTTCTTTTCCCTGAGATTGCTTCGGTTATTAATTCTGTGAAAATTAGCACTGTTTCCTACTGTTCTATGTTGTTATTTTTCTCCTTTTTAAGTGTAAGCAGCCAAGTGTCTTGGTTAATCCGCCTGTCAATCACGCTCCCGAAATCAGGAAGACAGGACACAGCTCCAGATCCACTCGCCTTTGTAAAGTTTTTTCAAAGCTTGTGGTTGGGTTGTGAGTTGGTTTTGTGTTGCTTTAGCGTAGGCTTAGAGCTGGATTAGCATTGGGTTAGAGTTGGTTTAGAGCTGGTTTAAAGTTGGATTAGAGCTGGAATAAAACTGGGTAAGAACTGGTTTAGAGTTGGATTAGACTTGGTTTAAAACTGGTTTAGAGTTAGTTTAGAATTGGGTTAGAGTTGGTTTCGAGCTGGTTAAGAGCTGGGTTAGAACTGTCTTAGATTTGGGTTAGAGCTGGGTTGGAGTTGGATTAGAGTTGGGTTAGCGTTGGATTCGCATTTGGTTATCACTGGGTTAGCACTGGGTTTTCATTGGGTTAGCGTTAGGGTAGTGTTGGGTTAGAGTCGGGTTAGAGTTGGGTTAATGCTGATTTAACCTTGGGTTAGCCTTGGGATAGCATTGGGTTTGTGTTGGTTAGCATTAGATTAGCATTAGATTGGGTTTAGATTAGCATTGGGATAGCTTTGTTTTAGCGTTGGCTCTGTTTGCAGCATAGACTGTATAAAAAGTGGACTAAACGAGTGTGACGTCACCTATAGTGTCCGTCGCCAATCAAATGAAGCTCTCGATGCTCACGGTTACAGGAGCGAATTTGGAGCCAGGCTTTATATTAGGAATAGGATTTTTTTGACAGATAAAAGTAGAAAAAACTAAACACCAGGCTCATGTAGAGTGGGTTAATACAAACATTTTAAGACCAAAATGGCGAGAATCACTGCAGCAGTTGCAGAGAGAGGGGCCACAATATTCCAATGCAAGTCAATGGGAGCTGGGGTCAGAAGGAGCCGGAAGAGCCGCATGCGAAATTCTGATTTGGAACGCGGTGGCTAGCGTGTTAGCTATGTCCATGTATATATACAGTCTGTGGCTTGCAGTGACAGAGGAGCAGGAACAAGGCAATTCATCACAGAAGACTCCCCGATGCGGAGGCCAGACCCGGGCCAAAGCTGGATTCAGAATATTCTACCAAAAAACTGCTCTGCGAGAGTGGGTGCAGCTCGTGCCAAGAAATTGGAGTTTCGGGATTCCAAAGACGATTAAGGTGACGGTAAAGTGCATTGCCCTTGTTGGAAATTTTCTTTCCTGAGCCTGACCCATTCTTCAAATCCGCTGGGGCGCCCGGTCAGGAGGAGAGAGACTGCAGTGTAGCACCCACAGACTGGATAAAGAAGAGGACTACGAGAGTGTGATTTCACCCACAGAGTTCAGCTCCAGTCAAATGAAGCTCACTGACACTAGGAATTAATTCATTTAATTTAAATAAAAACACTAGCCAGTTAATCCAATGTTTTGACCAAAATGATGAGGCTCACAGCAGCAGTTGCAGACAGAGGGGTGACAGTTTTTGTGTTTTTGTCAAGTCAGTTGGAGCCAGATCGATGGAGCCAGAAGCACCCCCATGTTCACTTCCTATTTGCACCTTATTTTTGCATCCTGATCAGTCAATTTCTAATCAAACATCTGGGTCTGGTGTCATTTCTTAACCCTTATTTAGTTTAGTTTAGTCTTTATTTGAAGGGACAATGTACAGAGACATTAAGCTCATAAAAAACAGAGATGTTCCGCACCAGATTAAAGCTAAATGGCTAGTTTTCGTCTGCAGTCCCTGGTTTACAGAAATAAATTGTACAATGCAACTATAGTCAACAATAAGAACAATACACACTATCCACTATCACACTATCACACCGCACATTAACAGAGGAGAGAAAACATTAGATATTTACAGCGTCACAAAAGTCATTTTATAAAATACTAACCTACCATTTCTACATAGCACTATTACAGTCCAGAGCTTACAAAAATACAATATTCCAGTGTTACACACATTACTACAAAGTGTGTGGTATTACGCGCTTGTTATCAGTGCTGCAGGTTTGGTTATTCCACGGCCATTTTTTAAGCGCCACAGAAAATGTGACAAATAGTTTGTTTTTTTAGTTCAGTCGGGAGATTATTCCACTCCTTTTATAAGAAGGCTGTCTGTGCGAATGAGGTTTTGTGTTTTGGTTTGATACACTGCCCCCTGGTGGAGGCACGTGTGGCTCTGGTTGTCACTGTTATTAAGGATTCTATGTACGAATCGAATTGAGGCTAATCTTATTTAACATCAACAACCATCTCCTGATACCAGTACTCTAACTTGACTGTTGTTGTTTACCCAAATATTTGTTTTTCTTGTATTTGAGTAATTTCTTGGGCCCTACTCTGTTCACCACACCACTGTGACCTCTTCAAGCAATGAAGCTGGCACCAGTGTCTGCGTTAGCAATTCATTTATGCTCATTTTATTGTAATTCATTTTTCAAAGAGCAGACTTCCCGCCAACTGTGCATATTCCACACCTCATAAGTAATCACTAACGGCCACTGGTCTTCTGTTTTCTATGTCATCTATAGACCTCGCAAAAGGGCCGTGCATATGTGCATCCAAACACAATAATATGCATTCATTCAGTATAATTCAATCAGGTACAAGAGTATTCAAGCAGCATTACAGCCCATTTGTCTTCTGAGCTAAAAGACCAAAGTTCTGCAGCTAAACGAGCCACGAGCCGCTCCATAACGCACGGCTCCAGTGATTAGCTGCCATTGTTTCTGGGCGATCCAATTACCCACACAATCATGTCCCTATAGAGAGACGCACAGAGGCACACGTACGGGCCCCTCCTGTAATCCAACATTATTCATTATAGAACCTGGTAACAGCCGCTGTACCTGCTGGGCTCCACACAGCCACACACACCACTTCTGTCGTGTTGTCTTTGAAAATAAAAGATTTTTCAGATGAGATGCATTTGAGAAAGTGTGTGTAGGAAGCAAAGATTGAATTGTAAATGTATTTGAGTTCCCCGATAAGCAAAGAAGTGAACTAAGTGAACTGATATATTTCTCTTGTTCTATAAGGTGAGTATTCGTGCTTTGTGCTGTAGGAGCTGTGTTAACTTTGGGTTTGCGTTGGGTTCGCGTTTGCCTGACCAGCCAGTCGCTTCTACTTCTGTTTGAATCCAGAAAAGACTAAAACTGGACCATAGAGCAAGAAAATCCTCGTCCAAACTTGAGATGATCCAAAAACAGATGCTCATTTGTGCCACGTGTCTCTCAAATGCAGAAAACATCTCCTCAAAGAAGTGAACTAAGGGCGTGTGACGTCACCCACAGCGTTCAGCTCCAGTCAAATGAAGCTCATGAGGCTAGCAGTTAAAGGAGTGAATTTGGAGCCGAGTTCCAAATTAGGGATAGGAATTTATTTACAGACAAAATAGCGAAATAAAAACCCCAGGATCATGTAGAGCGGGTTAATACAAACATATTAAAGGGCTATTTTCTGATCTATGTTATAATGTCATTTCCTCGTCACAAACATAAACAGAAAACACTGTGTTCCACCTTGTGATGTTATGTGGTAATACTGGAAACTTTTAAACTCGTACACCTTCACTAGAAACATATGGATCATTTCAGCCCTGGAATTGCAAATCTCTACTGAACAAAAGATAAAAGGAACTGTTAACTTGAAAACTACCACTTCATGACTTTGGAGCTTTGGAGATGTAGACAGACTAATAATAAAGTGTTACTCAAACATGCGAATGAAACAAAACACAACTCCAGGTCTGTTTTTGAGGAGGAACAACATTCCAATGTCCAAAATCTCACGATAGTCAAGATAGTCAAGACCTTTAAGACCAAAATGATGAGGCTCACAGCAGCAGTTACAGAGAGAGGGATGACAATTTTTCAATGTAAAGTCAACTGGAAACAGAGATGGAGCCAAAAACACGCCCGTGTTCACTTCCTATTTGAGGGTTAGCTATATCCATTTATATATACAGTCTATGCTGATACGTTACATTCAAGGTGCACTGTGTAACTTTTCTAGAACAAGGGCTGCTTGTCACCATGGAGATGTTATTGCTTTGCGTTGGAGGTTTCACTTTTCAGTATTAACGTGAGCCATATTTCCTAGTGGTCCTTTAGAATTCAGGCAAACTCAGTAAACTGCAGCTTGGCTAAAAGATGTCAGGTTCATAGAGCATCACATTTTAATACTGTTTAAAAATGTTTTACTTGTCCACAGTCATGAAGGATTTTGGTAACGCCGTTTGATCCCGAGCTCTATCGGATACATTCATGACATTTTAGAATTTCTGTCATAATTTCAGATGAAGGGCAGGGCCTTTATAACTCTACGGGCAATTAACTGTCTTTTGAAAGAAAAATCCAGAAAATCCACTGGAGTTTGTCAACAGTTTTTCAATCAGACCATGAACTGTGTTGTTTGAATCCATTTTGTATTTTTCTTCAGTTTTTTAGACTAAACATCTCCCAGTGTCACTGAAAAGTATCAGCTAGTCAGAACAATTTACCTGAAGATCAGAGTAAGCTGTGGAGCCACGTCTTTTAAATGTATTTACATGTATATACATTTAAAAGGGCTCATATACATTTCAAAGGGCTGACAGTAGCTCAGTTGGCTGAGCATTTGCCCACTGATCCAAACGTTGGTGGTTCATCATTGGTTGAGCTTTCAGATCCACTAGCCCACAGGTTGGCGGTGTGATTCCAGCTCCTACAGATGAATGCTGTTGTTGTGTCCATGGGCAAGACTCGTGGCAAAAGGAGAAATTCAATTTGTCAACTGGACAAAGTTTATTTGGTCGAATACGTTTTGCAGCTCATCCAAGCTGCTTCTTCAGTCAGCAAGACACTTAACCCACCTCGCCCCCAGTAGCGTACACCGGTAGTGCCTTGAAGGTGTAAAAGGTGTATAAAAATGTGACCATTTACCATCAGTGTTATAGACAGATTATTTGTGTATCAACACAGCGGATGCGTGCGCAGCCTGAGAGCAGAAAGTGCCGCCTTGTGTGTGGCGAACATGAAGTTGCAGTGCTAGCAGGTGATGTCAGCGCAGTAAAACAGTTTATCGCCGTGTGATAAAATAAGTTCTGATGCTAAATAAACATTAGTGACTGGGATACGACTTAATGACCCGTATGTGTTAAATGCAGGTGAGGTGTAAATGACGAGAAGAAACGTCTCAAATTTCAGTAGCCGAACATCCACTCATACCTGATCAATACACTTAGCCTCGCCCCCCGGAAGAGCCTGAAATCTGCTGAAATCCTCCAAGACATTGACATGATCCCAGACAGGACAGCGTCTCTTTCTGCAGGAGACATGTGCAGGAGAGCGCCATGTCACGTAGTCTGATAATCCCTCTATAATGTTGTTTTCTCATCACAAACAGACCTGGAGTTATGTTTTGTTTCATTCACATGTTTAACACATAAACCCTGCAGATTTAGGCTGAGTTCTTCTCTCCAACAGAAATCACAGTTGAAAACTACCACTACATGGCATCACAAGGTGGAACAGAGCATTTTGAGACTAATAATAAAGGATTAGACATGTGTGAATGAAACAAAACACAATTACAAATATATTTTTGATGAGGTAAGAGCATTAAAAGCTCACACAAGAGTCAATTTTGTATGATATAAGACCTTAAAGAACTTCTTAGTGAAATAAAAGATAAATAAACAAATGTAAAGAATACACAACATTCTGAACAGCAGAACTGCATTCATATAATCCTATAGAATGCTGTAAACACTTTTGGAGTTGTTGTACCATCTGTCACACATGCTGCAGACTGATAAAGGCTCTGGAACAGTTGCGTTGTGGATAGGGGACGCTTCAGGAGACAGCACAGTTAATATAAACAATCATAACAATGTCTTTGATTGATACAGTCCTTTACCTGCTCATCAGACCTCTCCAAACAGCAGAGGAGATCGAAATGGTGTCATCCCTCATTCACCCAGAGTGTACATCTGTCAGGTTTGTGCAATGAATAGCTCCAAAATATACTCAGTGTCAGGAAGAAGTTTAAAGCAGATTTAATAACGCCAAGATGAAGGGACAAAAACAGTTCACATAGGCATGGTATAACAAATCCTTAAACAGACATACAGGTCATAGGCCACGTCTCAAATCTCTTTCCTCACTTCCTTCTCCTCGATTCCCCTCCTAGATCCTCCATTTTTAAACTGTCAATCAAATGTGTTGTCCCAAAGGAAAACCACGGAATGAAGGAGTAAACCTGAGGGAGGCTTCAGGAGCAGACGCCAGAGAAAAGAATCAAACTTTCTTGGTCTCAGTGAGGAGTTTAGATCCTCTCTCCTCCCTGTGTCTCCTCTGTGGGCGGGACTTCCTCACCCATTTCCTGCAGAATTGAGGAAAGGAATCAAGGAGAATGAAGCGAGGAAAGAGAAATGAGGGAGAGAGAGTGTGCGCAAATCGACTCAAGGCATATGGCCATTCTGGACTGTTCCAGAAAGTACAGATTGCCAGTCTGCTCTGCCACCCACCATGACTCAGAAACAAATGTAGTCTTCCTTATAGTTCTCAAATCTCTACTACTGTTTGCTTTTCTTGTCTTTTTTGAAAATGCACCATGACCGAGAATCAAGTCTCTGGGATAGGCCGCGTCTCATTTCTCTTTCCTCGCTTCCTTCTCCGTGATTTCTCTCCTCAATCCTCCATTTTTCAGCCGTCACTCAAATGTGTCATATTAAGCAGTGTCCCAAAGAAAACCACAGAGTGAAGGAGTAAACCTGAGGGAGGCTTCAGGAGCAGACGCCAGAGAAAAGAATCAAACTTTCTTGGTCTCAGTGAGGAGTTTAGATCCTCTCTCCTCCCTGTGTCTCCTCTGTGGGCGGGACTTCCTCACCCACTTCCTGCAGAATCGAGGAGAGGAATCAAGGAGAAGGAAGCAAGGAAAAAGAAATGAGACGCAGCCATAGAGATAGGAAGCAACAGAAACAAGGTGATTTCAAAATAAAACAATTAACAAAATAAAAGAGGAGCCAACAGGACATGATGAGACAAGACAAGATCATTCATTCACTTTTCACACTGGTTAATGTGAATGACTAAGACAGAACTTCCAATCTGACCTCACTAAAGGCTGGTTTATACTCAGTCACGCACTGTTCTGCCAGCTGACTGCAGAAAGCTTATGGCCATAAATTTACTTTACATCGAATTTCCACAGACTGCAAGAGTTGTGATTGGTTGATCCACAAAGACTATTCGGACCAATGATTAAAAACAGCTTGGAACAGCTAAAGTTAGGCACAGAAATGTCCGCATACGAGATTGTTTATTGATACTTTGCAGTGACATCATGCTGGGGGTGTTCTACGTGTATCTGAATCTGATGGGATGTTCAGCAGTTACCATGGTGACACAATGCACACATAAGCAAACACCTTCAAAAAAAGAAAGATCTGAAAACTGTCTGAAAAGTCAAGAGAAAATACAAAAATAGATTTAAAGAGCACATTTTCAGGAGCCTGTGATCAGTTGGAACGTTCATGGTCGTGTTTAGGAGTTTGATTTTCAACAAAAGGGTAAGAGTGACTAACCGAAATGTTAAAATAAAGATCAGATTTAAGTCTAACAAGCCTCTGATAGTGCAGTGCCTCTAGTTAGCATCACATCCACAAAGAGTGTGGATGACATCAGCTGCAAAGTATTAACTGTCCTGGTGAAAAAAAACAAATGCAAATGAAATTGTTTGTATTCCAAGAACGCACTGATTACTTGCTTGAAGATGGCATCACAGCTGTACTATAAAGCAGCATTTACAGGCGGTTGAAGTGTCTTGCTGAATGGCACAACCGCAGCTCTGCACTGGTTGGATGCAGCACAAAATCTCTCCATACAACAAAGAATCCATACACTCTCCACTTTTCTCAGGCAAATGTTTGGCGCCCTCTCTCACCTTTACACAATGTCTTTAATAAATCCATAAAACGATATAAAAGAGCGGGAGGGTCATGTGAGGGGTCATGTGAAAGGTCAGAGGTCAAGCAGAAAGGTGCGTCAGCAGGAATTCATCTGCAAACTCAGGCAGCTAACAATTGTACTACAGAAATGTGATTAAAGGGCTCGTGTTACGCTATTTTCTGATCTATAACGTTGTTTCTTCATCAAAAACAACCCAGAGTTGTGTTTTGTTTCATTCACACATTTAACACACAAATCCTGCATGTTTAGGCTGTATTTTTCTCTCAAACAAAAAACACTCTGTTCCACCTTGTGATGTCATCCATACACCATACACTCCACACACCTTCGCTAGAAGCAATTGGACAATTTCAGCCCTGGAACTGCCAATCTCCACTGAACACAAGGTAAAAGGAGCTCTCAAATCAGAAAAGTTACATAGTGAGGCTTTAAGAGCAAGGGTGTCGCAAGGGCAGCGTCGTCCACATCTGAGCCAAAATCCTGGTCTGTGGATAAACTATGCGCGCTTTAGGTTGATGAATACACAGACGTACTCTCCCCCACTCAGTCCTCACTACTTGCTTTGCATAATCTCTCGGCATCCTTAGGCAATTATTTTTTCTTACTTGACAGTTTGAATGTGTCTTTGTAATTGGAGGCTGAAAAGGGACGGCACAGTTTGGCAGTCACAATTTCAGTAATAATGCGTTTGATTTATAACGCTCCGTTGAAGACTCCAAAGTGCTTTACAGTGCATTATTCATTCACTCCAAACTCGCAGTGGTAAGATACCGACTGACTGATGGAAGGGAGGAGACCAATCTGTGGAATCTTACCGCCACCACACAGAAAAAAAATGGTCTGAGAGGAGTTGTTCAAATTGCAAACACAAATTTTACAATAATAACTATCCATACATCCATACATCCATGCATCCATTTTCTTCCACTTTATCCGGGGCCGGGTCATGGGGACAAGTGTCTAAGCAGGGACTCCCAAACTTCCTTCACCCCGGACACTTCCTCCAGCTCCTCCGGGGGGACCCCAAGGCGTTCCCAGGCCAGCTGAGACATAGTCCCTCCAGCGTGTCCTGGGACCCAGCTCCAATACCGGTAAAAGCTCCAATACCTCACATTTTTCAGGTATCGGCATCAGCGAGTACTCAGACCAAATCACCGATCCGATACCACTCTGTATTTTCCTAAATGAGGACCCGTAGATGCGAGCAGCCACTGTTTACCTCGGAGGCTAATGCTACCGCTAACAAACAGAGCAGCACATAATAACCGTAAAGACATTTGTGTTTCCTCTTTGATACCTTCATTTAGCCTTTAGTGTGGAAGCTCAACTTGGTAAAATAACTGGGAGAGTTCAGCCGTACAACAGCGGCAACGGCGCTAATACGGACTTTATTTACTCTGCATAATCAGCCATGTACTCAGAGGATGGGCGTCTTTTTACCGGCCTCACTGTTTTTATCCATGCACTGTGGTAGAAACTGAAAGTGCTTAAATCAGCACAACTTATCATCAAGATCATACATTTCACCAATATTTTAGTCCTCAAAATCTTATTTATTGTTGCATTTCTTTAAAAATAGCCTATTTGAAGACTTTTTTTGCCCTTGTATTTTACAAAATTAAGTAACCCAAGTGTACTTCTTCACACTATGGTATTGGTATCGGATCAAAAAAATATGTATAAAATAAAATAATAATAAAATTGGTATCGGAACAACAGTAATAATAACATGACTTATTTAAGATATTTAAGAATTTTACAAAGGCAGTTTGATTGCGGGAAACAGAGTCCAGGCAGTGGGGAAACAGTTTGTGGGAGTTCAGGACTGCGGGACATGTTGGAGTCCTGTGGGGAAACAATATACCAGAGCTTGGCTCCGCAAAACCAGCTATGGCGCGCTCTCGGACCAGAGAACGACGCGCAGGTCGGGGAATGACGGGGCAACTACGGGCGCTCCGTCACAGGCCCCCCCTCTAATATTAATTAATAGGATGAGGGTCCAATTCTAAAACCCTGGAGCCTGGGATAACAGACCCTTTGTTCCCCCGTCGACTGCCCTGGGTGTATGTAAATGGTGTACGAGTTTGATTTTGCTCTCCAAAAAGAACTCAAAACTCAATTTCTGTTCCTATTATTTTCTGGTGTGAGATGGAGCTGAATCAAAAACAAATGTGTCTGATTTATACTTCATGTGGGCGGCTGCAGAAAGAGATGATGAAGTCAGGAGTGAGACAAAGAGGAAAATTAGGTGTGTCAAAGGCCAAATACGCTTCAGTTATTTCTTTGGTGGCCAGTCTGTTGTGCAAGAGGGATAAGCTTTTGAATGATTTTCTGCTTCACAAATGTGTACAAAGAGTGAAGATTTGGGTCTCAGAACTCTTATGGGTGAAACTGAAAAAAAGAAAATGTGTACTTACCAGCAGGAGCTATGGCAAGGCGAGCAGGGTCTCAAAACCCTCCTAACAAAGGCTGTAGGTTTGCTATGGGTTAAAAAGTATAACATAAACTGTATATAGTCTACAAACATAGACTGCACAATGTTATTTATTTTATTTATGAATTTATATTTAAAAATCCTGCATATTCTATACTGCTTTTAAAGTTTCACTGCACAGCTTTCCCTGGAATGTTCCATGGTATGACATTAAACATATCTTTTCTATATATATAACATTTCTTCTGTGAACAGAGGCGCCTGAACTGTAATGTAGCGTAATGATGTAACCTGCTTGTCTCCATTGTGGTTGACAGGTTTAATCTATACTGTGGAACATTCTAGACAAAGCAAAAACATTTCCATGGACACAGAGGTGATAGACACCTGTAGAAATGTTACGCAGTACACCTTTAAGAGTCAGTAGGATGTGATTAAGACTTCATAGTAGTAGTAATGCATAATTTATATTGATTATATAGTTTGATGGTGTATTATTTGCCCTTCTTCATATATTGTTGCGTCCCCTTTGCCCCCACAACAATAATTCTCTGGAAGCACCACAATCAGAGAAATGTTCCAGAATCAAGGCTTAATTTACAACTTGTAATTACTTTGAGACTCATGTTAAAAGGCACTCTGGATTAGGCAAGTAGATTTGTTACAGGAATAGTGGGGCAGAAAGCCATTAAAAACATTTTTAAATCAATATTGTCACTCATAAGAGCAACAAATGCAATCACAATGAAAAGTAATTACACAGACATGACTTGAATCCAGTACCACACCAACCCTGTGCCAGCTGTGTATTTTTACCAGTGAAAAACAGACTCTATAAAGAAGTGGACTAAAAACACTAAAAGAAATTAAATAAAAACAGGATCATGTAGAACGGTTAATACGAACATTTTAACATTTTTGTGCCTGGAATGTTCCACAGTGTGACATTAAACAGCTCTACTTTACATTTATTCAACTACAGGTGGTTTTACAGCTCAAAAATACCTAGAAAAACAGACATTCTGACTGTGAGCGGGGTCGCCTCTCCACAGATCTGACCTGTAACTTAGTCCGGGTTGGTCTGCATGAAGATACAAAGGTTTAAAGCCATACTGTGAAACCTTGCAGACAAAGCAATAACATCTCCATGTAGAAAAGAATTTGACGGACCCTCCACCAGAAAAGTTACACAGGTGCATACCTTTACGAAACGAGAACTGAGATGTTGGAGTCAAGAGGTCGCAATAACCTTGCATAACATTAAACATCTTACACACAATTTTATGAACAGCTGATAGGTAAAAGGTTACTGATGTAAAGATTTCATTAGAGCCCAAAGATTGCCGTTCAATAGAAATGTGATCGTAGAGTCCCCTTGTGTGTCCAGAGTTTGCCCTTTGATCTCCACCTGTATGGTTCCTACATTTACTGTCAAACTGTGATTAGGGACTGCGCTCCTTTAAATGTCAATAAGTCATTTTGTCTTTAATGATGACTCTGGTGACATTTGGGACACACGCTCTCTCTCAGCGGAACGCCTCAGCCTCAAATCAATATCAATCTAAAAGTAATGCACAGAGCTTAGCCGAGCTTAGCCGTGCGCTGCAAACTGATAACTATGTCTTCACTCAGGATGTCTGGTTAGCTTCTGGCCTCCTACAACTAGTTAACAACACCGTGTAACTTTTTGGAGTAAGCACATCACCTGCAGTCGATAAAAATAGAAAGATTTCCTTGACGACAACCAGGCAGAGGCCCTCCTAAAAAAATAAAAGTCCAGTTTGTAGAGATGCAAACCCGCTGACAGTAAAAACACATTTATTCAATTTGTAACATGATTTTGATAAGGAATCACAGAGAAACCATCGTCTAATGGTGAGCACTCTGGACTCTGAATCCAGTGATCCGAGTTCAAGTCTCGGTGGAACTTGGCTTGGTTTTTGAGACTTTCTTTAGATATTTAAATAAATGAATTAGTTTGTAATTTGTAATTTGCTTTCAATGAGTTCCATTTACAAACTAACTTGATGAGCTCAAAGGAACAAGGGTCGCAAAGGTTCCATAGTGCAACTGTAACAAGTGAGTTACGTATTAAAGTGTAATAAAAATGTGATAGCATGTAATCGGCTGTATGTGATCAGAAGTCAAACGACTGCTGGAGGGCACAGACCAGTAAATAAAACAGCGGGACAATGATATAAAGTTATGCAGGTGTATTTACAAATGAAGAAAGTGAACAACTATATACAAGCTGCAGCTCAAATAATAAACCGGTAAACAACAGAAATAATTAAGTAAATAGTCCAGTTTTTGGAATGAGGTTTCAGTTTGCGATAAAAATGGTGGCAGTGCCACTGACGTCCTTGCTGCAATTCCTCGCGGGAGGAATGACAGTAACCAAACGGAACACACCACCCAAAATGTCCAGTTGGGTTATTGAGGAGGTTGAATTTGTCCAAAACGCGCAAAATAATCCAGTGTTGAGATATGGAAGAGATGGTGGTTTCGCGTTGGAGGAGAGGAGGAAAAACAGGCCGCAACCCCCTACCAGACCAGACGTCAGGAACGGGGCTTTCTCCGGGCTGATCTAGCTCGCCATCATAGTTTAATCCAATAAAGGGCACCTGGCCTGTTAACAACAGGGCCCAAATCAATAGCAAGTTCAAAGTGTACACTAAAGGTAATAAAATTCCAAAAGCTAAAGCGATGCTAGCAAAGCACCCATCGAAACTATATAACAATTAAATCACAAAAGAGATCATCCCATCAAGCCAAATAGAGCAGTTAGCATTGTTAGCATTATTAGCGTTAGCATGCTAGTTAGCATTAGCATTCATCAATTTATATCAAAAACTACATCACACAAAGTAAACAATGTCAAGGAATAGCATGTTAGCATTAGCATTAGCATTAGCATTAGCATTAGCATTAGAAGGGGTGGCTAATGCTAGCTAATGACCTTGTGTGATAGGGTCACACTCACCAGTTCAGTAGTTGCTCTGCACACATCAAACAATCGGTCACACCACAAGGCAACAAAAGTCTGGGTCTGGTCCGACAAGAATTTGACATTTCTTTTAACAATCAGATTCTGAAGGAGACTGAGAAATTGCAAATTGTTTCTTAGACTGACCTACAGCAGCTGTTCCCCTGGCCTCTCTCCACACAACTGACTTAGAGAGAAGTCAGGGAGGTTTAAATATAGCCTCTCAAGTTGGTGATTGGCTGATTGCAACCATGTGGTGAGTGATGTGTGAGAGTTGAGAGATGGATGGAAAACCATGACCGGATTGGACTAGATAGATGGAACTGGATTGGGTGGATTGGGGTAGGTAAAAGGAACTGGACTGGATTTTTAACCCTGGTTACATAATGGTGAGCACTCTGGACTTTGAATCCAGTGATCTGAGTTCAAATCTCTGTGGAACCTTGGACAAACTATGGGAAAGTTCTATAAACACAGTTGGTTGTTTGGATTAATTTTTCATTGAGTTCCATTTGCAAACTACCTTGATGAGCTCAAAAGGAGCGAGCATTGCAAAGGTTCCATGGTGTAATGGTTAGCACTCTGGACTCGGAATCCAGTGATCTGAGTTCAAATCTTGGTGGAACCTTGCGCAAAGTATGGAATTGTTCTATAAACATAGTGAGCAATTTTGATCACTTTTTCATTGAGTTCCATTTACAAACGAACTTGATGAGCTCAAAGGAACAAGGGTTGCAAAGGTTCCATGGTGTAACGGTGAGCACTATGGACTCTGAATCCAGTGATCCCCGTTCAAATCTTGGTGGAACCTAACATGGTTGTGTTTTTGATAGTTTCTTTAGATATTTAAATAAATGAAAAAGTTTATGATTTTGGAACCTGGTGCCAGTGAGTTCAATTTACAAACCAACTTGATGAGCCCAATGGAACGCTGCTCACAAAGGTTACATGGTGTAATGGTGAGCACTCTGCATTCTGAATCCAGGGATCTGAGTTCAAAGCGCGGTGGAACGTAGGGGCATTATAAGGACAATTTCTAAACATCTTCGTCCCTAAAGAAGCACAGAGTGCAAAGGTTCCATGATGTATTTGTTAACACTCTGGACTTTGAATCCAGTGATCCGAGTTCAAGTCTCGGTGGAACCTGTTTTAGTCATATTTTTGAGACTTTCTTTAGATATTTAAATAAATTAATTAGTTTGTAATTTGTAATCTGCTTTCAATGAGTTCCATTTACAAACTAACTTGATGAGCCCAAAGGAACAAGTGTAGCAAGGGTTCCTTGGAGTTCAAGTCTCGGTGGAACCGTGGACAAACTAAGGAAATGGTCTATAAACATAGTTGGATATTTGGATTAATTTTTCATTGAGTTCCATTTGCAAACTACCTTGATGAGACCAAAAGAAGAAGGGTACCAAAGGTTCCATGGTGTAATGGTTAGCACTCTGGACTCTGAATCCAGTAATCTGAGTTCAAATCTCGGTGGAACCTTGGGCAAAGTATGGAATTGTTCTGTAAACATAGTGAGCAATTTTGATCACTTTTTCATTGAGTTCCATTTACAAACTAACTTGATGAGCCCAAAGGAACGCTGGCTGCAAAGGTTCCATGGTGTAATGGTGAGCACTCTGGACTTTGAATCCAGTGATCCGAGTTCAAGTCTCGGTGGAACCTGCTTAGATCAAGTTTTTGAGACTTTCTTTAGATATTTAAATAAATGAATTGTAATTTGTAATCTGCTTTCAATTATTTCCATTTACAAACTAACTTGATGAGCCCAAAGGAACAAGGGTTACAAGGGTTACAAAGGTTCCATGGTGTAATGGTTAGCACTCTGGACTCTGAATCCAGTGATCCGAGTTCAAATCTCGGTGGAACCTTCGGTAAAGTATGGAATTGTACTATAAACCTAGTGAGTGATTTTGATCACTTTTTCGTTGAGTTCCATTTACAATCTAACTTGATGAGCCCAAAGGAACACTGCTCACGAAGGTTCCATGGTGTAATGGTGAGCGCTATGGACTCTAAAACCAGTGATCTGAGTTCAAGTCTCGGTGGAACCTGTTTTGGTCATGTTTTTGAGACTTTCTTTAGGTATTTAAATAAATTAATTAGTTTGTAATTTGTAATCTGCTGTCAATGAGTTCCATTTACAAACTAACTTGATGAGCCCAAAGGAACAAGAGTAGCAAGGGTTCCATGGAGTTCAAGTCTCGGTGGAACCGTGGACAAACTAAGGAAATGGTCTATAAACATAGTTGGATATTTGGATTAATTTTTCATTGAGTTCCATTTGCAAACTACCTTGATGAGACCAAAAGAAGAAGGGTACCAAAGGTTCCATGGTGTAATGGTTAGCACTCTGGACTCTGAATCCAGTAATCTGAGTTCAAATCTCGGTGGAACCTTGGGCAAAGTATGGAATCGTTCTGCAAACATAGTGAGCAATTTTGATCACTTTTTCATTGAGTTCCATTTACAAACTAACTTGATGAGCCCAAAGGAACGCTGGTTGCAAAGGTTCCATGGTGTAATGGTGAGCACTCTGGACTTTGAATCCAGTGATCCGAGTTCAAGTCTCGGTGGAACCTGCTTAGATCAAGTTTTTGAGACTTTCTTTAGATATTTAAATAAATGAATTGTAATTTGTAATCTGCTTTCAATTATTTCCATTTACAAACTAACTTGATGAGCCCAAAGGAACAAGGGTTACAAGGGTTACAAAGGTTCCATGGTGTAATGGTTAGCACTCTGGACTCTGAATCCAGTGATCCGAGTTCAAATCTCGGTGGAACCTTTGGTAAAGTATGGAATTGTACTATAAACCTAGTGAGTGATTTTGATCACTTTTTCGTTGAGTTCCATTTACAATCTAACTTGATTAGCCCAATGGAACACGGCTCACCAAGGTTCCATGGTGTAATGGTTAGCACTCTGGACTCTGAATCCAGTGATCCGAGTTCAAATCTCGGTGGAACCTTCGGTAAAGTATGGAATTGTACTATAAACCTAGCGAGCAATTTTTATCACTTTTTCATTGAGTTCCATTTACAATCTAACTTGATGAGCCCAAAGGAATGCTGGTTGCAAAGGTTCCATGGTGTAATGGTTAGCACTCTGGACTCTGAATCCAGTAATCTGAGTTCAAATCTCGGTGGAACCTTGGGCAAAGTATGGAATTGTTCTGTAAACATAGTGAGCAATTTTGATCACTTTTTCATTGAGTTCCATTTACAAACTAACTTGATGAGCCCAAAGGAACGCTGGCTGCAAAGGTTCCATGGTGTAATGGTGAGCACTCTGGACTTTGAATCCAGTGATCCGAGTTCAAGTCTCGGTGGAACCTGCTTAGATCAAGTTTTTGAGACTTTCTTTAGATATTTAAATAAATGAATTGTAATTTGTAATCTGCTTTCAATTATTTCCATTTACAAACTAACTTGATGAGCCCAAAGGAACAAGGGTTACAAGGGTTACAAAGGTTCCATGGTGTAATGGTTAGCACTCTGGACTCTGAATCCAGTGATCCGAGTTCAAATCTCGGTGGAACCTTCGGTAAAGTATGGAATTGTACTATAAACCTAGTGAGTGATTTTGATCACTTTTTCGTTGAGTTCCATTTACAATCTAACTTGATGAGCCCAATGGAACACTGCTCACGAAGGTTCCATGGTGTAATGGTGAGCGCTATGGACTCTGAAACCAGTGATCTGAGTTCAAGTCTCGGTGGAACCTTTTTGGTCATGTTTTTGAGACTTTCTTTAGGTATTTAAATAAATTAATTAGTTTGTAATTTGTAATCTGCTGTCAATGAGTTCCATTTACAAACTAACTTGATGAGCCCAAAGGAACAAGAGTAGCAAGGGTTCCATGGAGTTCAAGTCTCGATGGAACCGTGGACAAACTAAGGAAATGGTCTATAAACATAGTTGGATATTTGGATTAATTTTTCATTGAGTTCCATTTGCAAACTACCTTGATGAGACCAAAAGAAGAAGGGTACCAAAGGTTCCATGGTGTAATGGTTAGCACTCTGGACTCTGAATCCAGTAATCTGAGTTCAAATCTCGGTGGAACCTTGGGCAAAGTATGGAATCGTTCTGTAAACATAGTGAGCAATTTTGATCACTTTTTCATTGAGTTCCATTTACAAACTAACTTGATGAGCCCAAAGGAACGCTGGTTGCAAAGGTTCCATGGTGTAATGGTGAGCACTCTGGACTTTGAATCCAGTGATCCGAGTTCAAGTCTCGGTGGAACCTGCTTAGATCAAGTTTTTGAGACTTTCTTTAGATATTTAAATAAATGAATTGTAATTTGTAATCTGCTTTCAATTATTTCCATTTACAAACTAACTTGATGAGCCCAAAGGAACAAGGGTTACAAGGGTTACAAAGGTTCCATGGTGTAATGGTTAGCACTCTGGACTCTGAATCCAGTGATCCGAGTTCAAATCTCGGTGGAACCTTTGGTAAAGTATGGAATTGTACTATAAACCTAGTGAGTGATTTTGATCACTTTTTCGTTGAGTTCCATTTACAATCTAACTTGATTAGCCCAATGGAACACGGCTCACCAAGGTTCCATGGTGTAATGGTTAGCACTCTGGACTCTGAATCCAGTGATCCGAGTTCAAATCTCGGTGGAACCTTCGGTAAAGTATGGAATTGTACTATAAACCTAGCGAGCAATTTTTATCACTTTTTCATTGAGTTCCATTTACAATCTAACTTGATGAGCCCAAAGGAATGCTGGTTGCAAAGGTTCCATGGTGTAATGGTTAGCACTCTGGACTCTGAATCCAATAATCTGAGTTCAAATCTCGGTGGAACCTTGGGCAAAGTATGGAATTGTTCTGTAAACATAGTGAGCAATTTTGATCACTTTTTCATTGAGTTCCATTTACAAACTAACTTGATGAGCCCAAAGGAACGCTGGCTGCAAAGGTTCCATGGTGTAATGGTGAGCACTCTGGACTTTGAATCCAGTGATCCGAGTTCAAGTCTCGGTGGAACCTGCTTAGATCAAGTTTTTGAGACTTTCTTTAGATATTTAAATAAATGAATTGTAATTTGTAATCTGCTTTCAATTATTTCCATTTACAAACTAACTTGATGAGCCCAAAGGAACAAGGGTTACAAGGGTTACAAAGGTTCCATGGTGTAATGGTTAGCACTCTGGACTCTGAATCCAGTGATCCGAGTTCAAATCTCGGTGGAACCTTTGGTAAAGTATGGAATTGTACTATAAACCTAGTGAGTGATTTTGATCACTTTTTCGTTGAGTTCCATTTACAATCTAACTTGATTAGCCCAATGGAACACGGCTCACCAAGGTTCCATGGTGTAATGGTTAGCACTCTGGACTCTGAATCCAGTGATCCGAGTTCAAATCTCGGTGGAACCTTCGGTAAAGTATGGAATTGTACTATAAACCTAGCGAGCAATTTTTATCACTTTTTCATTGAGTTCCATTTACAATCTAACTTGATGAGCCCAAAGGAATGCTGGTTGCAAAGGTTCCATGGTGTAATGGTTAGCACTCTGGACTCTGAATCCAGTAATCTGAGTTCAAATCTCGGTGGAACCTTGGGCAAAGTATGGAATTGTTCTGTAAACATAGTGAGCAATTTTGATCACTTTTTCATTGAGTTCCATTTACAAACTAACTTGATGAGCCCAAAGGAACGCTGGCTGCAAAGGTTCCATGGTGTAATGGTGAGCACTCTGGACTTTGAATCCAGTGATCCGAGTTCAAGTCTCGGTGGAACCTGCTTAGATCAAGTTTTTGAGACTTTCTTTAGATATTTAAATAAATGAATTGTAATTTGTAATCTGCTTTCAATTATTTCCATTTACAAACTAACTTGATGAGCCCAAAGGAACAAGGGTTACAAGGGTTACAAAGGTTCCATGGTGTAATGGTTAGCACTCTGGACTCTGAATCCAGTGATCCGAGTTCAAATCTCGGTGGAACCTTCGGTAAAGTATGGAATTGTACTATAAACCTAGTGAGTGATTTTGATCACTTTTTCGTTGAGTTCCATTTACAATCTAACTTGATGAGCCCAATGGAACACTGCTCACGAAGGTTCCATGGTGTAATGGTGAGCGCTATGGACTCTGAAACCAGTGATCTGAGTTCAAGTCTCGGTGGAACCTTTTTGGTCATGTTTTTGAGACTTTCTTTAGGTATTTAAATAAATTAATTAGTTTGTAATTTGTAATCTGCTGTCAATGAGTTCCATTTACAAACTAACTTGATGAGCCCAAAGGAACAAGAGTAGCAAGGGTTCCATGGAGTTCAAGTCTCGGTGGAACCGTGGACAAACTAAGGAAATGGTCTATAAACATAGTTGGATATTTGGATTAATTTTTCATTGAGTTCCATTTGCAAACTACCTTGATGAGACCAAAAGAAGAAGGGTACCAAAGGTTCCATGGTGTAATGGTTAGCACTCTGGACTCTGAATCCAGTAATCTGAGTTCAAATCTCGGTGGAACCTTGGGCAAAGTATGGAATCGTTCTGTAAACATAGTGAGCAATTTTGATCACTTTTTCATTGAGTTCCATTTACAAACTAACTTGATGAGCCCAAAGGAACGCTGGTTGCAAAGGTTCCATGGTGTAATGGTGAGCACTCTGGACTTTGAATCCAGTGATCCGAGTTCAAGTCTCGGTGGAACCTGCTTAGATCAAGTTTTTGAGACTTTCTTTAGATATTTAAATAAATGAATTGTAATTTGTAATCTGCTTTCAATTATTTCCATTTACAAACTAACTTGATGAGCCCAAAGGAACAAGGGTTACAAGGGTTACAAAGGTTCCATGGTGTAATGGTTAGCACTCTGGACTCTGAATCCAGTGATCCGAGTTCAAATCTCGGTGGAACCTTTGGTAAAGTATGGAATTGTACTATAAACCTAGTGAGTGATTTTGATCACTTTTTCGTTGAGTTCCATTTACAATCTAACTTGATTAGCCCAATGGAACACGGCTCACCAAGGTTCCATGGTGTAATGGTTAGCACTCTGGACTCTGAATCCAGTGATCCGAGTTCAAATCTCGGTGGAACCTTCGGTAAAGTATGGAATTGTACTATAAACCTAGCGAGCAATTTTTATCACTTTTTCATTGAGTTCCATTTACAATCTAACTTGATGAGCCCAAAGGAATGCTGGTTGCAAAGGTTCCATGGTGTAATGGTTAGCACTCTGGACTCTGAATCCAGTAATCTGAGTTCAAATCTCGGTGGAACCTTGGGCAAAGTATGGAATCGTTCTGTAAACATAGTGAGCAATTTTGATCACTTTTTCATTGAGTTCCATTTACAAACTAACTTGATGAGCCCAAAGGAACGCTGGTTGCAAAGGTTCCATGGTGTAATGGTGAGCACTCTGGACTTTGAATCCAGTGATCCGAGTTCAAGTCTCGGTGGAACCTGCTTAGATCAAGTTTTTGAGACTTTCTTTAGATATTTAAATAAATGAATTGTAATTTGTAATCTGCTTTCAATTATTTCCATTTACAAACTAACTTGATGAGCCCAAAGGAACAAGGGTTACAAGGGTTACAAAGGTTCCATGGTGTAATGGTTAGCACTCTGGACTCTGAATCCAGTGATCCGAGTTCAAATCTCGGTGGAACCTTTGGTAAAGTATGGAATTGTACTATAAACCTAGTGAGTGATTTTGATCACTTTTTCGTTGAGTTCCATTTACAATCTAACTTGATTAGCCCAATGGAACACGGCTCACCAAGGTTCCATGGTGTAATGGTTAGCACTCTGGACTCTGAATCCAGTGATCCAAGTTCAAATCTCGGTGGAACCTTCGGTAAAGTATGGAATTGTACTATAAACCTAGTGAGCAATTTTGATCACTTGTTCATTGAGTTCCATTTACAATCTAAGGCAAAAAAGGAGAAAATTTAATTTGTCAACTGGACATAGTTTATTTGGTTGAATACGTTTCGCAGCTCATCCAAGCTGCTTCCTCAGTTCTGGTCAGATGCTGGCGGACACTGCTTTATATCTGCCTGAAGGGAGGAGCTTAATTACAATGAAAATTACTCTGAGACAACACATATTTAAATACAGTTTCAAACTGTATTTAAATATGTGTTGTCTCAGAGTAATTTTCATTGTAATTAAGCTCCTCCCTTCAGGCAGATATAAAGCAGTGTCCGCCAGCATCTGACCAGAACTGAGGAAGCAGCTTGGATGAGCTGCGAAACGTATTCAACCAAATAAACTATGTCCAGTTGACAAATTAAATTTTCTCCTTTTTTGCCATGGATTCTACCTGGACGACTGAGGGATTTTACATACATTTACAATCTAACTTGATGAGCCCAATGGAACACTGCTCACGAAGGTTTCATGGTGTAATGGTGAGCACTATGGACTCTGAAACCAGTGTTCCGAGTTCAAGTCTCGGTGGAACCTGCTTAGGTCCTGTTTTTGAGACTTTCTTTAGATATTTAAATAAATTAATTGTAATTTGTAATCTGCTTTCAATGATTTCCATTTACAAACTAACTTGATGAGCCCAAAGGAACAAAGGTTACAAGGGTTGCAAAGGTTCCATGGTGTAATGGTTAGCACTCTGGACTCTGAATCCAGTGATCCGAGTTCAAGTCTCGGTGGAACCTGTTTTGGTCATGTTTTTGAGACTTTCTTTAGATATTTAAATAAATTAATTAGTTTGTAATTTGTAATCTGCTTTCAATGAGTTCCATTTACAAACTAACTTGGTAAGACCAAAGGTACAACGGTCACAACAGTTCCATGGTGTAATGGTTAGCACTCTCGGCATTGAATCCAGCGATCTGACTTCAAATCTCAGTGGAACCCCACATGGTCATGTTTTTGATAGTTTCTTTAAATATTTAAATAAATTAAAAAGTTTATGATTTTGGAACCTGGTGCCAGTGAGTTCAATTTACAAACCAACTTGATGAGCCCAATGAAATCATATTTGCAAAGGTTTCATGGTGTAATGGTTAACACTCTGGACTCTGAATCCAGCGATATGAGTTCAAATCACAGTGGAACCTAGGAGCATTATAAGATTTCTAAACATTTGTGTGCCCAAAGGAGCATGGTTTGCAAAGGTTCCATGGTGGTATTAGTTAGCACTCTGAACACCGAATCCAGTAATCTAAGTTCAAGTCTCAGTGGAGGCAGTGACAAAGTATAAAGACCATTTCTAAACATATAAATGAATACATTTGTAAGTTGCAATCCTTTTTCATTGAGCTCCATTTACAAACCAACTTGATGAGCCCAATGGAAGAATGGTCAGAAAGGTTCCATGGTGTAACGGTGAGTACTCTGGACTCTGAATCCAGAGAACGGAGTTCAAAAGCTGTAGTCTAATCTGTCTTAGGCACTTTAATTGTTTTCAGTTATATTTTGTTTCCATCTCTAAAAACCTGGTTCAATTTGGTTAAGTTGAAAATCACATCTTTTTGACCTAGAATGAGGATAAACAGCCTAAACAAGATTTGACCGCCAAGTCATGACAGTGTTTCAACACTGCAAAATGCAATATCGAGGTAAGTTAACATGACTTACATTAAAATATTGTACTTTAATTATGTAAATTCAACTTGACAAGTAAAATGATCTGCCAATGGAATACGTGTGTTTTTCTTAATTCAAGCAACATTAGACTTTATTATTTTAAGTGCAAAGAGCTGTTGTTGTTGTTCTTTTTATTTTAAAGGTGCATTGTGTAACTTTTCTGAAGAGGGTCTGTAACCTGTTTCCTGTCTCCATGGAGATATTAATGTTTTGGTTTAAATTCTCCACAGTATGGCATTAAACTGATCTGTCTTGCATTTATTCAACTACAGGTGTTATTTACTGCTCAAAAATATCTTATTTAAAAAAAAAAAAAAAAAAAAAAAAAAATCATTGATTCTGACTGTGAGTTTGGTCGCCTCTCCACAAATCTAACCTGTAATTTGTCTTTCAAGTCTCCAGGGAGATACATAAGTTTATGGCCAGACTGTGGAACATTCTAGGCACATTTCCGTGGAGACAAGCAGGTGATGGACTCTCCAGGAGACAAGTTACACAGTGCACCTTCAAGTGTCGCAAGCAGTATTTTTGTATTTTAAGCGCAAAAGTCTTGTTCCATTGGTAGATCATAGATAGATTTTACTTGTTAGGTGAAAGTTACTGAAATCATGATCAAACTTTCTTAATTCAAGTCTTGTTAACTTGGCCAGATTTGAGTTTTTGCAGTGAACTGAGGCTGATGGTGTCCGGTCACAAAACATGTTCCACAAAATCACCACTTCTGTCCCTGAAAATGGATCCATGATTATGTAAAGCGTTGTGAAGGTAGCAGGCAGTGGACGAGATGGACTGTTTTGTAAAACACAGATAATGACGGTGCTTATGTTGTGATCGCTTTGTCCCCATTTCATGCGCAGTGAAGTGGTTACCTGGAAAAGTTACATATTACATCTTTAAAGGGCCAAAATTACACAGAACAGACTATTGTGAAATTTAAACATGTTTTAACGTTGTTACCTCATCAAAAACAGACCTGGAGCTGTTTTTTGCTTGTGCACGTTTGAGTAACACTTTATTATTAGTCTGTCTACATCTCCAAAGCTCTACTTCTGTGTTCTGTTCCACCTTGTGATGTCATGCAGTGGTAGTTTTCAAGTGAACAGCTCCTTTTAGCTTTTGTTCAGTCGAGATTGACAATTTCAGCGCTGAAATCATCCAAATTATTCTAGTGAAGGTGTGTGGAGTTTAAATACACAATGGAGAACTTCCTGTATTACCTCATGACATCACAAGGTGGAACAGAGAAGAGAAGTTTGAGAGAAGAAATAAATATGCAGGGTTTGTGTGTTAAAGAAACAAAACACATAAATTTGTGTGAATGAAACAAAACACAACTCGAGGTCTGTTTGTGATGAGGAAACATTATAACAAAAATCAGAAAATTGCGTACTATCGACATCAAGTGCATTTCTGTATTTTTTTGAGTTATATTTTTGTATTGTCCTTCCAGAAACAAATTTGATCTGCGTTACAATGTGTGTCTTCAAACAGTGGAGTGCCAAATGTGCTGTGTAAAGTGCGGTGGCGATGGTGGCGGTGGCGGTGAGAGTCCTGTGCCAGTCTGGAGCTGTCTGTCAGGATTAGAAAAGCTCTCTCTGGCTCTGAGCTGGTGTCACTTTCCTTCAGTTATAGTCAATAGTCATTATGTGCAAGTCAATGAGCAGGTTTATTTAAGTGACGTTTTGCAGAGTGACAGGAAGCTGTGTGGGCTCAAATCACTGTATACTTGTTATTATAAGCACAAAGAGTGACAGTTGGCTTCTAATGTGATAATTAGATTGGAACGTTTGGATCTGGTTTATGGAACGACACACACTGAAAAGACATTTGCATTTCAGGCCATTAGGAGGAACTATGTGAAGCTGGATTTTAGTTTTAGCATTTTGAGGGCATACGACTTAAGGTGCACTATGTAACTTTTTGGTTGGGGGTCTGTCCTCTGCTTGTTTCTGTGGATACGTCATTGTTCTGCCTGGAATGTTCCACAGTGTGACATTAAACAGCTCTACTTTACATTTATTCAGTTACAGGTGGTTTTATAGCTCAGAAAAACCTAGAAAAACAGACATTCTGACTGTGAGCGGGGTCGCCTCTCCACAGATCTGACCTGTAACTTGGTCTGGTTTGGTCTCCATGAAGATAGAAAGGTTTAATGCCATACTGTGGAACATTCCAGACAAAGCATTTGACCCTTTGTTAAAATGCTGTTTCCTCATCATAAACATATCTGGAGTTTTGTTTTGTTTCAATCACACATGTTAAACACACAAATCCTGCGTGTTTAGTTCTTCTCTCAAACAGAAAACATTCTATTCCACCTTGTGATGTCATGTGGTAATACAGTGTGTTTTTAAACTCCACACACCTGCACTAGAATCATTTGGATCATTTCTGTTGTGGAATTTCCAATAAACAAAAGGTAAAAAAAAAGCTGCTAACATGAAAACTACCGCTTCATGACATCACAAGGTGGAACAGAGATGGAGATGTAGACAGACTAATAATAAAGAGCTACTCAAACATGTGAATGAAACAAAACACAACTCCAGGTCTGTTGTAAAGGAGGAAACACAAGAGTCACTTTTATATAATATAGGACCTTTAAAAATAAAGCACGGACGGCAGAACTCCTTGCCTTCTTGTCCCGTCAGCCAAGGATACGCACTTTTCCTGAGCTCGGGACGTGCTTGTGACTAAAATAGCATGTGACAAATGGGAATAAATGGCAGCCGGCCAGGAGTTTGCTTTTGTGGTTTATCGGTGTCATTAAATGCAGATTAAACATTAGGAAGTGTATCTGTTTGCATAGACTGGGTACTTTCTATCTTTAGGTCGAGTCAGGAAAAACAAAACAAAGTGGAATAAAAAACACTGTAGAATTAATCAGAAGCACTTCAAACTATTACGAACACTTCCTCTATTATAGTTTTAATATCATGGAGCTGGACAGTGACCCCTACAGTCTGGTTCTGGACTTTTTTTTTATTATATAGACAAATGACCATAATATATATAATTGTAATTAAAAGTCCTCTGTTCCACTAAAACTGCCTCTTGTGAGCTTTAAGTCATGTTCTAATGTTGTTTCCTCCTCAAAAACAAACCTGGAGTTGTGTTTTGTTTCATTCACATGTTTGAGTTACTCTTTATTGTTAGTCTGTCTACATCTCCAAAGCTCCAAACGCTCTGTTCCACCTTGTGATGTCATGAAGCTGTGGTTGAAGTTCACAGCTCATTTTATGTTTGTTCAATAAAGATTGGAAATTCCAGGACTCAAATTATCCAAATGATGACACATAAACATCACAAGGTGGAACAGAGTGCATCCCCCTCGTGCATCTTGGTCTATTGGGATTTCCAGGAGCAGATGGACAAATTTGCTGTGTAAAACTAACCGCTAAGGGCAAAGAATAACTACAGCCTGTCTCCACACTCATTTATCTACCAAAACTCCCTGGTGATGGTACAGTTTTAAAGTATTTGCTTCACAAGTCTGGGCTGTCAAAAACTGCAGTGGCATCAGTTCCAGCTTTGTCCAGAAGATGGCGGTACCTGGAGCAGAGACCACACCCAGGCTGAAGAGGTTTGAAGTAGGCCTTCCTGTTTCTGTGGCCCTTTGTTTTCCTGTGTTGCTGCCCGTGTGTCTTTTGTGTCATCAAAATGTAAGTGAAATTGTTTGTCTAAAGGTAAAAGGTTTAACTAAAGGTAAAAGGATCTGGCTTTATTTGAATAGATTCGACTTGGCGAGTAAAATGATCTACCAACGGAATACGTGTGTTCTTCTTAAATCAAGCAACATTTGATTTTGTTTCTTATTTTAAGTGCAAAGAGTTGTTGTTTTTCTTAAGTGTAGCAAGCTGTATTTTCATATTTTAAGTACAGAAAGTCTTGTTCAATTGATAGATTGGTAGACATTTTACTTGTCAAGTGAAATTTATTCAAATCCTGATGAAACTTTCTTAATTCGAGTCATTTTAACTTGGCTAGATTTGAGTTTTTTGCTGTGCAGTTTGGATCTTCTGTCTCCTGGAGGTCTGTGGCTCCAGTTTGGACCTCTCTTGCTATATTGACTACAGTTTGTATTGTGACAACACTAATCTCTTGTCTCTCCTGGACAGAACTCTTCATTGTGGAGGGTGCTGGTGGCAGAAAGCGTGAGGAGCACAGGGTCTCGCAGCCTGAAGATGGATGAGCAGATAACCAAACACAGTGCGCTGTAAACGCGCCTGAGCGCTGTGTGATACAACAGTATTACTGCAATCCATCATTGCAGCCATTAGTCCCACAAGTGACCCGTGGGTGTCCAGAGACGGCCTCATCTGCAGGGCTCTCCCTCTGACCTGAGGATCTGGGGAAGACTGGAGTGAGGAAGAGGACGAGTAGGTGAGGAAGCAGCAGAGGAGCTAATCTCAATGTCTGTGAGTAATTTTAAAAAATGGTTAATATTATAGCAAGTATCCCGATGTCCGTACTAGTGCTGGGAATCACAGGGTCCCTCAAAATTCTATACGATTCACGATACTTGGTTCACGATTTGGCGATACGTGTGATAATCGATTGCACATGATGCTCTGTGATACAATAAATAAGAAACAAATACATTTGAGCATTTTGTTAGTTGTTTTAAGTTAATATGAACTGCTTTACATCTGTTTTAATCATTAAGACAGTGAATATGTCAAGTGTGTTGTATAAATAAGTTTCCTTCCACTAAATAAAAAAAACTAAATTGTCGTGCGGTCGCAAAAAAGATTAAGGAAGCATCAGAGGAGCTAATCTCAACATCTGCGAGAAATAAAAACACTCGGTTAGTTTAGTTTCGATCCAATACCACGTGATATTATGGCAATACCAATACCGGTTTACCAGTCCAGCCAGAACCACACGCACAGACAAAACTTTACAAAGACGAGTGGATCTGGAGCTGAGTCCGGTCTCCCTGATTTCAGAGGGTGTGACTGACAGGCGGATTAACCAATCAGACGCGTAGTCCGTTCTCGTCAAAAACAAACATGGCTGCTTATATGTAAAAAAGGGGGGAGTTGTAAACAGGAGGTAATATTTCTTCTGCTGTGTAGTGAAGTACATCGGTAGGAAGCACAGCGCCGTTGCTGGACAAATGTATAAATTAGAGAGTTGATGAACTCCTCACCGCTGAGGAATGTTGGTGCGTAGGAAGAGGGAGGGGTGTGGGAAAGGGTCATAAAGTCCGTCAGGTGCGTCAGGTGCAGGAGCTTCACTGTTAGTTATGACCCAACAGAAAAGGCTTTGCAGAACGTATAGGTTATGTCATTCTGTTCTCATTTTAATGTGGAAGTTGCTTCGTATATAGAGACTTAAGGATTCCTTCATCATTTTACTGACATGAACAGAACAAACTCTATCTCTTCAACACTTCTTACTTTTTATCCAACCTCAAGTCCCACTAATTGTAAATCTTTTCACCCAAAAACCCAGGACACATGTTCTAGAAGATAAAGAAAGATTAGACAAAAATAGGATATTGTCTGCTGTGAAACATCATGCTCTACACAGTTCCTCCACTTTAGGCACTTTAGACATTTAAATGTGTAATGCAAAGATGGAGCCTGTTTTCTTCTACATGTGGAGCATGTGCAGGTCCCATGCGTATTAGAATATGTATTCCTCCTCTCGAGGAATCTCCTTACCAAAGCAGAGTGTGTGTTGGCCTCCTTTGTGCCGGGCTAAGGCCTACTTACTGTAGCACGCTGCAATAGAACAGCTTTTTAAAGACACGCCCCCAGGGTTCAGGCCAGATGGGTTTTACAAAAGGGGCTGAGGAGAAAAAGAGGAGAAGAAGAAGAGGAGGAAAACTAAACAGAGCTGCACTGAGACGCTACATTAGCTGGTGACGACTTATGGCTGATTGTTGGGACCAGCGGATGGCAGCTAATGCACTGTCACAGTAAATTAAAGACTGGGCGGCCATTTTGGGACTCATTTCCACCGTCTCCTCCTACACTTTTGCTGCTCCTCTTGATTGATCGTCCGCTAAATGTTGCTCTACATTTAGATGTAATCAGGACGGCCTTATCAGAGAGATGAAAGACCTCTATTCTGGGTTCATTCCATTTATACTCTGCAGTTCATTCATCACAGACACGTCTCCTCCCCTCCTCCGTCTGAACGCCATCAGCTCAGGAGAAAGTGCCAGAAGAATGGCATCCATGAACAGACTGGAAGTATCAGAGCAGAGCAGATCCTATGGTTCATTTACACGAGCGTAAGAGTCCTCCACCCCCCATCCACTCTCCGCCCCTGCAGCCTTTTACACTTAAATGCACAAACTCTGAAGAGAAGGACCGTGGACTGAAGAAAAGGGTGCGTTATCTGTTTAGACAGGCTCAGTGAAAGTCATACACTGTTACGGACGGTATGATTGAAATCCTGCAGCTTTCACAGTATGAGAGGGTCACTAAATGGTCAGGGAGGCTTAGGCAACTAAATTATTACAGCGGAATTTGAGCTTAAAATCAAAAAAGCAGTTTTAAAACACACTGTAATACATTTATTCTAAAATACAGAGAGATATTATGTTTTTCTTCTGCTATTCAGTTTTAAACATGGCAAGTAGTTGATTTTCTTGTTGAAAAATGATTGTGACTTTATTTAATCCAACACGTATGACCCAGAGTATGATTTTCTTTTTTTAATAATTCAAAGTAAGTACAGAGAAGTTGGTGAAGATAAGGGATAGGTGAAAACTGACATTTTCTGGGCACTCAGGGTTATTCAAAAGTGTTCGAATCATGACGAGGAAACACTGAAATGACTTGGTTAAAAGCTCGTAAAAGAAAATTTTACACATCATGTCCCGTTTAGATGAACTCAGACAGGACCACTGCCTGTACCTTAGACTTTAACCACGTCTGACAATCTGGGGTTATTTTGTTTGTGCTTGTTTCATCTTGTTTTGTGAAGTCCATCTCCTACTCCTTTAGAGACGTTGTTTTAATTTAGTTCTTATTGCTTCACTCCACAGCGCTTCAGCAGGCGTTACTTCTCGCATCCTTTGCTTCATTCTGACAGGTTATTGCGTTGGTATCGTAGACTGAAAAGATAAAGAAGTGTTCTAAGCGTTTACAGCGTTCAGCTCCAGTCAAATGAAGCTCACCGAGGCTAGCAGTTACAGGAGTGAATTTGGAGTCACGTCTGTTTTAGGAATAGCTTTTTTTTCAGGTTCGCCATGTCTATTTATAAATCCAGTCTATGGTTGGTGTCGTTTCAATTACAAAACTGTTATTGGTAAAACCCGTCGTGCCTGAGTTCCACTGAGTTTATCGCCATGGTTACGCCAAGGTTCCGCACTTCTCCTCATTCTGTTTTGCTTTTCCCGATGATTGGAATGAGCTGCCAAATGAGCGCTACACTTTGATCCTTTTATCTGCATTTAAATCCTCCTTAAGCGACGCAGTTTCTGATGAGTGCACCTGTTTTTAAGTGGCTCTTTCATCCTCCTTTATATTTTCAATCATAGGCCTGTCACGGAAATTACTATTATATTGACTTATCGTTCAATATAAGAAAGTTACAATATACTGTATTTTGGGGCTCAGTGTTTATCATCTGTACATTTCCTTTGTAAAACCGGGAGATCTGGGGTATTTTTTGAGAGATTTGAGTTGTAAAAGGTTGAATAAGTCACTTTTATGGCTAATTATTGGTTCATTCTGCTATTTATTTATTGCAGCTCAGGCCTTTTAATGATACTGTTTATATAAAAAATGGTTCACTGGGATTATCTTGCATTATTGTTATCCGGAATTTACACCAGGAGCGTCAGCGACACGTAACGTCGGCAGAGCTGCAAACGCGCATATTTTTAAAAGCTTCAATTTACACCAGAGACAAGAGCGGCTCTGAAAAAGGTTTAAAGATTTGGACCTGTGATCATGAGCAAGTACACACCCACTACAGACACATATTTACATGCACACACACATATGTGCACACACACACTCTCTCACACACATATACACACGCACACACACTCTCACATACACACCACACGCACACACTGTATAACACCTACAAACATCAAAGACAAAAATACTCACACACACAAATACGTACACACACACACAGCACACTCTCTCTCTCTCTCTCACACACACACACACACACACACACACACACTCTCACATTCACCCACATCCAGACTCACACACTGTCACATTCACTCTCACACACACAAACACACACACACACACACACACACACACTTGCTGTGTCCTGTGTGTATGTGCTCCGACAGCAGAGGTGACCCTGAGCGGTCCTGGACCCTGTGGACTCTGTGGACCCTCAGGAGCCGCTGGCGTCGGCGCTCGGGGTTGTGCGTCTTCATTTACCTTCGTATCAGAGGACGGGGGGAAAGGGAAAGTTATTTTCTGTGTCTGGCCCGAGGGAAAAGAGGCGCCAACAATGAGCCGCCATGTTGGTGTGAGCGCTCCAGGAGAGAGGAGGAGAGGTGTGTGTGTGTGTGTGTGTGTGTGTGTGTGTGTGTGTGTGTGTGTGTGTACATGTGTGTGGGTCAGTAGTGTTGTGATTAGCGCAGACCTCACATTAATCAGCCCCCCCCCGTACGGACCGCAGTACACTGGATTATTTGGGTCAATGATTGGACCAGCTGCTGCAGTGCATTGTGGGGGCACAGGTTACACACTCCACTGAGACCTGTAAATGTGTGTGTGCTGTTACAGTGCATCTTTATGGGTTGTCTAGCGCACGTGACTTATGTGTGGTGTGATTGAAATCCTTTAGCTTTTACAGTATGAGACCGGTCACTAAACGGTCAGGGGGAGCTGAGTCGGCGAAATCACTGCAGGGGAATGTGAGTTTAAAGGGGCACTGCGTAATATTTCTAGTGAAGGGTCTGCCACCTGTTTGTCTCCATGGAAATGTTAAATTGCTTTCTCTAGAATGATACAAAACATGATACAAACCTGATGTGATGTGCAGGAGTTTCATTAGCCGGTTCTGACCGCTCTGAAGGGGGAGTGACTTTGGATGGAGAGCAAAGGAAAGAGAATTTAGAGCATCAAAAATGAAAGTGAAACTTACAAAATATGTTAATACTATATAATAATACTATAATAATGTATGTTTTGGCTAATTTAGCATTTTCAAAACAATAAAATGTAACATGGTGATCTGAATAGGGTGTTTGTTGGCACACCCCATAGAAGTAACCTGAGATAAGACGACACGCCCCCTCTGTCTGTCCATAGGTACTGCAGCTCCCAGCAGTGTTCGGCTGACAGGGATAAAGGTCGGATTTTGTAGGGATTCTTCTCTATTCTTACAATATGAACTTTCTTTTTTTTATAATCATCAAAGTCTCTAAAAGTCATCGTTGTAAGACTTAGCCTAGCCTCGCTCTAGCATCTCTCCCTCTGATTGGTCAGAACTGCACGTTTCTGACGCCACACGTTTTGCGTCATGAGGCCAGTATTCAGGAAGTAATGTAGAAGTAAAAATCTTTTTTGGCGCAATGCCCCAATGAGCACAGGCCATTAAAAACAATATGACGCCACCTTGGATTCGTCTTCCAGGTTTTATTCTCGTTCTTTGGGTACGACTGGAGCACTGACAAACGCTGCAGTAAGAGCGCGAGGATGAGTTAAACATAAAGTGACCATATTACACAAAAATAGAGTCCTTAATGGGCACAAGGAGTTGGACAGTTATTTTTTTATGAATGGCTGGCAGCCGTTGTATTTGGCAGACAGAGACAGAATTCATTAATTATTGTTCCAGCGTCATTTAAAACACTGCAGTTGTACCTTTTTGATAGCGCTCTGAAGGGGGGGTGACTTTGGGTAGAGATCAAAGGCAGGGGAACATCAAAAACGGAGTGAAACTTAAAGAACATGTCAATACAGGCGAATATCGGTGGTTTTCAGATTTGAGAATATGATGATGTCACACTTCCAGACGGGGCAAGAGACAGTTTTTCTTTTTATATCAGAAAAATATCGGAAAGGTAAATTCCCAAATATGAAACCTAATCATTTCTATCACAAGACCGTGCTGTATTACAACAAGAATCTGCAGTTGAACAATATTAATTTTAGCTGCCCTTGTCTGTATTAAATAACATTGGCCTATAGAATGCTGTGACGTCGTCTTTAACCCACCAACTGCATTTTCAAAACGATTAAAGACGACATGTGATCGTCGCCCATAGAAGTGACATACCCCCTCGTTTAGTGGCTCCCTGTGCTCCCGCTCCCTGTGCTGGACAGTCTTTACTTTGCCGGACAGTGGCATCTGATAAAATAGATTTAAAAACAGTAAAAAATTAAGTATATGTTGTCAAAGTGACATGATCTCTCATGTTTTTGTATGTTTTCTCATTATACTGTATAAATATGAATTACAACTCAAAAATAAACAACAAACAACAGTCAAAGTCTTTTAAAATGAATCAACTGTTTGTATTAATCATGAAAATAACTTTAAAAGCGCAAAAAATTTAACTCTGCAATTTATATGCATAATAGAAAGTTTCCTACAATGGTCGCACCACATGATGTTTTTTTTAGATTCACTCAAAAGTTACAGGCGTAGCATTAACCACTTTAACGAAACTAACTGGTTTCCTTCAACTATATTATCAAAATAAACATTTGTAAATAAAACTTCATTGTTTTCTTTTTCAGGTCATACCACATGACATCCAAATATGGCAACAGCATCCCAGCTCTTTTTAAAATGTATGAAAGAGAGTTACAAACCTGCTTGTTGATTCCACGTGTCTTTTTGGAAACTGGTGAATGATGAAACTTCCTCTTTTTCAGTTGAATTCTAAATAAAAGTGCTAAAATAATCATTTCTTGATGGTCGCACCACATGATGTTTGAAAAAATGGACACGCTCGGACAATATTTGTTTGTATATCTATTAAAGAAAGCTGAAATTTCACGTGGGACTACAAAACACTGCAGAAAACATGCCGAAAAAGAAAGAAAATAAATTTGATTAGATTAAGAATAATTTTAAAGAAATTAAAAAATCAGCAATTAAGGGCGGACAGTCACACCACATGACATTTTAACACTTTAAGTACAAAAAACATGCATAATAACTGATGATTTCTGAAAAAATGATGTGGTTCCTTGGAGGTCAGAGGTCCTACAGATATGTGCCAAATTATTATGAAATTTGAACCTTTCTAACTGAAGAAATTGCAATTGGACGGAAAATGTAGGCTTCATGTCACTGACCCATTAAATAACATTGGCCTATAGAATGCATAGAATGAAAACTGACATTTTCTGGGCACTCAGGGTTATTCAAAAGTGTTCGAATCATGACGAGGAAACACTGAAATGACTTGGTTAAAAGCTCGTAAAAGAAAATTTTACACATCATGTCCCGTTTAGATGAACTCAGACAGGACCACTGCCTGTACCTTAGACTTTAACCACGTCTGACAATCTGGGGTTATTTTGTTTGTGCTTGTTTCATCTTGTTTTGTGAAGTCCATCTCCTACTCCTTTAGAGACGTTGTTTTAATTTAGTTCTTATTGCTTCACTCCACAGCGCTTCAGCAGGCGTTACTTCTCGCATCCTTTGCTTCATTCTGACAGGTTATTGCGTTGGTATCGTAGACTGAAAAGATAAAGAAGTGTTCTAAGCGTTTACAGCGTTCAGCTCCAGTCAAATGAAGCTCACCGAGGCTAGCAGTTACAGGAGTGAATTTGGAGTCACGTCTGTTTTAGGAATAGCTTTTTTTTCAGGTTCGCCATGTCTATTTATAAATCCAGTCTATGGTTGGTGTCGTTTCAATTACAAAACTGTTATTGGTAAAACCCGTCGTGCCTGAGTTCCACTGAGTTTATCGCCATGGTTACGCCAAGGTTCCGCACTTCTCCTCATTCTGTTTTGCTTTTCCCGATGATTGGAATGAGCTGCCAAATGAGCGCTACACTTTGATCCTTTTATCTGCATTTAAATCCTCCTTAAGCGACGCAGTTTCTGATGAGTGCACCTGTTTTTAAGTGGCTCTTTCATCCTCCTTTATATTTTCAATCATAGGCCTGTCACGGAAATTACTATTATATTGACTTATCGTTCAATATAAGAAAGTTACAATATACTGTATTTTGGGGCTCAGTGTTTATCATCTGTACATTTCCTTTGTAAAACCGGGAGATCTGGGGTATTTTTTGAGAGATTTGAGTTGTAAAAGGTTGAATAAGTCACTTTTATGGCTAATTATTGGTTCATTCTGCTATTTATTTATTGCAGCTCAGGCCTTTTAATGATACTGTTTATATAAAAAATGGTTCACTGGGATTTATCTTGATTATCTTTGAAAAAATGGACACGCTCGGACAATATTTGTTTGTATATCTATTAAAGAAAGCTGAAATTTCACGTGGGACTACAAAACACTGCAGAAAACATGCCGAAAAAGAAAGAAAATAAATTTGATTAGATTAAGAATAATTTTAAAGAAATTAAAAAATCAGCAATTAAGGGCGGACAGTCACACCACATGACATTTTAACACTTTAAGTACAAAAAACATGCATAATAACTGATGATTTCTGAAAAAATGATGTGGTTCCTTGGAGGTCAGAGGTCCTACAGATATGTGCCAAATTATTATGAAATTTGAACCTTTCTAACTGAAGAAATTGCAATTGGACGGAAAATGTAGGCTTCATGTCACTGACCCATTAAATAACATTGGCCTATAGAATGCAGTGACGTCGTCTGAAACCCACCAACTGCATTTTCAAAACGATAAAAGACGACGTGTGATCTAAACGTTCTGTCGTCGCCCGTAGAAGTAACATACCTCCTCGTTTAGATAAGTGTGTGTGCAGGTTTCACGGTGTAGTTGTGTCCGTGGTCCGTTGCACGTGACCGCTGCTGCTGAAAGCTACAATTTCAATTACCGTGAAAGCCCATGTACTGCCATTACATACGACACACTTTATGGTGTAGTTATCTTTATGTGCGGACGTACACTTGATCTGAATCTCATTTCTCCTCTCTGTATCCACACAGACAAAATGATTCTTTTATGTGAGGTTCTCCACACGGGTCACTGAAAACAAGGGACAGAAACAATATTGAGAAGAACAAATGTTTTTCATGGTGTTAGATCAGATTAGCTTTAACTGGAGAAAGTCCTGTGTACTCCACGCTTTAAGGTGCACTATGTAATGCTTGTTTCTATGGAGATGTCATTGCTCTGCTTAGAATGTTCCACAGTGTGACATTAAACAGCTCTACTTTACATTTATTTAATAACAGGTGGTTTTAGAGCTCAAAAATACCTAGAAAAACAGACATTCTCACTGTGAGCGGGGTCGCCTCTCCACAGATCTGACCTGTACCATACTGTGAAACATTCCAAACAAAGCAATAACATCTCCAGAAAAGTTACACAATGCAGCTTTAAAACATGAGAAACAAAACTATTTCATTTTAAACAGTTGGTGGTGGGCCAAAGTTGTTCCTCAGTTACCTTATCTACTCCGAGCATTCAAATTATTCACAGTGAAGTGTTTATATGCACATTTCACAAATTTGGGAAGCCAGAGGTGAGTTTTGCTGTCACGGTAACAACAACGGGTAAACAAATGAAGTCCTTATCTCTGCGAATGCTAATGGAGCCAGGCTTTTGTTGTGAACTCAGTTTGACTGCAGGATGAGTGCGGCGATGGTTTATGGACTTAAAACTGCAAAGGAGAAATCTGTAGTTTTATCTGTGAGGCAACAAAACAGGCCAAATGCAAATGGGGCATTTTTGAGTGCTCAGAGAAAATGGTTTTGGATTATTATAATCTCTTCTTAAATTAACAAATAACATAAAACATAACTGTAAATGGCAAAAGGAGAAATTCAATTTGTCAACTGGACAAAAGTTTATTTGGTCGAATACGTTTCGCAGCTCATCCAAGCTGCTTCTTCAGTTCTGGTCAGATGCTGGTGGACACTGCTTTACATCTGCCTGAAGGGGGCACTAACTACACTGACATTAACATCTTGGGTTCTTTTTTAAAGACAATACAGTAACGTGTAATGTTGTTGATGTTAAAGTACACAAGAACACAAAAATAACATCTTTGGTACAATGAAATTACTCTGAGACTAACACACCTATTTATTTACAGTTTCTGTTAGTTCGGTGAGTCTATTCAATATGCAGTGGGAGTGGGGGAGTAGTTAGCAGAACCATTCAGGGCCATGATGGTGTTTTCACACCTCTGGACATGACCTGGCTGGTCCTATTGTTTTCTCTGTTTGTTTTGATTTAGGCGGTGTCCACCAGCGTCTGACCAGAACTGAAGAAGCAGCTTGGATGAGCTGCGAAACATATTCGACCAAATAAACTTTGTCCAGTTGACAAATTGAATTTCTCCTTTTGCCGTGGATTGTACCTGGACGACTGAGGGATTCTACACATAAATGTAAATGTCTTTAAACCAAGTTCTGATATCGCTCACATTTGTCGAGTGATTTTCATTTACCAAAATTTCTCTGGATTTTTCATATTTTGTGATATTCTGAGGTGAATCCCCGTTTCGTAATTGAAATCACATTATGTTCCACTTCACTTTTGCCTCCACCTTCCTCCATTCTTTCTTTCGAATGTTTTTGTTTATACATTTTTAAAGGCTCTATTGTTCCAACTTTAATTAAAACACTGCAGACGTACCTTCTGTGTGGTGAGCCCACCGTGCCAGGACCCGACTGCGCCGTCTGGCATCATGATCCAGGGCTGTTGAAAGCCATTGAGTGAAACGGTAACAGTCTCCAGAGCACAAACGGGTGAGTTAGTGCTGCCCCATTAGCCCCGGGATGAGCTGGACCTGGATGTGGAGGCTGATCCCCTGGTGCAGAGCTGTGCGCACTCAACTGGAATCAGAAACCCACTGCAATTATTATGACTGTTTTATGTTCTGTGAGCTGAGCCGTACATACAGAAGGCATGTTATGGGCAGGGCTCCAAATAACTATTTAACAGGTTCACTTACCTCAGAGTGGTCCACGTGTCCTCTGCTGAATCGCCTGGCCACTCAGACTACACGCTTTTCCAGTATTTTACAGAGGCGTAAATCTAATCAATCAATAGCATTATTTTCATGTGCTATGAATTAGGAACTGTAATTATAAAGGTAAACTCTGGAGAAATGATGTGCTAAGAGCTGGATCCCCAACTCTTTGGCACTGGAACTGTAGCAATAAGTGTTGATTTTTTTAACAGTTGTCCAAGGACAGTAAGTTTACGTCGCATAAATGTATAATTATAAGTTCTACATAGGCTGTCATCTAGGCTATAGTTGACTAAAGAAATTCTTGGACAAACTAAAAACATGCTGATCGATCAATTAGTCGACTAAAAACATGTCGATCGATCAATTAGTCGACTAAAAACATGCTGATCATTCAATTAGTCGACTAAAAGAGGGTGTGACAAAACTATTAAATATCTCTATAATCTGAAAAACTACTATTTATGCAGAAAAATAAAATGGTATGTTTTTATAAAAAATTCCGAGATCTTCCAGAGGAAATAATTTCGAGAATGAACACAAGGGACTGTTGGGATTGTGTGTAATGAACTGTTTTTCCTGTATCCATGGAGACCGTGCAAAAGGCTAAGGAGCTAGCAAATGTGGCAGAAGACCTTCCAGAGGAAATACTTTAAGGGAATGGGCCATTTCATCACTTATTTTTTATTTTATTTTTTTTTTATTTTATGAATCAGGTATTGTTACAGGAGTTGGGAGGAGTGCATGAGGGAGCGAGCATGTCTGTGTGTGTGTGTGTGTGTGTATTGTACTGTATTGTGTATTATTAATATTATGTGTTTCTGGACCCCCTCGAAAACGAGATGGCACATCTCAAGAGGCATTCCAATAAAATAAATAAATAAATCACCAACAGAAACCCCAGAGTAGAGTAAGAACAAAGTCTTTCCTGTTCACCTGGCGCCCCCTGGAGGCTGCTGTGATGCTGCAGGACACAGAGGAGGGACACTTTTGGCTCTTGCTCTCCTCAAACTGCCCCGACACAGGATCTGCTGACCCTCCCTGACCAGTCCTCCTGTTAAACTGACCCGACACATTTGACTCAGACACAGAGGACACTGAGAAGAACCATGTAAATGTTGCAGCAACAAAACTTGACCTTCCCTCAGGATCAGTAAAGTGTCTCTCCCTCTCGATACATACTTTGCTGTAGCTTCTGCAGTTCTGTATAAATCCCTAAACTCTATTAAATACTTAGCAAAAAAAAAGGAGAAAATTTAATTTGTCAACTGGACATAGTTTATTTGGTCGAATACGTTTCGCAGCTCATCCAAGCTGCTTCCTCAGTTCTGGTCAGATGCTGGTGGACACTGCTTTATATCTGCCTGAAGGGAGGAGCTTAATTACAATGAAAATTACTCTGAGACACACATATTTAAATACAGTTTCAGTTGGTCAGGTGATACAATATGGAGTTGTTAACAGTTTCTGTTAGTCAGGTGAGTCTATTCAATATGGAGTGGGAGTGGGGGAGTAGTTAGCATATCCATTCAGGGCCATGATGGGTGTTTTCACACCTCTGGACCTGACCTGGCTAGTCCCATTGTTTTCCCAGTTTGTTTTGATTTAGGTTTGAGGATAGAGTTATAGATGGAGACAAATGATGTCTGAGACCCCCATTTCTGTTCAAGGAAGGATTCTCTTTCTTGACAAAAATAGCTTCTTTAACTCCCCTCTCAAACCAGTTCTTTTCTCTGGCCAAGATCTGGACCTCGCTGTCCTCAAAGGAGTGGCCTGTGGCTTTTAGGTGGAGATGTACGGCAGATTGCGGCCCACCCTGGTTTTCCCGTCTGTGTTGATACATCCTTTTGTGAAGTGGCTGTTTTGTTTCTCCAATGTAGCGCTCACTGCAGTCTTCACTACACTGAAGTGGTTCCTACAAGCGCAGAGGGAAAGGAGAAAGAAGAACAACACGTGGAGAAAGCCCTCTCCGTTTGTGGATATCCTAAATGGGCTTTCAATAAAACTAAGAGAACAAAGAAACAGGACAACAGAGAACCAGAGCCCAGGAGAAGGGGTGTAACTATTCCTTACCTGGCTGGCGTTTCCGAAAAAACTACAGAGGATCTTCAGACAACATGAAATCCCAGTCTATTTCAAACCCACAAACACTTTAAGACAAAAACTGGTCCATCCTAAGGACAAAACTCCGAGCCACAAACAAAGCAATGTGGTCTACTCCATTCAGTGTAGTGAAGACTGCAGTGAGCGCTACATTGGAGAAACAAAACAGCCACTTCACAAAAGGATGTATCAACACAGACGGGAAAACCAGGGTGGGCCGCAATCTGCCGTACATCTCCACCTAAAAGGACCTCAGTCTGCCGTACATCTCCACCTAAAAGGACCTCAGTCTGCCGTACATCTCCACCTAAAAGCCACAGGCCACTCCTTTGAGGACAGTGAAGTCCAGATCTTGGCCAGAGAAAGAGAATCCTTCCTTGAACAGAAATGGAGGTCTCAGACATCATTTGTCTCCCATCTATAACTCTATCCTCAAACCTAAATCAAAACAAACTGGGAAAACAATGGGACTAGCCAGGTCAGGTCCAGAGGTGTGAAAACACCCATCATGGCCCTGAATGGATATGCTAACTACTCCCCCACTCCCACTCCATATTGAATAGACTCACATGACTAACAGAAACTGTTAACAACTCCATATTGAATCACCTGACCAACTGAAACTGTATTTAAATATGTGTGTCTCAGAGTCATTTTCATTGTAATTAGCTCCTCCCTTCAGGCAGATATAAAGCAGTGTCCGCCAGCATCTGACCAGAACTGAAGAAGCAGCTTGGATGAGCTGAGAAACGTATTCAACCAAATAAACTATGTCCAGTTGACAAATTAAATTTTCTCCTTTTTTTTGCCATGGATTCTACCTGGACGACTGAGGGATTTTACATACATATTAAATACTTAGGCGAGTCGTAAAACTTTTAATCGACCAATTAATCAACTAAAGGACTACAGCCCTTATAAGTTCAGAACTTTAACAAAATACTAGTTTTTGTCCCACAGATCTTTGCGTTGTCCCCAGTCTGTGCTGTTGATGAGAGTGCTACAGATACAAGAGGAGAGGGAGCAGAAGGCAGCCAAATGAAAGGTTATTATAGTTAAATACGAAATCTCGGGGCGCCCATAATGGACAAAGTAATAGCACACGAGTAATCAGAGCCAAATTCATTGTTTTATCTGCGGCCTGAGTCCATCACAGGAACAATCCGCCGAAGATCTGTGGCGAATATTCAGTCGGAAACATGGAGGTCACTAGAGAGGAAGTCTATAAATCCTAATAATCACTGTAAAGGTGCGAAAGGACCAACCACTATTTATCCATCAGCCCGGATTTATGTGCACAGCGAGTGCAAATGATTCAGATTTAATTTCATATAATGTGGCCTTTTCATGGGTCTGAAACGGTGCCGAATACATTTGGTGTTTGCATTACGACCTAAACGAGGCTTTTAAAACGTGCCATACATTATTCAGGTTTTTAGAACACTTTTAGAGCACTTAAGGATATACAGAATACCATAATGTGTAATGGGAAACATAACACTACAAAATATAACTCAAGTTCATTTAAACAGGCCACTAATAAACTGTGTATATGGTGTTTTAATAACATAGTCTACTGTTCATAGTACTTTTATTTTGTGCTTTTACTTACTTAAAAATGTTGTGGGGTTTTTTTTTTTTTAATTGCTTTTTATGGTTTTGTTTTTTATTGTTGTTTATTGTCTTAAAATGACCAGGTGTGCACAAGAAATTTCAGTAAAATTAGGTATGAGCACTGTACATGTTTTCATAATCCATCCTTCACCCCAGACACTTCCTCCAGCTCCTCCGGGGGGACCCCAAGGTGTTCCCAGGCCAGCCGAGAGACATAGTCCCTCCAGCGTGTCCTGGGTCTTCGCCAGGGCCTCCCGGTGGGACATGCCCGGAACACTTCCTGAAGGAGGTGTCCAGGAGGCATCCAGAACCGATGCCCTCCCCTCAGCTGCTCCTCTCGATGTGGAGGAGCAGCGGCTCTACTCTGAGTTCCTCCCGTGTGACTGAGCTCCTCACCCTATCTCTAAGGGAGTGCCCAGCCACTCTGTGGAGGAAACTCATTTCAGCCGCTTGTATCTGCGATCTTGTCCTTTCATAATTCAAATCAATTTTTTTTGTTTTTTGCTTATACTTTCTTGGCCCCTGTTTTATTCTTTTTCTCGTGCATCATTCTTATGATTTTATATTATTGAATACTAATTAACTTGAAAACTACTGCTACATGACATCACAAGGTGGAAAAGAGCATTTTGAGCTTTGGAGATGTAAAGACTAATAATGCAGGATTACTCAAACGTGTGAATGAAACAAAACACAACTCCAGGTGTGTTTTTGTGGCGGTAACAACTTTCTGACATGGCTTGAAGCTCAAGAATCAATTTTGCGTAATACAGGACCTTTAAAAACCAAACTAAAGACATCCTGATAGTATGTAAATTATATCTCTTGTGCAGATACTGAAGAATGGCAGTCGCTGACATGAATGGGCCTTGAGGCGTTTCTTATAATGACAGTTAACTGACGTTTTACTATTACAGATTCAAGCGTGCGTAGAAATGCTCACTTAGCTCTTTACTAATTGATTTGTGTGCGGAGTGAACGCTCAGGGCTAAAGAGCTGCTGTGATTATCGACGATCACATTGGGTGTGTCTGTCAGCAGAGCACGGACTGTGTCTACTGTTTGAATTGGGGTCAGCACCTCCACATCACACAATGTTTATCCACCTGCAAAATCTATGGAAACCCCCTCAAGACACTTTCTGAGACTTTCGCTCGTGTTTAATGCAGCAGAAATCCCACAGTGGTCAGCAAAGACGTGACAAAACAAAACAGAACTGTGGCGTTTTACTGTCTGACAGGTCAAGTTGGAGCATCGGTGTAATCCCTGAGTCATCCAGGTAGAATCCACAGCAAAACAAAAATTAAATTCTGTCAACTGGATGAAAGCAGCGTCTTCAGTTCTGGTGAGATGACGGTTTCTGTTTGTTATTGTAGTTCAACAGGCCTCGCTAAGTGTGAGCTGTGCGCGTAACTATAAGAAAGTACATGTGTTCATTTCAGTGTAGTTCGCTCCTCCCTTCAGACAGATATAAGGCAATGTCCACCAGTGTCTGACCACAACTAAAGAAGCAGGTTTGAAGACGAGTAAGCTTAGTATGAGGAAAAACCATGATAATAATGCATTGGTCTTGCATTGCACCTTTCAAAATTGCTTTACAGTTTCCATATTTGGAATTCTGATCACATCAGAGCAACCAAACATCCCATAAGGAGCGAGGCTGTTGAACTGAAAGCCTCTATGTTCATAATTTGATGTACGGACAAAAAAAGTGAAATAAAAACACTAGGATCATGTAGAGCAGGTTGAGATCAATGTGACAAGTCTGACAGCAGCAGTTACAGAGAGAGGTGACAGTTTTTCAGTAGAAAGTGGATTGGAGCCAGTATCGATGGAGCCGATGTCTATGGGCACAACTCATTCTGATCAGGTCTTAAATTGTCATCGTTGGAAGGCATTGATCTGTTTGCTCTCCTAATGTTAGAAATCAGTGGGAGAGGTTAGAAATTACAATAAACTACCATTTATACAGATTTAAAATTAACAAATAATATATCAGTTCAAAGAATGTTTTTTGAGTTTCAAGATTTGACATCCCTCCATGTTCTTAAAAACATAAAATAAGACAACTTTTACTTTGGATTTTGCTAATCAATCACAAGTATTGATAAGGCTCTTTAGTTTTATCCTTAAATCACTACTTGACTAAACAGGACTCAAGTGAAGGCAAAGAATCCAATACAGATCGATCACTGCTAAAACTCTGTGTGGTCAATAGAGCGCGGTCCCCTGGCCTCGGCTCGCTGACTCACACCAAGATTTACCCTCTACACGACTGTAGTCCGAAAAAGTAGGGCATGTAGGATTTTGTTCAATATTTCATTAGCGGTTCTGTACCCAGTGACGTTTTCTCTTGTATTTGAGCAAATTGTGTCTTGCCCCAGTTCAGAAATGTTGGATAAGCAGCTCTTGAGGTCAAAATGTAAGAATAATTTTGCAACACACGGAAAAGGAGTGCTAAATGTATTGATTAGGGCATTTCATTTTTGTAAGAGGACATATGCTGCTATACAGTTATAATCTATGACACCCGTGGATCATTATGTTATAAACCAGACGCAATATTTACATAATCCAATCCAACTTTATTTCTAATGCAATTTAAAAACAACACAGCTGACAAAGTGCAGTACACAACAATAATTATGAAAGGTAATAAAATAGACACAGATTACGAAAAACATAAGACACATAAAAACACACCAGACACTAAAAAGTCAACTTAATCACAGTGAAATGCTAAAGTGAACAGGTGAGTTTCAAGAGCTGATTTAAAAACCAAAAGTGACTCAGTCGGTCTAAGGTGCAAGGGTATTCCACAATTCTGGACCCACAAGAGAGAAGGAGCGGTCCCGTCTAAGTTTCCTCTTGCAAGCAAAGAATGATCCAGCGACCGGAGTGAACATGCAGAGAAACTTGATAAAGGAAAAAGTCCGGCTGATGTTCATTGATTCTGAAGAAATGTGTAATGTTTTTCAGCCCCCTGTGATTATTTTTCCTTTATTATTTCCAATACAGATGGATGGATGTGTGTCACTGATTGGCTCCCCCACCTGTCAATCACAGCCATCGTCCAAGTGTGTATAGACCTTTTTCACAACGGCTGAAGTGCCGTGCTGTAGGTTTGAGGAACGCCCGATTAAGGGTTTTTTGTGGCAAAACGTCTGTGTAAATGTCTGACGTTTTCTCCACCAGCTTCATAAATCTGCCCCATCACCAAATCTTCAACCAACAAGGTCCACAAAGGATAAACATTCTTCAAGAAGAATTTATCCACAACGATCAAGGGAAGAAAGACGAAAGCTTAAAGGAGAACAACAACGAGCATTGGTGAAGTACTGAGAAAAACTAACGTCATGGTAATGAATAAAACATAAGTAACTTGTTCACTCAGACTGATTCTAGAATTAAAATTAAAAATCGATTTCATGATGTAGGTTTAAGCATAATGTTAGATAGATTTGTGCAGTTCGAATGCTGGAGAAGTTCACAGATTACATTTCTAGCGGGACCTCCGGCCGTTGTGAAAAAGGTCTATTCTGAATCCCAGACAAGCAGATCACACTAGTGAGCAGAAGATTTCCTTTGTACCAAAATGTCTGCATGACGCTGGCAAATCCTATGTGTATCCTAGATTAAGAAAATAAAACTGGAGAAGGAAATAAGTACTTCACAGTGGGTGTGTACCGGTGCCAGTGAAAACAGGAAAATAAAGTTAACTCAAACATGCACAAATCACTCCAAATACCATTTTGAGAAGGAAAAACTACTACATGAGTTAAAAGCTATAAAAAGTGGATTTTACAGAATGGAAAATGTCCCTAAAATGTGTAATGTTACAGAACAGGTCCTGCTGATTTAGTTTTTACAGCTGATGGTTTAATAAAGCTCCATCCGCTGCAGGCCGTACCTCATTTACATCTGGCTTCCTGCTGACACAAACAATCACAAATGTGAAGTGTTCTGTGCGGATGAGGTTCAAACGCCTCCTCCTCCATCTCCTCCTCACCTCCTCATCATCTCCTCCTCATCTCCTCCTCCATCTCTGGCTGTATTTATGAAGCCTTTAACTGTTAACTGGGAGGACACTTGAGTTCCTCCTTCATTTCCGATGCTGTTTTAACAGAAAGAGGCTTTGGAAGGGCGATTTGTGAAATATTAATGGAGCGGTGCATTTGTGCTGTAGCCATGATGGAAATGTGTTTTCAGAAGACCCCCTCGCATCTCCTCCCCCGCACGCTTATTCAACACCGTAATGGGAAAAGCAAGTAAGCACAAACAAACAGGCATCAGAGGGAGGATAGAGAGGAGGAGGGAGAGGAAAAAAGAGGAAAGGAGAGAGAAAAGAGAGAGGAGGGAGAAAAGAGAGAGGAGAGAGCATCAAGACGAAATGGGGGGTTAAGTGAAGACATTTACATAAGAGGAAAATACTTGTCTGTTTTACGGTGAAATGTTATTAAAGCTACAGTATGAAACTTTTATCATTCCAAGGAAATTGAAAGTTAAAATTATACCTCGGATCATTTTTCACAGAGATAGATCAGTTTCATGCATAACTGAGGAATATTACAGCCAAAACAGGTCAAATAAGAGACACGAACTGCTCACAGTAAGGACACATTTTTGCAATAAACAGAAAAAAACATGCTTTTATTTATTTTAGTTCCTTTTCCCCCTAAAAGTTACATGTTGTGGCTTTAAACTGATATAAAGTGGTTATGCCTCAGCAAAACAATCACAGTGTGGATTATGAAGCGCACGCAGCATTAAACTCCACTGTGGATGTCTGAAAGGTGTTGAAGATTAAAGTTTTTTGTCCAGTACATTTTTCTTAGTTCAATTTCAGAGTTTACTTATAATTCAATATGTGGACGTCTGGTTGATTTTGTAACTTTGGGTGATGAAGCATGAATGTATTGTAACATTAGCATCTCTGAGTGTCCAAAAAGCCCTAAATTATGACTATATTATTCATATAAACTAAATATAATCGAAGGACATCCACAGTTTGATTTCCCTGTTACCGTGGCTACAAACTGAAACATCTCACCTGTTCACGGTCTGTAAATGACTCAAATATCAATTATTTCTGTGTTTTAAATGAAGCTACTCCCTAAATTCTACTCAGAGCTGTTGAGCATCTGTGGTGATGTCATGGCCAGGCTTGTCGACAGAAATTTGAGGGCCCGGGGCAAGAAGCCTTATATGGGCCCCCCCTAATATAAATTAAGAGGAAGGGGTCCAATTCTGGGCCCCTAAAAGGCTGTTGACCCCTTTGCTCCTCCGTCTACTGCCCTGGTTATGTTGATGGCCGCAGAGCAGTGATACGGAGCACTGACACTTGTGCGTTATGCAGTTTTAACGCACGACAACCATTGTGGTATGAATTAGGGCTATATTAAAAGAGTTAAATTGCTATTGGTTTAAAACAAATTTTCTGCACTTTATTTTGAGTGAGTAACTAACTTTATATGAACTTCTGATCTTGTTTTACCATAGACTTTAATGAATATGTGTAATATATGAGCTTTATAACAACTGCAGGGCATATTTAAACCATCTTGAACAATATTTCGTCATTCATTTCATTTTAAGATCGAATGCACAAACGTTTACAATTTGCCAGAGACCGAAGCAGCCTCTGCGTCAGTCCGAGGTGTTCCTGACCTTCTCTTGATCATCCTTCACTCCTCTGTTCCTCTCTTCTCCTTTACCATATTACATTTGCATCTCACGCGCCGCTCTTTGGCTCAGTTCCACCACAGCACCAGAGCGCAGGGTCCAGGAAATCCCCTGATCCGAGCCTCATTCGTTCATGTCCATCTTTCACCCAGATCCTGCCCTCCATCAAATCTACTTCCACTGGAACACCTCTTCATCAAGTCCGTGCGTTTCCGAATGTGGCGGCGCTGCCAAAGATTCCATCGTGTTATTAAAGAGGAGCTGGGAGAGCGGTGGAGGGGGCACAGGTGAAGCTTCAGCCGCCTTTGTGAGATGGTGTTGAAAATGGAAGAAAAGCTAAGCAGATAGTGTTGGATTTTTATTGTGTGGTGTTGGGAAGTGATTGGAAATTGTAAATAGACTGCCGGCGGTGTTCTGACCCTCCGTTCTGGATCAGGTTTATTATTGATTTTTCAAACAAACGTGACAATGGGAGTTCATGGAGTTCAGGATTGAAGGATTCAGTTAGACAATTCATTTAACGGGGTTTTTAATAGAGACAGCAGTGGATCAGTGGTTACAATTTGAGTAAACGATTTGCGGTTTATGTTTTAAATCAGACCTATTCTGCGGAATCAACTTTTCAGAGCTTTAAACCATGTTATATTGCTCTGTACTTTATTCTGTAATTTTATTTTCTTAATCAGTGATAAACGTAGGATTGGGCAGCATCTCGTTGTCATTTTGGTACAAATTAAATAAAATCCTCTGCTCTAGTGTGATGTGCAGGTATCCGTAGGAGGGACCCAAATGTTCCAAATAGGAAGTTCCCATGTGGCTCTTCCGGCTCCTTCTGACGCTGGCTCCCATTGCCTTACATTGGAATATTGTCTTCCCTCTCGCTGTATCTGCTGCTGTGAACCTCGTCATTGTGGTCTTAAAATGTTCGAATTAACCTCCTCTACATGATCCGGGGGTTTTCTTCGTTATCTTGCCCATTAAAAAAAAAAAAATCCTATTCATAATATAGACCTGGCTCCAAATTCTCCCCTGGAACCGCATCACGAGCTTCATTTGTCTGGAGCTGAACGCCATGGGTGACGTCTTACGCCCATGATCCAATTCTTTATATCGCAGACTGTATAAAGAGGTGGACTATGGGAGTAGGACACAAACACAATAGTTCTTCCTTAATCTGTTCAAAGTTCATTTTAAACACGTCCAGAAGAATTGACAAAAAGACTGAAATCTGAACTGACAAACTAATACAAGAATCACATTTCAGAATATGTTTGTACAGATTGAAACTACAGGGTCTTATGCAGAAGATCCCACAAAGATGCAGGGAGGGCATCTGACACACATGCAAAATGCAGTTTTGTTTTAATTGCGATTCATCTTTCAACCCTACAAACCTTGAGGACAGCAGCTTGGACCGTTCTGTACAACTGCTATCTTGTACAGGACTGGTTCATATGACAAAAACTCTATTATGATTCATGATTTCTTTTTATTACCTTCCTGAACATAAACTATCCTCTTCATGGCGTTTAGGACAGGCCTGATGAGACTGGGTGAGTGATTGGACGCTTGTACATTGTATTTTATTGGCAGGCGCACCATCTTTGACATGAACCTGTCCTGGGACTGAAGGTGGAAATTAGCCTTTTTGCTCTAACCTGGTACAAAGATATTTCTCCACTTGTGCAGGTCCTGATGGATCAGGGGCAGTGCTACAAAAGACTGAATCTATTTGAATTTGATTAGCACAGCCAGAGGCAAGATACATCACTCACCGTACTTAAAGGAGCTGTATGTAGCCTGTGCTCTTATGGTTTTAAAAAAGGTACTGGAATCACAACTGAACCTGGGGCCAGCGCCTTAACCTGCAGGTAGAGGCTGCAGGTGCTGGGTTTAGGAAATGAAAAAATCAAACCAAAGATGTTCATTTTGTCTTCTTATGTATTTTAACTTCTTGGGTTCTTTTTTTTTAAAGACAAAACAGTAAAGTGTATTTACCTTGTTGACATGTTTCAGCTGCTGCATCTTCAGAACTGTCCCCGGTGTTGGTGGTGATGTGTCGTATATCAGCTGTTGTTACTTCCTGTGGGTGTGGTCAGCTGTTGTTACTTCCTGTAGGCGTGGTCAGCTGTTGTTACTTCCTGTGGGCGTGGTCAGCTGTTGTTACTTCCTGTGGGCGTGGTCAGCTGTTGTTGCTTCCTGTGGGCGTGGTCAGCTGTTGTTACTTCCTGTAGGCGTGGTCAGCTGTTGTTACTTCCTGTGGGCGTGGTCAGCTGTTGTTACTTCCTGTAGGCGTGGTCAGCTGTTGTTACTTCCTGTAGGCGTGGTCAGCTGTTGTTACTTCCTGTAGGCGTGGTCAGCTGTTGTTACTTCCTGTGAGCGTGGTCAGCTGTTGTTACTTCCTGTAGGCGTGGTCAGCCTGATGGACTTGGCAGGTTGCTCAGACCGACCACGCCTCCCGTCGCCCGGTGGTGAAGATGGCTCGCAGCAGCAGCCGAAACATGTTACACGTTACTGTATTATCTTTAAAAAAGAACCCAAGAAGTTAAAGTGAAAAAATCAACTGAATTTCAGCATTGGAATAGGCTCTATTCACACCTACAGGAAGACGTTTGGAAACATGCGGGTGACGACTTCCGGTGGAGTTCCCGACACTGGGCATGTGATAAAACAATAAAACTGTGGATTCAGCAACAGCGTCTTCACAACCTGCCGAAGCTTCATGGGGGACGGGACTCTGATCGGGTCTTCCATGTCACTTACAGGCAGCTGGATGGAACTGTTCATCTGGTGAACATAACGAAACGCTTTTATTATTATTATTATTATTATTATTATTATTATTATTATTATTATTATTATTATTACACAAATAAATAGGGAATTTATAAAAGGAAAAAAGAAAGAATACAATGACATCTAGATGAAGAAAACCGGGCCATTTTCTCAGATCTTGTCAGAGTTCCTATCACCAACAGAACCCAAAGGAAGTCGTCATCCGCATGTTTCCAAACGTCTTCCAGTTTTGTGATGTAAATGTGAATAGAAAGCAAATTATAACCTAAATGAACGGGGCATCGTGTTCTATGTTTTTGTATTTAAGAATAAATCAGCATTAGAATTGTTTAAAGCAAAACCTGTTTAATTTGAACATGTTTATCTTGTATCGGGGACACCGATAGCTCAAGTTTATGTCAAAATCTCACATGCAGCTCCGTTTTACATATAAATGTGGTGTGTTAGTGAGGGATTGGTGACCGACGGCACAGATTAGCAGCCTCTCTTCCGTCAGTCTACTCCAGGGCATCTGAGGTAAAATAAGTATCTTTCTACCACTGAATAATCTGAGAATTTGTCAAGCAACTTTGAGCATCTGGCCTATATACGACTAATGGACTGTTATAATGATACAACACTTCTAAATCTGATTCACACCGTACAGAAGCAACATTAAACAAATCTTTGTAGCTGTAATGCGTTTTTATGAAGCGCCAACGTGAGAAACAGAAAGCAGCCGCCAAGTATCTTAATAAACTCACATTACTTTTACAAAGACCCAAAAAGTGTTGAAATACTGAGACGCTTATTCTTACAAAGGAGAAAAATCATCAGATGTACAGCACCAAACAACCACTTCACAAGGGCAGTGCGACAGAGAAATGACGGAGCTGTTTGGGAGCTTTTAGTTTGGACTCCCCAGGCTCCTCGAGACACAAAGAGAACCACTCCTCCACCGGACACAGCCACGCTCCATCACTCTGTCAGGAGACTCTGGAGAGGAGCTGGAAAATGATGCTTCTCTGTTCACTCTGTATTATTTAGATTGTTCTGAGAGAAGAGGCTGTGATGTTTACTCAACCTGAGCATCATTGCAAAATCAGATGTCAAATAACCTGCTTCACCAATGACACATTTAAAGGGCCCATATGACACTGTTTTCTGATCTATGTTCTTATGTTGTTTCCTCATCACAAACAGACCTGGAGTTGTGTTTTGTTTTGTTCTTTCTTTCTTCATTCACACATGTTTAACACACAAACCCTGAATATTTAGGCTGAGTTTTTCTCTCAAACAGAAAACACTCTGTTCCACCTTGTGATGTCATGCCACTGTGTTTATAAACTCCATGCACCTTCACTAGAATCATTTGGATGAACTACCAGTCTCTACTGAACTAAAGGTAAAAAGTAGCTGTTAACTACCGCTTCATGACATCACAAGGTGGAGCAGAGCATTATGAGCTTTGGAGATGTAGACAGACTAATAATAAAGGGTTACTCAAACATCCAAATTCATAAGGGTGAGTTGTACAGTTGTAGGGAGTATTATCTCCTCTGTCCCTCTATAGTTACACACTGCACCAGACTATAGAGGGACAGAGGAGATAATACTCCCTACAACAACTCACCCACTGCACCAGATTATAGAGGGACAGAGGAGCTCATTCTCCAACAGGCTCCTGCAGCTCCGCTCAAACAGTGAGAGATACAGGACTACATTCATACTATAATACTCCCTACAACTGTATAACTCACCCTTATGTAACAGATAATACTCCCTACAACTGTACAACAACTCAATCTTAAGTAACAGATAACCTTATGCCCTGTCAATCAGCAGAGTATTTACACTGTCGTTCTTGTCTCTTGTTTATAGCTGTGATTTTATAGTTTATTTTATATTTTATTACTTATTTTTCTATTTTATTTTGACTTGTACATATACATTTATTTTTTATAATTATGTCTCATTTGACACGTGTCTCTGCCTCTTTTTACTACACCATCTATTTTTGTTACTCTCTGTTATTATTTTATATTGTGATATTTGAGTGACTGTGTCCAAATAATTTCCCTTGTGGATCAATAAAGTTTGTCTCAGTCTAAGTTTAAGTCTCTTGAAAGTGATGCTTTTTCTTTGCCAATTGCCTGAAATGGAAAAAGCCTTTACCACAGCACTAATTTGTCAAGTTTGTCAAAACATGTGAATGAAACAAAACACAACTCCAGGTCTGTTTGAGGAGGTAAAAACATTCTAACATGACTTAAAGCTCACAAGAGTTAATTCTGTGTAATGTAGGACCTTTAAATTTGATTAACAAAACTAGACTAAAACTGTTTGTGGAACAGTGAGCCCGAAGCTTTCCTCCCAAAACAAACTGATGCGGCGTTTTGAACACACAGCACCATGCACAGGAGCGGGGGAGTCATTACACATTAACAGTCTAATTGATCCCAGGGTGAAGAGATCGACTCCACGGCCCCAAAAGTGCAGACGGAGTGAAAGCCGTGATTACAGACAGCTGCAGCCTCCATCTCCATCACCACATCACTGCGTCGTTACATTAAAACGCACCTGCCCGTCTCCATGGAGTCGTTAATGCTTTGCCTGGTATGTCCCACAGTATGGCATTTCAGTATGTCTATTACTCTACGTAGAGACGAGCAGAAAACGTCACCAGGCCAAGTTACAAGTCACATCTGTGGAGAGGAGACCACGCTCACTGTAAGAATGCATGTTTCTAAAAGGGACCATATTACGCTATTTTCTGACCTTTTCTGTTGTTGTTGTTTTTTTTTTTTATTATTATTATTAATGCTGCTTATTTAGACATTTATTACCATTTTTATATATTTTTTAGTCTTTGTTATTATAGCATATTGTCATGTGTGAGCTAATGTGTCCAAATAATTTCCCTTGTGGATCAATAAAGTTTGTCTAAGTCTAAGGCTGTGTCCCATTCCTCTGTCTTACCCCTTCGTCTTACCCCTACCCCGTCTCGGTTCTAATTTTGATCACGGACTAGGGCCACGACCTCGGGCTACATACCCCTTGAAACGAAGTAAGCTCTCGACCAGACTTGAAACGAAGGGGACGGCCTACAAGCTCAGGCAGGTGTTGGGATCAGTTGTAAATATCAATTAACAGTTTAGCAGGTTTACAATTCTGACGCTTATGTTCTACATTACTTTTAGTGAACTGTTGTTGTGGTTTTAATTGTAGTAATGTCTGTTTAGCCGACGTTATCGTTTCATTGAACTTTCATGTATAAACAAGCTCGTTTTTTATCGAGCCTGAGGTACCCAATAATCCTTGATGTGGCACTTTTTAGGTGAAATCAGTGTGAAGTCAAGTTGCTTAACAGAAGCAAACGGTAATCGAGTGGTGTCCCATTTCTTAGGGGAACATTCGTACCCCGAGCCCTCACAGCTCGGGATCGAGAGGCAAGACAAAGACGTAGATAAAGTGGAAGGGGAAGGGGTAAGACAGAGTAATGGGACGCAGCCTAAATCATTATGTAGTTACCTCCTCAAAAACATAAAAAAAGAGTTGTTTGGTTTAATTCACAAATGTCTGACACACAAACCCTTCATATTTATGATTTAAGAGTTCTGATCTTAAACGGAAAACTATCTTTTCCAATTTGTGATGTCATGTGGCAATACAAGAAGTGCTCCACTGTGTTTTTAAACTCCATACTTCTTCAGTAGAATCATTTGGATAATTTCAGTCCTGGAATTGCCGATCTCTACTAAAGGAGCTGTATAAAGGTTTACTGAAACATGTGTGAATGAAACAAAACACAACTCCAGGTCAGTTGTTGAGGAGTAACATTCTAACATGACTTAAAGCACACAAGAATCAATTTTGTGTAATAACGAACCTTCAGATCCACTGCGTTTAAAGCCTATCACCCTTGTGGCATTTCGTACATTAAAAAATCCAGGCTCATTTTCCGTAAAAAAAACAAACAAAACAAATAAATACATTGGCTCAGTAATGCATGAAATAGTGTCCTTTAGGTTGTGTGTGTGCGTTGCTTTGCTCCAGTGCGTCAGATTCCACAGCGTCCCATGGTCTGCCTCCTGTGCCAGGGCGGACATATTGGATGGAGCGTGAGGTTTCCTGCTGTAGGAGCGTTTACAGCCTGTGTCACTGTTTACGCTCAGAGCTGAGTCAAGCTGCTGCTGCCAGACCATACACTGTCTATAGAAACGGGCATAGCTAACCTGCTAGTCACGCTTTCCAAACAGGAAGTGAGCATGGGCGCATTTCTGGCTCCATCGACTCCAGCTCCAATTGAAAAACTGTCAAACTTCTCTCTGTACCTGCTGCTGTGAGCCTTCTCATTTTGATCTTAAAATGTTCATATTAACCTGCTTTACATGATCCTGGTGTTTTTCTTTCACTGTTTTGTCCATAAATTCATAATTCCGAGTATGGAAGACCTTATCTGACGACAGAATCAGCAAAGACGTATATACATGCCATGAAATTCAGCCACATATGTTACTGCTGTACCACATGGTCTCATACATCAGAGGCCGTCCTGAAGCCCCTAAAGTTCCTCTTCAAAAAAACATTGAAAACTTGACAAAAAGCCTTTACAGTATCACTATTGTAATATCTTAAGTATAATATTTTGGATCTTGAAAGTATCAGGTATTTATGGACGCTTGTCTTATTTTTAAAGTTTTAAATGGACTCGCTCCTCCACCATTAATGGATTTTATAAGTAAAAAAACGACTAACCGAGTTAAAACGAGAGCATTGACCAGAGGAGACGGGAACATACAGAGACGCAGGACCAAATTTGGCCAAATGGTGACATCTATCAGAGGATCACAGTCATGGAACACATGACCTGCTCATGTCAGGAACTGTGGGTCCTTCTCAACCTTCAAGAACACTCTGAAACACTGGGAGGAACTGTGGGTCCTTCTCAACCTTCAAGAACACTCTGAAACACTGGGAGGAACTGTGGGTCCTTCTCAACCTTCAAGAACACTCTGAAACATTGGGAGGAACTGTGGGTCCTTCTCAACCTTCAAGAACACTCTGAAACACTGGGAGGAACTGTGGGTCCTTCTCAACCTTCAAGAACACTCTGAAACACTGGGAGGAACTGTGGGTCCTTCTCAACCTTCAAGAACACTCAGTAATAACAAAAATAATCAAACATGCTCACACAGGTGGATTATCTTCTTCTTGGGGCCTCTTAAACTCAGAGAAGGTCTATTGTGGTTAACTCGTCATGTCTATGTGCATTTTTGTCTCGTCTGTGTGTTTCTCTAAATGTTCTCTGTTTCTGACCTGCCTTAGGACAACAGTTGTAAAGTAGCTATTGTGCTAATTCCGGCATATTTACACTGATGCTGTTTGTTCACATGTTGATTAATAAGCACTGTCCTAATTAAAATAAGTAAAATAAATAAATAAAAATAAATAAAACTCCAAATCTCCAAAGCCTCGATGAGCTGCGTTTGACTGGAGCCGAACGCTATGGGGACGTCACACTTCGCCATGTCAACTACACTTACATTAAAGGTCCAATATTACACAAAATGAACAAACAAAAACAGACCTGGAGTTGTGTTTGTTTCATCCACACGTGTTTGAGTAACACTTTGTTATTAGTCAGTTTTTAAATGATTATTATTGTAGTGCAACATTTGATTTATTATTCATCATTTTTATTAATAATTCAAAGGGTAAACTCACTCCCACTCCGTTTGAACCAGTTTAAAGCGATCTGAGCTTTGGTCATTTCTGTGTGATTAGTCTGTAGCTAAAATGAGTTTTCACATTGGCTTCTGGCATATCAATAAATAGTGAAAGAGCCAGTCTTTTGAACGGCTCTTTGAAATGAACTGATCCAAAAGATTCAAATCCCATAAAAGAGTCAAAAATCACTAATGAAATATCAGCATTGTGACTGTTAATTTATTACACAACAGATCCAACTGTTAAGAGACAGATGAAGCTGGAGCGCTCACTGGATCATCGCGAAGTGAAATAACAATCAGGCGCTCTTCGGAGATCCTGAGTGGGCAGAAAAACGTACCAGATAACAGAAGAGATCCGAAGCACTCCGATTTGCTTTGCTATTATTTTATTTCTTCATGTCAAACGCGAACGCCAAGATCCAATGGTTATTTATCTTTCAAATGACAGAACCGCTTAATAAAAGAATAAAAAAATAACAATCAAATATATGATGAGATGCACAAGGACAAAATCAGCCTGCAAATGGTCTTCTTACATCCAAGGCCTCAGTCACAACATCGACCAATATCATGGAACCAGTTGATATTTTGCAGTGACTTCATGTTAGGGCTGTATTTCTATGCATTTGTATGGTGGAAGTTCAGCAGTTCAGCAATAACTACCAAACATTGTTTTAGATCATTTGAAAACTAAAGAAAAAAATACAAAAAGCACATTTTCAGGAGCCTGTGATCAGGCCGAGCGTTCATGGTCCTGTTGAGGAGTTTGTCACTCTCACGTTTTTGTTAAAAATAAAATGGAAAAACTGCCATTTTATGTGTGAGAGACTTTCTGGTCAGACTGCGTTAAAACAAAGCTCAGATTAAAGTCTTGGGCATAACAGAGGTTCAGACAGAGCAGAGCCTATAGTTAGCATCACACGATTAAGGAATGTTGATGACATCAGCTGCAAAGTATTAGATGATTTTTCAGTGTTGACACAAATATTTGATTCCAGTATCTGCCCATCAAAACAACACAAGAGCATCACAGGCCTATTTATATTTATATTTTCTTTTATTTACAATCCAAGCATCTACAGACCATATCCTCATGTGAATAAATGATGAATTAATAATAATAAAACTCAAAGTATCTACATTAATTCCTCACAAATGTTACATAAAGAGAGAAACACGTATAAATTATGAATTGTATGAATAATGGATAATGTGAGTGGACTTCTGTTACTGTAGAGTGAGCGGGATGAGTATGCATTTGTATTATTTCTGATGTTTAGATCAAAGTGTTTCAGACTGTATTTTTGGTCTGCTTATTTTTTATTTCAGCGACAGGAGCAGATATTTAGAGACTTCTTTTCCGGTTAAGTGAAGAGTGAAAATGTTGTCGGTTCACGTGACGTCACAACTCTAAACTGTCCGTAAAAGAGGGAGTATTACACGTCTATGGGGTAATAACTGCTCTACCACATAAAGTATTCGGTAGTGATGTGTCGGCTCTTTGAAGTGAACGACGGGAGCCGGCTCTTCACTGGGAGCCGATTTAGTTTTTTTAGAGTCTCAGTCGTCCTCAGTCGTCCAGGTAGAATCCAGAGCAAAAGGAGAAATTCAATTTGTCAACTGGACAAAGTTTATTTGGTCGAATATGTTTCTTGTCCAACTGACAAACTGAATTTCTCCTTTTGCCTTTTTTTAGAGTGACATTATAGTTTTGTTTTTTTCTCTGCTTTTTTTTTGTTTGTGCAGGTCACTTTAATGTAAATAGTTAAAAGTTTGTCTGATTGAGATGGGTCTTTTTATACTTTTTTATACTTTATAATTTATTTTGTAACACTCTGTTCAAGGTTGAGTGTGTTTGGAAAATAAAACCATATAAAGGATAAAAATTTGATCTCATGTATGTTTTTTACATTAGTAACTCATTTTACACACAGTTTTTACGTTATTTTTGGTGACAAATTAATTTGGGAGTCGAAAGAGCCGGCTCTTTGTAGTAAGCAGAGCCAAAAGAAGTGGCTCTCCAAAAAGAGCCAAAATTCCCATCACTAATATTTAGATCACCATGTTAACTTTTATTGTTTTAAAAATGCTATATTCACCAAAAACAACGTATTAACATAGATTAAATAAAGAACGGGGCTGTGGGAGTTTGACGTCTCCCACAGCGTTCAGCTCCAGTCAAATGAAGCTCACGAGGCCAGCAGTTATAGGGGAGAATTTGGAGCCACACTCTATATTATGAATATGATTTTTTTAACGGAAAAAATGCCAGGATCATGTAGAGCGGATTAATACGAATATTTTAAGACCAAAATGACGAGGCTCACAGTAGCAGTTACAGACAGGGACGGTATACTGTAGTTCAGTGTAATTTATGTTATTATGTTCTTTTGTTCAGACCAAGGGTTTGTTTTCATACCTGACAGATTCCTGCTCACTCGCGGTCTTCCTCAGAGTGGTCACGTGATGCTGTGACGTATCTGGTCAGCTGATTTGAACAACATCACGTGACTCTGAGGAAGAGCGAGTGAGCAGTCGAAAGTGTATGAAAACAAACTTGGTCTGAAAAAAGAACCTAATAACATAAATTATCGGAAGACCAAATGAACCTCATGGGACTATTGTTCAATGTAAAGTCAAGTGGAGTCGATGGAACCGGAAGAGCCCCCATGCTCACTTCCTGTTTGGAGCATGGCAGCTAGCAGGTTAGCGATGTCCATTTACATATACAGTCTATGGTCATTAGCCAAAGCTCACAGGTGCACGCTCACTTCAATCTTGGACAGTAAAACACATTATAATTAATTGCAGACGGCACATAGTGGACTTATTTTGATCCCAAGAGCTGCTTATAGTATATATGTGTAAATACATGTACATGTACATATACATGAATTTGTACATTCATGAAAAAATACAAACTTCTGATATTATTGGTTAATCCATCTGTCAGTCATGGCCATCTGAGCTCTGGGAGATGAGCGCTGGACTCAGACTACACACCTTTTATATAGAAACAGTGTGGTGTTGGTTGGCCAGGCTCCATGAAGAGCAGCAGAATCATGTTGTGTAAATGAGGCGTCCCTGAAGCATCTGTCTCTCCTTCACGTCTGTGTAAACTCCTCAAACATCAGTCTGAACCGGGGCCTTCACATCGGGGCCAGTGACTTTAAGGTAGAGCTCTTAATAAGCCTGAAATTAGCGACAGGAGTGTGATTAATTTTAATAAAGACAAGCGGATGTCTGTGATTAGAGGCTGTGTACCAAATGTCAGCTTTGATCAGACGGGTTTGAGTTTTTTTCTCTCCAGACTCTGGAGGAGCTGCATTTGTCTCCATAAACTCAGGAAATGTCAATAAACAGATTTTATTGGGCTGGAATCGTTTAAGAGCAGGGACTTATTTGGGACTTGTTTGCACTGATTAATGCAAATGTATTTCTACATCTTTTTTTTTTTTTTTTTTTTTTTTTGTAAAATAGATCTAGTTACTATAACTGAAGTCGTGACCCATGGCAACGGAGTAATTGGCTGTTCTTGTGGCTGACTGGCTCACACACTGAGCAGTTTTTGAAACTTTTTGTTTTTTGAGCTCAGTTTTTAACATCATATCATGGGATTTTTACCAACTAAGAAGTGCAGCGTGTGCAGCTTAAAGGACACAAGTAAGAGACTGTTGGATTGTGTGAAAGGAGCTGTTTGTTTTTCCTGTATCCATGGAGACCGTGAAAGAGGCTAGCTAAGGAGCTAGCTATGGACATTTGAGTTGCTACAGGTTTTTCACACCATATGTGGTAGCAAATGTGGCAGAAGACCTTCCAGAGAAAATACTTTGAGGGAATGAACCATTTAATTACCAACTGAAACACCAGAGTGAGTAAGAGTGAGGCCTTTCCTGTTGTGTTCATCTGGCGCCCCCTGGAGGCTGCTGTGATGCTGCAGGACACAGAGGAGTCAGCAGTCCCAAAATTCAATCTCTTGTCCCAAATCTTGTCCAACTTGTCCCAAGAATATTATCAGTCCAGAATCACACCAGTGACTGGTCAGTAGAGGCAAACGCCTCTGTTTTCTTTTATGGAAGTCAATGGAACTTGATATGGTAAAACTAAGGTGATGATTGGTGATGGGTAAGGAAGGTTCATTGAAACTGTGTTAAAAAATGTACTTTAAATGCACAAAAAGGGGCAGATTATACAAGATTTATTTTTCCTTCTGTTCTTCTTGTTCATGTCCAAAACAACCCCAAAAAATACTTTCCACCTTATCCACTTTTGTCTCAAACACTTCTAAACCGAGTTTTTTTGTGGTGGCACTTCCGATTAAACAGGGATCCCATTCATGTCGATGGAGAATTTGGGAAATGTTTTGCGTCTTAAATATAACATAAAGTCGGTTCATTTGTGTAAAATGTTTAGTGTTCATGTGACCAACAAGTCCCACTGCACAGATTCTCTGGGAGGCTTTAAAACGCCTTTATCGTCTGTACTGAACTTATTTGCAGTTAAGATCGGCAGCCCCACACAAAATAATACAACCCAAATGATGACGGTGGCGCCTACGGCAACTTCCGGAATAAGGTGAATGTGCTTCACGAAATGACACAAATAAATAAAACGCACTGTGCACAAAGCAACAGAGTTTCACTAATGAAACCACTGCACATCAGGTTTGTGAAGTTGGAGAGGAGTGTTTCATGTCCTGCTTTTGTATTGGATGGACTGGGCCGCTAACCTTAAGGAGGATTCAAATAAAGAGATCACTAGATTACTCAAACATGAAGGAACAACATTATAACATGGTAGAAAGGTTCAAAAAGTGGATTTTTTAGCCCTTGAACATGTGTGTGTTTGTGCACCACTGGAGTGAGACGCTGTTGGCATGGATTGGCTGCCGCATTTCCATCATTCTGGCCCATTGATGTTACTGAGCAGAGGATGAATAATGCATCTGAAATCCCCACTCAGTAAGTAAGTATTTGTCCCCAGCTGAGCGCTCTGAGCACGGCCTAAAAGCGACCGCTAAACTGGCTCTTGAGTGACGCGTCCAGCCCCCACTTCCATCTCGCTTTTTGTGGTTGTGTCCCTCTCTCTGACAGCTTCTCTAGATGAGTTTTTGCTAATGGAATATTTTGCTCTCGCCACATCTGCTTTTTGCACGCTCAGCCTTTATGCAAACATTCTGCTTACTGAAAGAGTTAGAGCGGCGTGTTTACAATCGTACTGAGCTCTCGAGGATTCAGATGCCGGTCCTTCTTCTTCTACTGAACCCACACACACACACACACACACTCCAAACACACACACACACACACACTCCACACTGAGCGGAGAGAGGTGGGGAATGGGCTATTCCCTTACATTTACACAACTTTTATAGAGAGGGTGTTATGCAAAATCAACTTCTTTTGAGTTTTCTACCATGTTATTACTTAAAAACATGTTTTAGAGTCATCCATACATGTTTGAGTAATCTAGTGATCTGTTCCAGGCCCTGTTCAAGCCCTCCTTACTGTTAGCTGTAAATAACAGAGAGAGCCAGAGTGGACCTCAGTCTGCAGTACATCTCCACCTAAAAGGACCTCAGTCTGCAGTACATCTCCACCTAAAAGGACCTCAGTCTGCCGTACATCTCCACCTAAAAGGACCTCAGTCTGCCGTACATCTCCACCTAAAAGGACCTCAGTCTGCCGTACATCTCCACCAAAAAGCCACGGGCCACTCCTTTGAGGACAGTGAAGTCCAGATCTTGGCCAGAGAAAGAGAATCCTTCCTTGAACAGAAATGGGGGTCTCAGACATCATTTGTCTCCATCTATAACTCTATCCTCAAACCTAAATCAAAACAAAGAAAACAATAGGGCAGGTCCAGGTCAGGTCCAGAGGTGTGAAAACACCATCATGGCCCTGAATGGATCTGCTAACTACTCCCCCACTCCCACTCCATATTGAATAGATTCACCTGACTAACAGAAACTGTAAACAAATAGGTGTGTTAGTCTCAGAGTAATTTCATTGCAGTTAGCGCCCCCTTCAGGCAGATATAAGGCAGTGTCCACCAGCGTCTGACCAGAACTGAAGAAGCAGCTTGGATGAGAAACGTATTCGACCAAATAAACTCTGTCCAGTTGACAAATTAAATTTCTCCTTTTGCCCATTAGCTGTAAGATTCTGTACGAGGCTCCGCCCACAAGCCTACGTCCCCCATGCTCCCACATAACAATTCTCTATAAATACACAAAAGCATGATATAAAACTGTACACAACAACCTGACAAACCTGATGTGATGTGCCATAATTTCATTAGTGGGACGTGCACTGATTGTGTTGTGATGGCGCTCTGAAGGGGGAGTGACTTATAAAACATGTTAATACATTGTTAATACCTCATAGAAGTAAAATTCCCCATCCTTAACAGAAATTGTACTTCTCTGAGTAGTTTTAGGTCCCATACTTTTACTCCTACTTGAGTAAAATATTTGTAAGAGTAACAGTACTTTTACTTGAGTAAAAGTTGTTGTTCCTCTTCCCACTGTGAGGAAGTCTACAAATGACAAAAGCTTTATGTCGGCAATAAATTGATTAAATTATATATATTTTTTCCCATTCTTCAGAATTTGTGCTGTATTTAATTGTTCTTTGAATCAAACTAACTTTAAATTTCAAATCAGATGTTACGTCAGGCCAGTTCCTCTTTCAGTTATTGTTATTTAAATGGTGGTTTTCCCGAATATTTCTTTACTCCCACTTGAGTAATTTCTTGGACCACTTTGTACTTTTATGAGTAATATTATTTTGAAGTAACTATGTTTGGTCACTCTACCCACCTCTGTCAATCATATCATCTTAGCACAGTTTCCCTACGACCTCTTGTAAATAACTGTGATATCCTGTATTTATATGACTTTCTGCTTTTTACTTGTATTTACTTGTATATACACCCATATCTTTACATTGTCTCCTTGTTCTTTTTCGTGTCCACTTGAAGATCCTGGCGCTGACCTTTAGGGCCCTTCACGGTCAGGCTCCTGCTCATGTCTCAGACTGATGAAGCTGTAGACCTCTGCCCGCAGCCTGAGGTCTACCAGCCAAATCCTGCTAATGTTTCCGGTGACAAGCTTTACAGATCCTTTCAAACCATCTCCCCTAAACTCTGGAACGAACTGCCTCCTCACCTGCGTTTGACTGAATTTATTATGAATTTATCTTATGCTGTTTTTTTTTTTATCTTTTGTATGTGAAGCACTTTGTGACGTGTCTGTGAAAAGCACTTTACTTAAAATAAACTTTTCTTATTTATATACACTGTAAACCTGAACAATTAAGCAATAATTAAAAAATTTAGGGTAAATTTTAAAAGTTTATAGTATTATTGTTTTTAATTAATGTAAAAAATGAGTATCACACAAAATCTTTAATCACATTTAGTATTTAATTAAAAATAATAATTTTACATTCCTTAAAATATTTTATTAAGGGTAATTTTTTTTTTAATTAGCCCTCACACTCTCCAAGCAGGAGGTGACTAAGACATTTAAAAGGCAAAACCCACGGAAAGCCCCAGGTCCGGACGGTGTCTCTCCTTCCACCCTGAGACACTGCGCTGAAGAACTGGCTCCTGTCTTCACGGACATCTTTAACATCTCCCTGGAGTTATGCCATGTCCCAGCCTGCTTCAAGCTGTCCACCATTGTTCCCGTCCCCAAGAAGCCCAGGATCACCGGACTTAACGACTACAGGCCTGTGGCGCTGACGTCTGTATTCATGAAGTCATTTGAGCGTCTGGTTCTGCCTCACCTCAAGTCCTTCACCTCCCCCCTCCTGGACCCTCTGCAGTTCGCCTACAGAGCCAATCGGTCTGTAGACGACGCCATCAACCTGGCCCTCCACTTCATCCTTCAGCATCTGGACTCCCCGGGAACCTACGCCAGGATCCTGTTTGTGGACTTCAGCTCTGCATTCAACACCATCCTCCCTGCTCTGCTCCAGGACAAGCTCGCCCAGCTCAACGTGCCTGACTCCACCTGCAGGTGGATCACTGACTTCCTGACGGACCGGAGGCAGTGCGTGCGGCTGGGGAAGAATGTCTCGGACACTCGGACTATAAGCACAGGATCTCCACAGGGCTGTGTACTTTCTCCCCTGCTCTTCTCCCTGTACACCAACTGCTGCACCTCCAGCCACGACTCCGTGAAACTGGTTAAGTTTGCGGATGACACCACCCTCATCGGGCTCATCTCGGACGGCGATGAGTCTGCCTACAGGAGGGAGGTGGACCGGCTGGTGTCCTGGTGCAGCAGCAACAACCTGGAGCTCAACGCCCAGAAGACAGTGGAGATGATCGTGGACTTCAGGAAAGTCACAGCCCCCCTGCCTCTCCTCACCCTGACAGACTCCCCCATCACCACTGTGGACTCCTTCCGCTTCCTGGGCACCTGCATCACCCACGACCTCAAGTGGGAGCCGACCATCAGCTCCCTCATCAAGAAAGCCCAGCAGAGGATGTACTTCCTGCGGCAGCTGAGGAAAGCCAAGCTGCCTGCCCAGATGATGGTGCAGTTTTACACGGCCATCATTGAGTCCATCCTCACCTCCTCCATCACTGTGTGGTACGCTGGGGCCACTGCCAGGGACAGACAGAGACTGCAGCGCATAGTGCGCTCTGCTGAGAAGGTGATCGGCTGTAGCCTTCCATCTCTTCAGGACCTGTACGTCTCCAGGACTCGGGGGCGTGCAGGCCGGATAGCAGCTGACCCCTCTCACCCTGGACATGGACTATTCCAGCCACTTCCCTCTGGCAGAAGGCTACGGTCCATACGGACCAGAACCTCTCGCCATAACAACAGTTTCTTCCCCTCTGCCGTTGGACTCATAAACACTTTATGAACACTTGTAACACCTGTACTAAGGACACTTTATAACACCTGTACTAAGATGGACACTTTATAATACCAGTCACTTTAACTAAGTCATGTCACGTCACTTGCTCTTTTGCACTGTCGGTTTGCACTGTTGTTCTGATGCTCTGTATATACTTGACTATTTTTATTTTTATTATATATCTTAATCTTTTTGCATGCTCTTACTTTATTCAAATAGTGATACTTTATTATTATTATTATTATTATTATTATTATTATTATTATTATTATCCTTTCCAACTGTGATATCTCTACTTGTATTATTATTATTATTAGTAGTAGTATTATTATTATTCAGTGTTCTATGTTGCACCTTATCACCAAAGCAAGTTCCTAGTCTGTGAATTGTGTTCACTGACAATGGCAATAAAAGCTTTTCTGATTCTGATTCTGATTCTGATACTAAATATTTGATGTGATACTTGCACATATTTGTAATTTACAGTGATTAAAAAAGTAGGATCACAAAATAAAAAAAATTAAAAAAAAAGTTAGGCAACCATTTACCTATTTTTTTTTTTTACTTAAATTTAAAAATTTTAACAAATATGCATTTACCATGCTTAATAAAAAGTGAAAAACATTTTAAATTTCAATGTTTTTATCCATTGCTAATAGAACACAAATTCAAAAATAGATTTACTCCATATTTATGCCTATTGACAACAGTTTCTTCTTTTTTATTGTCACTTATTTAAAAGTATTTTTTTATATATTTTTTTACTCTCTGTTATATATTGTGATGTGTGAGTTACTGTGTCCAACTAATTTCCCTTGTGGATCAATAAAGTTTGTCTAAGTCTGGAGCAGGGAGAGGTCTGAGAGTGGAGCAGGAGCAGAGGAGGCGAGTGGGGGCAGAGGTGGTGATGGTTGATGGTGGAGGGTCTGTCACTAAGTTATTGCTTTGCCAGTATGGTATTACACTAACTAATATCTTTTTTTTTTTTTTTCATTTATCGATGTTTTAATGCCCTAAAAATGTTCATATTTACTAGTACTAGAGAAGACCAGTTTAATAGTTGCATTGTGTAACTTTTCTGATGATTTTCCCCATGCAGATGTTTTTGCTTTGTCTGGAATGCTTCACAGAAAGGTATTAAATATTTCTATCTTCATGGAGACCAAACCAGACCAAGTTACAGGTCAGATCTGTGGAGAGTCGACCCTGTTCTCAATCAGAATCCCTGTTTTTCTAGGTATTTTTGAGCTATTAAAACACCTGTAAGTGAATAAATGGAAGGTAGATCTCATAATATTCCAGGCAGCGCAATAAACAAATCCATAGATAAAGGCAGGTGATGGAACCCCAACCAAAAAGTTACATAATGAATCTTTTTAAATCTCCAACAAAGCAGATTTTGTTCATAAAACTTTATTTGAGCCCTTTCAGTACGAGAATATAACTGCACAAAACATGACTACACATGCTAAATAAATTATCAAAATCGGCCTTATGTATCGCCCCCAAAACCTGTTGCTTCTCTACAGAATTTGACCTGCACTTTAGCCTTCTGATGAAACCTCCTTGTCTTAAAGAGGGAGTATTAAACTTCTATGGGTCTCCCTCCTTTGCTCCCTGTGCTTAGTCACTCCCCCTTCAGAGTGTCAGAACACAATCAGCGTGTATCCTGCTAATGAAACTACTGCACATCTGTCAGGTTCAGAGAAGGAGGACTTTTTGCAAAGAGCTGAAGCTGAGGAGCAAACCTGTGGTGCCATAACCCTTTAACCGCACCACCAGTGGCACTCAGCAGAACCTTTCCATTTGGATCATAATATTTAACTGTGTTGTGTCTTGGCTTTATTGGAGCTGTTTCACTGTGCACCTGGACCTTGTCATTTGTGGTTAAAGTAAAACTGGGCTCTGCGTTCTGTTGCTGTGGTGTTTCTCTGAACACTAATCTGTCTAGACAGGACTTCTCTGTATATATTAAGCAGCACATCTCCCTCTGGCCCATCACAGTTTCTACCAATTTATTGTGATATTATCAAGCTCCACTAATCCTGGCCTTTATCTGAGCTGACACAGGTTTGTGCAGCATCACACTGAAGCAGACAGGCTCTTTGGTCAAGTCATCAAAACTGCACAGGACAGTGTGGGTTTAATTTCAATTCTGTTAAGCACAAACTGTGTGTCAGACTCCACACTGACACAGCAGGAGCCTGTAATTTTGAGTTCAGTTTTATTTGTAACAGCTAATATTAAAAAGACAGAAGCTGCAGAGGGTTTAGAAGAGATCATATCAAACAGATAAACAAGCAAACTAAACTAGGGCTGTAAGTATTCATATATGCAGTACTAGTACCAGTACAAACCTGCTCCATCAGTAAGAGCTCCACTGGCCTCGGCTCAGGTCATGTATGGATAAACCTCAGGCTGTAAAGTTTAGAACTTCAACCCCACAGCAGTGAGGTCCCGGGGTTTGACTCCTGAAGGAGCTCCAACATCAGCAGTGGGATGTAAGACAGAGATAGAGCATTTCTTCATTCAAAAACTCCACCAGTTCTGCTGCACATTTTTGTGAACTGTGCATCCCTGCCAAGTTTTGGGAAGTAACTAGTTACCAAGTAAACGATCACTGTAATCAGATTACTCTTTTAGTAATGCAGTAATGTAACAAATGAAACTTGAGTAACTGGTGTACAGTTACATGCCCTGGTAACTTACCCTTTTCCCTGACAGAATGTGTGTACTTTATACAACTGTGTTGTAAAAGAGTAGAAAAGATAAACAGGTCGCCCCGTATCACAGGATCATCTCCTGGTGTCAGACACACATCACCTGTGAACCAAAACAACACAAATATTGGTTTATGGAGGACTGTGCGTGTCACCTCTGCTGCTCCTGCTTCAAACAAAGTGTTTCAGGCTTTGTATGAGTCTCCTGAGCTGTATTTATGTATTTATGGTAATCAGTAATCACATTACTTGTGAAATACAGTAACTCCCAGTTTATGAGTGATTCGATTTCAGAATGAGTAATGATTAGTCACTAATCAAAGTAAAGTAATGGGACCAACACTGTCTCGCCCTATTCTGAAACCATGAAAAAAGACTTCAAAACCTCTCTCTCTTAAACTGACAGAGGCTATAACGACAGAGAGTAGGACGTGTCCATAAAACCTCATTTTACTAACTCCGACTGGCAGATACATTTGCATTGCAGACAGTCTCTTCTGAAGCATCATTATCACAGGGTTCAGTCTGAGGCACTTTAAACCCAGACCCAATGTTTGTTTGAGCTAATGCTGTGAGTGCAGTTCAATACACTTCTGTGCACTTTAAAGTTCCTACTAATGCTGCTACTACTTTAAAGCAGACCTGTTGTGCTTCTGTTTGCTTGTCAATGACACCCTGGATGGTTATGTTATAATAACATTTTAAATCACAATATTCATTTAAAACAACTCAAAGCAGACCTATTTGCAAAAGCTTTTAGCCATGTTATAGTGGTTTCCGTTCTTATTTAACCTCTGAAGTTGTATTTGGAGTGATTTGTGATTCAAAACAGCATTTTGCAGATTAGCTCCCATTTTCACTGCCACCTGTACACGCCCACTGCTCTGCTCATTCTCTAGTTTTATTTTCTTAATCTGTGATACATGTAGGATTTGACAGCATCAAATTTACACAAATGAAAAAATAATCTGAGGGTTGTTCTTTAGGAGGGGCAGACAGTTTCCGGGCTCTTTGTTGTGACGATTTCAACTCCCATTTGGCACTGCAGTCCATGTGGAAGTAAGACAATATGCACATAGAGCTTTTATTGATGCTTTTTGGGGACTAGATCAGCATTACTCCTGCTCACCGTGCTTGTGACGGGCCTATTCACAACAGAAAATCATTTGCTCAGACCACCAAGTCACACACAGAAAAAATATGAGCCATACTCCATTTTCTACACCTGCTTCCCCACTTCCCAAGTTCCCCACGTTCACTCCCACAGCACACAGACAGGTGCAGGCTCTCATTGGCAGGATCAAACCCTGCACCTGTCTCCTGGTCCCCTCCCTCATCACTGATCAGACCCCACGCTGTTCCTCTGAGCCCCTCATCATGACCATCATTAACTGCTCCCTGAATCTGGCCCTTTTCCATCAGCTCTGAAATCCACTCATTAAACTCCTGCAAAAAGCCCCCTCCACCCTGAATTGCTTTCTAACCACCGGCCAATTTCCAGCCTCCCTTTCCTCTCAAAAATCAGAGAAAAAATCATTGCCTCCCAAATCCAGGACCATCTGCATTCTCCCCGTTTATACACAAAGTTTCAGTCAGGTTTTTGTTCTGCCCACGGCGCTGAAACAGCCCCATCGTTTCTGTAGTACGCTCCTGAACCTTTTAGCCACCTTCAACCCTGTTTCAGTATTTGTTTGTTTGTTTATTTGTTGTTTTGTTTGTTTGTTTGTTTGTTTGTTTGAACAGGAACAGACGCACAAAGATAGATTAACATTTCAGGTACCACAGTATTTTTAGCCTAGGCTCATTTGCAACACCAGTCCCCTGAAGAGGTTTAAACTGTTCAATAAAAAACAGATTATTTGTTAGAAAAAGCAGCACACACGTACCTTTAGAGTACATGGTCCTGGGGGAGGCCAGATCGAGGCCCCACACTGTTCACGCTGTCACCTGTGGGGTCCCCCTGGGGTCGGTTTTCAGTCCCTGCCTCTTTTCCATTTACAGACTCCCAACTATATAAATGAATGAGAATTTTACAAATCAATTTCTTGAAATGGGTGCAGTGGAGGAGAGGGACAGATCGTCAGCAACATTGGCCCCACCTCCTCACATTCTCAATCAATATCCAGACTGCTGGCGAGTAGCAGTTTGTTTTTATTTGTACCACAATGTCTATGCAGCGCTGCCGAATACTACATGTTTCACCGATTAAGAAAAACAAAAAGGCAAATGAAGTATATACATCACAGTGGGCAGTGAAAATGCAGATAGATCTGCAAAACTGGAGCTTGAAAATAAGTGATTAAAGATTCAAACATACACAAATCACTCCAAATACAACGTTGGGTGAGTAAATGTTGAAGGGAAACAACTATAACGTGGTTAAAAGCTCTGGAAAGTCGATTTTGCATAATAGGTCCACTTTAACATCCATATCCAAGAAAATAGTGAAGTAAAAACCCCAGGATCATGTAGAGCGAGTTAATACGAACATTACGAACAAGACCAAAATGATGAGGCTCACTGCATCTTTTTCCATGTAAAAAAGTCAATTGGAGTCAGAGTCGAAGGAGAACGCGGTGGCTAGCGGGTTAGCTGTGTCCATTTATATACAGTCTATGGTCACGCCCCGGCCCCTCGCCCTGTCCTCCTCTGACCATGAGTTATGAAGACCCAGCCGCCCGCTCAGCTCCAGACAGATGAAGGCCACAGAGCTCTCCCCCTGTCAGTGGCGGGTGATGGAGTGACCAGGGGCAGGGCCAGGGGGTGGGTGCAGAGTCTGGAGTAACAGGAGCTAGCGGAGATCAGGTCTGTTCATAAACTCACATCACTTTCACATTAGGGTGCACTATTTCACCTCTGTGGAAGATTTGTGTCACATTGACAACGGCGCACAGCTCCAATCAGCAGCAGGCCGACAGTCGCTGCACGAGAGCAAAAAGAAACTTCTATAACTTTAAATACATACTACGCATTATTTTGTATTGTTTTGGCCTTTAAACACTCTTGAGCACATCTGCTTTGGAATTTCATGAAAAGAATTTAAAATAATGCCTAATTAAAAATAAAGACATAATTTCATACTCAATTAAACTGCGTAATAAGGAACATAACAGATACGTTAACGTAAAGCACGCAGCAGTAATGAGCGCAATTTGACGGCAAAAATGCTTTTTAAAAATCTGGTGATGATTTATGGACATAAAGTTCAGAGTCTCTACCCGTGACATCACAATCATGGGAAATTTTAAACTGTCGATTGAGGTTCAGAGGTAAATGACTTTTTTACAGAAGATTACTGAAACCAGCAAGAATGAATTCAAATCCAGTTCAAATTGTATTGTTGTTTGAACCCCATAAGAATAAAATTTATCAGTTGATTGACTGATTGATTGATTGATTGATTGATTGATTGATTGAAAAAAAAAATGCTTTTGTCCATTTGACAGAATTGAATTTTTCTTTTGATTCGGATCCAACCTGGGCGACTGAGGGATGACTCAGACACAACTAAAACAGGAAAAAAAAAAAAAAGGTTTTATTCTGGTCTATTTTTGACCGAATAGTTGCATACAGTGAAATCCCAGGCCTCAGCTCAGCTCGACAGACGAAGGCCCCAGAGCGCTGCCCCTGTCAGCTGTGGGTGATGGAGTGACCCAGGGCAGGGGCGTGAGGAAGGACGTGAAGACGGGCCTCCCTAAATACTCAGCACTTCGTCTGGAGGCGGGCCTTAAAGTTCCATGTCAATCATACTAACTCATGTGTATTATATTTTAAATTGTGGTTTTAAAAGTGTAAAAGTTCATTTCATAATTTCAAATAATTACAGCAAATATTAAAGGGCTCATTTATGTTATTTTCTGATCTATGTTGTTTCCTCATCACAAACATGAGTTTTGTTTTGTTTCTTCACACGTTTAACCTACAAACCGACATATTTAGGATTTCTTCTCTCAAACAGAAAACACTTTGTTCCACCTTATGATGTCGTGGTAATACAGGAAGTGCTCCATTGTGTTTTTAAACTCCATACACCTTCACTAGAATCATTTGGATAATTTCTCCCTGAAAGTGTTTTCTGTTTGAGAGAAAAACTCTAAATCTTGTGAATGAAACAAAACACAACTCCAGGTCTGTTTGTGATGAAGAAACAGTTATAACATAGATCAGAAAATAGAATATTTTTAACAGTGAAAACAGACAAAGCAGGTCCCTGAGGATGAATTCCCAACTCTGTTCACCATGTTTCCATCTGATTTCTCCTAAAACGCCAGAATAAACTCAGACTGAAGCTGTTTCTCAGCCTCTGGGAGCAGTCTGCCCCTCGGCGTCTTCTCTAAGTGGAACTGGTAACAAGTTATACACAGAGGAGAATCAGATACCAAATCCTGTCCTGATTTTCTTTGTGGTAAATATAGAGAGAAGACACAGAATCACAAAATAGTGAAATAAAAACTCCAGGATTGTGTAGATAGGGTTAATACAAACATTTTAAAACCAAAACAATGAGGCTCACTGCAGCAGGTTCAACTGTTCAATAAAAAGCTGATTATTTGTAGAAAAAGCAATAAATACAGTGAATCTGGCCTCTCAGAAACAGCACTTCAGTGGTTTTAGTCCTCCCTGATAGAGTGCGTGGCTCTGGGGGAGGCCAGGTCGAGGCACCACACTGTTCACATTGTTACCTGTGAGGTCCCTCAGGGGTCGGTTCTTGGCCCCAGCATCTTTTCCATTTACATGCTCCAGCTGAGCCACTTCACTACCTCCTCAACGTTCGCAATCAATACCCTGACTGCAAACGAGATGACTTTTTTATTTAATTTTTTTCATTTGTCCCAAAATGACTATGCAACGCTGCCATTTGGAGCCAGTTCCATATCAGGGAAAATAAAATAGTGAAATAAAAACACCAGGATCATGTAGAGCTGGTTAATACGAACATTTTAAGACCAAAATGATGAGTCGATGGAGCCAGAAGCGGCCCCATGCTCACTTCCTGTTTGGAACATGGCGACTAGCGGGTTACCTCAGTCCATTTATAAATACAGTCTGTGGTTTTGTGTTCCCAGCTGTGGTTTGTGGCTCTGTTTGTCTCTCTGTGTGTGTGTGTGTGTGTGTGTGTGTGTGTGTGTGTGTGTGTGTGTGTGTGTGTGTGTGTGTGTGTGTGTCTTGCACAAGCAGCTGTGGGCAGTGAACCCCAGGCTGATTTCCCCTGGGGCCAATAAAGTTAATCTGTATCTTAATATGCAGAGGAGGCCTGTAATGAGCTCGTGTAACATCAGTAGCTTTAAAGGCCCCGGACCCTGTGAGGAAATAACTCCGGACAGTGGAGGAAGAAGGACTCCATTTTGTTTCTTAAAGGTGCATTGCGTAACCTTTCTGGTGGAGGGTCTGTGGAATGCTTTTCTCCTTGGAGATGTTAGAGGCGACCCCGCTCACAGTCAGAATGTCTGTTTTTCTAGGTATTTTTGAGCTCTAAAACCACCTGTGATTGAATAAATGTAAAGTAGAGCTGTTTAATGTCACACTGTGGAACATTCCAGACAGAGCAGTGACGTATCCATAGAAACAAGCAGGTGACGGACCCCCAACCGAAACCGTTACATAGTGCACCTTTAAATAAAAGTACATATACTGGAGCAAAAAATACTTAAGTAAAATTATCCCATGAAAAAATTAACTTAAGTAAAAGTATTTTAAATGTAGTAAAAAGTAAAAGTATTTGTGCAGATTTTGACGTCTTATAAAACTTCAAATGTAGTGATTTTGATACAGATTTGTGCTGAATTTTATTCAACAGAAAAAACTGACTTGATTGTGTTTTCCATCTGTTTTAATTTGTATATTTCTGTTTTGTCAAACTACAAATGTGTTAAAAATAAACCCTCAGCAGGTCCTAAACTATAATAAAAAAAATAAAAAAAATTACTTTTCAGGTCAAAAATGTAGTGCACTGTAGTTTTTTTTCTCAATCAGAAAACACTCTGTTCCACCTTGCGATGTCATGTGCTAATTCAGGAAGTGCTCCACTGTGTTTTTAAACTCCACACACCTTCACTAGAATCATTTGGATCATTTCAGCCCAGGAATTGTCGATCTCTACTGAACTAAAGGTAAAAGGAGCTGTTAACTATCACTGCATGACATCACAAGGTGGAGCAGAGCATTCTGAGATTGCATTTGGAGATTTAAACAGTAATAAAGAGTTACTCAAACATGTGAATGAAACAAAACACAACTCCAGGTCTGTTTTTGAGGAGGAAACAGCGTTAGAACACGACTTAAAGCTCATCAGAGTCCATTTTGTGTAACACAGCACCTTTAAACCCCAGATCACAGAGTCGGACTTGCGTAGCCTCAGAGCACCGCGAGCTCACAGACGCCGTGGCGTTCACGGTGACGTGGACCGCCACAGACCGCCGCTCTGATGAGGCACAGGCCGCCGCCACCGCTCTGATGAAGGCTACATCTGCATATTGATTGGGAAGTTCATCAGGCGTCTCTAATGAACCTGCATCACAAACACATGGAAGAGGATCTGATGAGCTGCCGTTCACACACTCTCCACACGTCCACACCCCAGGAGCCTGTTTACAGTCTGTCTGAAGGAAAACACAAAGTACAGCTCCCACACTGTAGGAGAGCTCATTAAAATACCTCAGTTTGAACAAATATAATAAATAAAAAGTGTAGTGTGACAAACCTATAAAAGTGCAAGTTTATTCAGTTTAAAAATGTTAATAAAAGTGCACTGTGTTGGGCGTCTGTCACCTGCTTGTTTCTATGGATACGTCATTGTTCTGCCTGAAATGTTCCAGTGTGATCCTAACCGGCCCTGACAAGCTTTTAGTTATTACAGTTACACAGGATCCATTTTATTTAAGGGTTAAACAAGTTCTTCATGTTTCCTTTGCATTATTTAGCCATGAATCCAGGATTACATCCGGTGGACACTGACTGCAGGTGCAGTGCAGTTCGGGTTCGGTGTGGTTTTACTGTGACTTTTGCCCCACTGACTGGAAACTGCGCTCCAGAGGAAACGTGTTCGTGGGGATTCATGTTCTGATCGGGAGTTCACGCCATAGATTAGCATCAATAGATCACAAAACTTTAATCAAACCTGAAGCTGAATCCAACATGGCGTCGTGTTGTTTTCAGGGGCCTGGGCTCATTGGCTCATGGGCACAAAAATAATTTCCTCTTCCACATTTACTTCCTCAATCCGGGCGAGCTCCACCCACCGTGTGACGTCTGTAACGTGCACAGACCAATCAGAGCATGGCATGGAGCGTTTGGACCAATCAGAGCGCATCGTGGAGCGTTTGGACCAATTACAGCACGGCGTGGAGCGTTTGGACCAATCAGAGCGCGTCGTGGAGCGTTTGGACCAATTAGAGCACGGCGTGGAGCGTTTGGACCAATCAGAGCACGGCGTGGAGCGTTTGGACCAATCAGTGCGCGGTGTGGAGCGTTTGGACCAATTAGAGCACGGCGTGGAGCATTTGGACCAATCAGAGCACAGCGTGGAGCGTTTGGACCAATCAGAGCGAGAGCTGCTAGAGCGGAGCGAGCGCGGCTCAGAGCGGCGAGGCTCAGTCTGACAAAGATCACTTTTAGGAGCTTTGAGGATTTAAACATTTTAAAAAGTTTATGTTGTGAAAATACAAAAGAATCCTACAAAATCCGACCTTTGTGAAAGCCGGATGCCCTGTCAGGACACGGGCAGTTTGAATTCCCAAAATGCATTGCGCTCTATGGGAGAATTCTGTCTGGGCCCAAGCTCCCGGGAGCTGCAGTACCTGGAGCGACCACTAGTCGGTCTCGAGGGACAGGGACAGATGGGGAATGCCTTATCCAGTTTTTCGTTAAAAAATATTTACAATATACTTTATTCTATTTGTCTGGTTTTAAGTAATACACTGCCACTTTCCTTTTGTTCATTCTAAACCACAAAACACATCTTAAATACCTTCATAACACAAACACGTCCTGTTCAAAACCACAACACTGATTTTCTGCTTCCACATGCAGCTTCCTGTCTCCCCTGGTGTATTACAAGAGTCTGATTTTTGAGTAATCTGCAGGTAAATACACAGCCGTGGGCTAATGAGCGAATGTGGCTAATGATTAGGGAGAACATCTGAACTTTAAAGGCTCTGAAGTTTATTTTACTAAGTTTAAGTGTCTCTACCTGATTTCCCCCATGTATTTGAGTAAAATGTGTCTTGTCCCAGTACAGATAAGATATAAGCAGGTCTTGAGGTCAAAATAAGTCTGCCGTGTACTTTCTGCATCTAATTACGTTTTTATTGTTCGATAATCAGGAAGTGTGTGTTAGCATGAGTTGTTGTTAGCTTTGCTGCATGATACCCCATATTTTTTATTTTTTTATTTTAAATGTGATACTGTTATACAAACATAAATATAGCTTATATTAACCTGTCCTATACTGGGCCAAAGTGGCTTCTATCACTTTTTATTCATTGATTACACTCTGTTCCACCTTGTGATGTCATCATGTGGTGATACAGGAAGTGCTCCATTGTGTTTTTAAACTCCACACACCTTCACTAGAATCATTTGGATCATTTCAGACCTGGAATTTCCAATCTCTCCTGGACAAAAGGAAAAAGGAGCTGTTCACTTGAAAAGCTCTCGACTTGTGATTCCAGCTCCCACAGATGCATACTGTTGTTGTGTCCTTGGGCAAGACACTTAACCCCCTTGCTCCCCCGGTGTCTGTGTACACTGGTGTGTGAATGTGTGTGTGAATGGATGAGTGGTTCCTTGATGTAAAGTGTTTTTCGAGCTTTGAAAATGGAAAAGCGCTGGATAAAAATGTGACCAAAAGTACCGCTTCATGACATCATGAGGTGCAACAGAGCATTTTGAGCTTTGGAGATGTAGACAGACTAATAAATAATAAAGGATTGCTAAAATGTGTGAATGAAACAAAACATAACTCCAGTTTTTTTTCTGAAGCTCACAAGAGTCCATTTTACATATTATAGAACCTTTAAATAATAAAAGTCCGTTTGACAGCGCCGTGACCCGTGAGCCGCTAAAACCGCGCTCACCTTCAGTCCGAACAGATGTGCCGTCATTAGTCTTGAACACAGCACTTCACAAACCTTTTAAAACTGACTCCAACATGCAAATGCAATTAAAATCAACTTTTAATTTCGCAAAACGATCATCAGACACCCAAAGAAGCAGCAATTACGACCTCTCACAGATGGAGGCGCCGCTCTGGCCTCGGCGGCGAGATCGTAACTCACGGCGCCCTTTAGCTGCGCTCATCAAAAACCTGTCGGCGTTTAGGCCCGGGCTAATGCGAGCGCCGTCTGCCAAACTAAATAAGCCATATTGTCGGTGAGCTACAGGGAAAGGCTTTCACGAGCAGCTGTGGGCGGGTGCTGGCAGGCAGGCGCGGGCAGGTGCAGGGGAAGGGGCTGACAGGGACAGAGGAACATGGTCTGACAGATGGAAGGGACCTGTAAAACCATGCTTCTGTAGTGTTTATATAAGACATGTAGAGTGTAGAGTGTGTGGGCTCTGCGGCTGAAGGCTCGAGTGGAGCTTTATTGTGTAAGACTCGAGGAAAACCAACGGAATTCTAAACGAATACTTTGAGCAGGGTTTTTGTTTTGTTTTTCTTACATTTATTTTGTGGAAAAGGTGCAAATGTTCTCTATTTAATTCACAGTTTTGCTCTTTTGACTTTTTTAATATTTGTTTTGTAAAGCATCTTTGAGTGTCCTGAAAATGCGCAATGTAAATAAAATGTATTATTGTTATTAAAAGGAGTAGCGTACATTTTTATTAGTTTTAGAACTTGGTTTTGCTTCAGACATTGGCTTTGTTTCCATGGTAATATGAATTTAAAGCTTTCCTAGGTTCCAGAATACACACTTCTTCAGTACTTCAGACGGGTGTGATTGACAGGTGCACAAACATGGTCCGTCTGGCTCATTACGAGGAAAAAGAAATGAAAAAAAATCATCACAAGAGACTGAAAACAGAATCAGTGAAGCATTAAACTCTGAGGGGAGAGAAATTTGCTTTTCATTTTCAAGTATTATTTTATTCAAATTTATGTGTGACCAATGAGCTCCTTTGTTTCCCATGTGTCACTGAAATAAACAAATCTGATTGAATATAAATATATACCCTGACAGCATCGGGCTCCGCAGCGGAACCGCTTTCGGTCCGCCAAATTTGCGGATCCTCTGCGTATTTGTTCTGTATTCGCTGTATGACTGTCGCTAACCCTGGGCAGCCTGCTGTCACAGAGAGGATGTGCGGCTGCGACTGTGAACGCACTTTTAACACAACACTTGTTAGATGTGTTTTAAATGAGCAGATCCGCGGCTAAACCGGTTCAGATTCGCTGCACTGATCCAAGATCCAAAGTTTTAGGCCTAGAAAAAATTGTAGTCCTGAATGGTGTGATTGTGTTAGTATTATTGCAACCCTTTTTAAATATGACCAGTAAACAAATGATTACATCTCATCACATAACGTTCATAAAACTGCATACATGACAACCAGCACATTTCATTCCTTATACCCCTGCACACTACCATGAAAATGGCTGTGTGCGAATGTCCACACTGTTCCCTACAGGGGGCACTAGTTAGGGGTCACACCTTTTTAGTTTCTTTGTTTATTATTATTATTATTATTATTATTATTATTAAATATCCTTTATTATCCCTGTAGGGAAATTATCCTCTGCATTTGACCCATCCTTTCAGGAGCAGTGGGCAGTACATGAAGGTGCCCGGGGACCCATCTCCATGTGGTCAGGACCTCAGCTGGAGGATTTTTTACCTGTGCATGTTTTTGGGTTGATGGGTGAAACCGGAGTGCCCGAAGGAAACCCTCCCAGACACGGGAAGAACATGCACTCAGCCATTGTGCCGCCTATAAAAACGTGCCGCCTATATTATTGGCAAAAGGAGAAATTCAATTTGTCAACTGGACAAAGTTTATTTGGTCGAATACGTTTATCAGCTCATTCAAGCTGCTTCTTCAGTTCTGGTCAGACGCTGGTGGACACTGCCTTATATCTGCCTGAAGGGGGCGCTAACTACAATGAAATTACTCTGAGACCACCAAACCTATTTGTTTACAGTTTCTGTTAGTCAGGTGGGTCTATTCAATATGCAGTGGGAGTGGGGGAGTAGTTAGCAGAACCATTCAGGGCCATGATGAGTGTTTTCACACCTCTGGACATGACCTATATTATTATTATTATTATTATTATTATTATTATTATTATTATTATTATTATTATTACATACAAGACATCACACAAAAAATAACCAAATTCAAATTATACAAAGAACGAAGAAAAAACAATAAAATAACCAAAGTTCACCTTTACAAATAAAAATGTATAAATTAAATTGCTTAAGAATTTCCAGGGTTTTAACAGCTTTGGAACTGGAGGACGAGTGGATGGGTTTCTTATAATACTGGATTTCAAAAAGGAAAATGGATAAGTAGTGTAACCCACGTCAATAAGCCCCACTTCCGGTTACGACTTTATTGTGGCGGGATAACTTCATTTAACTTCCGGCGTCACTTGTCACGTATCCTCCTGCTCCTCTCCTCCGGTTGGATTGTTTGGATGTAAAACTATTAAAACCGCTTATCTAACAAAGACTACTGGACGGATTTATTCACCCTTTAATCCCATCAACACCCGCTCAACGGTGAGTGACGGAACTCTCTGATTTAAAACTTATTTGTGATTCACCCAAACCTGTGAACACCCCTGAAAAATGCTGCTAAGCTAATGCTAACCTAGCACACAAACAAATGAGGACGGCGCGACCAATAAGCGGACTTTTTAGTTTAATCCCCGCTCTATTTTAGTTTTTACCTCAACCGAACCTTTTGCTGAGGACACTAGTATTGAAATAATACATTCGTTTTTGCCGCTTTGGACATTACGGAACTTTTTTGTTACTTTTTGAGCACAACACACAAGCGGCTATGGCGATTTTGAATTGATCTGATCCCTGTTGCGCAACAAAAAAATATTTGAGTGTTTATTTGTCCATTATGATAAACTACATTATGACTTTGATTTATATATTTACAGGTGCACTATATATATTTTTTTTAATTGTAGCTTGACTTTTTCTACTGGATCATTCTGCAATACCACAAACCACCACTGGATGGCGAGCTACCCATTCACCGCATGATCGAGTTAGGAAATATCATAACCTTTTCATAACCCCGGAACCCGTTAACCGTTGGAATTAAATAACTCAAACTGAACTTTGGGAAATATAAATAACTCAAACGGATTATGACAAACCCTTTCTACAACCACTTGAACTTTATGAACTGAACACAAACAAATACAAACTCTGAACTCTACTGAACAAAAAATATTACTGTCTATGTCATTGCATTTTTGTTTTGTTTGTATATATATAATTTATTGAGCTCATATCATTAATACAGTTTATTTTGAATTTAATTTCTGGTTTCTGTGGTTTTATTCACACACATTGACTCCTTCCGTTCCTACTTCTGCTCGCCCCCTAGGCTGCACTCAGATCCTTAGCCCCTAGTGCGATGTTTACAAGTAGTAAACATTAATATATCATTAATCTCTTCATTTTCTTAGCAAAATTTCATGTCCATAATGTAAATTCATTAACCGTAAATGCCTTTTTAGGGTTGTCCAAAGGTCTAGCAGGTAAAAAAGTAAAATAAAAAAATTTCCCACAATGCACCTAGAAAAGTAGTGTCCAGCGATGTCACTAGAGCGGACAGTATAGACCACAATGCACTGGGAGAGTCGTAAAAACACCAGCGGACAGAGACGGGTGTTTAACTGGACACAACACGAGTGAATGAAGCAGATAGAAGCTCTGGTTTATGGTGTTAGATTTAGCTCCAGCTGTTAATTGTATTTATTTTTTTATTATGATGTAGTAAAATATTGTATTAATGTCATAATAATTTTGTAACTGAATGCCCTTTAACGTGCTGTAGTTGGAGATGAGGGTAGACACAATAAGCTTTAGCTTCTGCCTACACCTGGTCAGTGACTTTTGACCAGCTGATTGTTCTACATACTGAATATGTTTTATTTTATGGGCATCAGACTGAATATAATGTATGCAGACTGTCATGAGTTAAACATTGACCAAATAAAAACGCATAACACATAAAAGAGCGATAATTTCCACATATCAGACAAAAAAAGAAATAATCCAGTCCGTTAACGTGAAATCCAGCGTGATAGAAACTTGTATGATCATTATTAGTCCATAAACTCTTGTGTGTCAGTCTGATCTCATGATTTATGACAGAAATCAAGTTTTATCGAAGTTTAGCCTTTAGACTTTTTTCACCCAGACTCCAGAGTCACATGATCCAAATGTAGTGATCTGTGTGTCTGAATCTCTCTGTGAATGAGTGCGGGATTTAGTCCATTAAATAGTGCAGGACCACGTAGTGAGTGAGGGTTAGGGGCTGGGGTGGACATTCGGACACAGTCGCTGTATAACTGAAATAAAAAGCACACCCATCCGTGCAGGTCCCAGTAGGTGACCCCTTCAGTGTTCCCCTTTGTGTAAAATGTGATAGAAATGTGTGAAGTCACTACCTCCATGTGTGTGTTTGTGTGTGTGCTGTGCCCTTTAAGACAGACCATTTGAGCCTGTCTGCAGAGGGAATACAGGGTTCAGCCTCATTCTGTCAGACTGACAAGTCCAGCTCTTTGTATTGGAGCGGAGAGGGGCCTTCCGAAGGGTCGTCTCAAAACTGCCCAAAAACACGGAGGGACCACCTCGAAGTGAAAAGGTCAGTCTATGTTGTCTGAGAGTTAGACTTTCACTTTCTGTTACAAAACTATGCCCCCAAAGCCCCCCAAAATAGTGTGCATGTTTTGTTGTGGGTTTTTTTGCAATTTGGGTGCATGTTTTCGTTCTTTTTTTTTATTTATTTATTTTTTTTATTATTTGGTAGTTTTTAAAGGCGCTGTACTGGATTTTTACTGTATTAAAAACAGAACAGTTTGCATTGGCCCAAGGTTATTCCTCACTCACCTTATGCGTTCAGAGGTTTGATGATTCATGTTCAGTCCCTCGGCAGGTTGATGTCAAATCATCTACAGGATAGGGAAAAGTACAGCAACAATCGCACAAAAGAACACAACACCAGCACACTCACGAATCACTATACACACAATTCATTTCTGAAGTCAAGAGTTAAAAAGTTAAACCAACAACTCTTCAATATAAAAAAATTCATTTAGTTGAACATGGTGACATATTTGACCATTGAACAACCCTTGCTCTCCGCGCTAAGTCACTCACCCTTCAGAGCACTTTAACAACACAATCCTGCTGATGAAACCACTGCACATTGCTTTATTTGGCTTGTCTTTGTTTACCCCTTTTTTTGTTTGTTTTTTTTAATTTTACATATTACACCATTTTCTGATCTACTGTAGTTCTAATGTCGTTTTCTCATCACAAACAGACCAGGAGTTGTGTTTTGTTTCATTCACATGTTTAACACACAAACCCTGCAGATTTAGGCTGAGTTCTTCTCTCAAACAGAAAACACTCTGTTCCACCTTGTGATGTCATGTGGTAATACAGGAAGTGCTCCACTGTGTTTTTAAACTCCGTACATCTTTACTAGAATCATTTGGATCATTTCAGCCCTGGAATTGCCGATTTCTACTGAACTAAAGGGAAACATGAAGCTGTTAACTTGAAAACTACCACTACATGACATCACAAGGTGGAACAGAGCATTTTTCAACTTTGGCGATGTAGACAGACTAATAAAACAGTATTACTCAAACATGTGTGAATGAAACAAAACACAACCCCAGGTATGTTTTTGAGAAGGCTAAAAGCTCCCAATAGTCAATTTGTGTAATATTGGAGCTTTAAAAAATAATAACTCTCCAAACAGCCCTGATAATGTCTCATACTGAATCTCTGAATGGCGAGTCAGCGCAGAGCAAAGGAATGCCATTTGTTCCATGTGATTGTGCGGCGCTTTTTAGACCTTTTATTATATGAAGAGAAGGGTGTGTGGATTGGAGCGGAGGAGAGGTGAAATTGCACCGTTGAGGCTGACAACGGGGACGCTTTGCAGAAAGGTGCAGAACAAACCTATTATTTAAGAATACATTAGGCTGGCCTCGCTCGCTCCAGAATGCACCCAGACAACGCGCTGGAGATGTCTTCAGAAAACACTCACGGAAAATAAACACTCAAAGAAACACCACGCAGCTCCACCAGACCCAGGTCCATTTTGAGCTGGAAAGGGATAAAGATTGTGTGAATAAAAGTGATGTAAAATGGAGCAGTCCATGTGAGTTCAGTTTTATGAACAAAGTAGTTTCCAAAGTGTTGCACAGAGATCATAAAATAAAGACAACAAAAGGTATAATTGCTTAAAATTTAATCCCACACCTAAATACCAGTCGTAAAACAATAAAACCAGTATAAAAATCAAATAAAAGCAAAACCAGCAAATCGGAAAATAAAATTTCCACTTGCGGCAATAAAATATAGCTACAAGTGGAAATGATTTGCCCTCGCCTACGCCTACGCTGCGCCCGCACTAACCCTAATAAACATAAACCGTGTGTTGATTTAAAACAAAAAAAGATGGTGGACTTCCAGTTTGTAAAGGGGTGCGGTCACAATATAATTTTTTGCTACCAAATTTGGTTTGGCTATGCCAAACTTAGTGTAAGGACGTCCCATTGGCGAGGACAGATTTTTGGCTTGATGCAAGGTGAGCGTCATTGACTTTTTTGATCAAGAGCATGTCAAGAATATATGTACCAAATTTTGTATGTCTATGACAAATAAAATGTTATCATTACATACAAATTGTCTAGGGGGCGCTATTGCACCCATTTTGTATTTTCTCAGTATGTTCATGGTCAGGGTGTTCAACCACGATTCAAGTTTGTGCGATTTGTGGATTTTTACTATTAAAATAACATGGAGAGTTTATGTCATCGCTATAAAAACTATCACATGGGTGTCATTGACTTTTTAGATTGGGATGCCAAAAATTGAATTTTGTGCAAAATAGATGGATGCTTTCTATGCATTTTGATGGGGATAAGCACCTGTGCTCGCATAGTGTTAAAAAATAGGATGGATCGTAGGGCCTGGCTCCACTGCATGCGCATTTCGCTCTACGCAAGCGTAAAAACTAACTTTTGGACGTGTAATTTTTAGCATGCATTAAAAGTGAATGAGGACGGTCACACTGAACGCAGTCAAAAAATGGGAAACTAGGGCGTAGATTTCGGAGAATGGGATCCATCCTATTTTTTGACGGTCAATGCGAGCGTAGGCGCGTATCCTCATCAAGATACATAGAGAGCATGCATCTTTTGTTGTATTTGTGCATTTACCATCAGCACAGTGTGTTCCCAGCCCAGGTCCAGAAAGACTGTTACTTAGTGCTTTGAAATGTACTTTTAAATCCTTGCATTTGCCATGGTCAGCCTATACATACAGTAAATACAAGCCTCGTTCAGCTGGTTAGTTTCACTGTAGACCTGATACAAGTGGGTAAACACGCCCAGTCAGATTTGATAAGATAAGATAAGATAAGATAAGATATGCCTTTATTAGTCCCACAGTGGGGAAATTCCAGTGTTGCAATGCACAGTTCAAGAACAGCAGGAAAATGGAACATGCAATAAAACAAGATAATAGATAATGGCTAAAAAAATAATAATTTAGAAATAGACTTAAAGATAGACTCTAATTTTGTTCCGGTGGAGCAAAAATATAAAATACAAAATATAAAATACCAAAAAAAAAAAGCTTTCCCATTGAGAAACAAGGAGCCTGTGCCGCACATATACGTCTTGTTGGCACTGCCGGTGGAGCCGCCCTCACATTAACGTGCAGTTGTGGTTTCGCAAGGTGGTGCGCGTAAACGCTGACGTGTGCAGTGGAGCCTAGGCCTAAAAAATACTCGTCCAAAAGTTGCAGTTTTTACGCTCGCGTAGGGCGAAATACGTGTGCAGTGTGGCCAGGCCCTTGGTCGCCTCCTACGTCAAAGGAAGCGCGTTGATTGAAGGTGCCAGCAGACAGTACGCAGTATGCCGCCACCTTTGCCCCCACGTGGAGAGCAGAGGGGAGACAGGGAGGTGGAGTATCAGCGACGTGCGGTCAGGGAAGGCAGGTAAGGCCTAACCCTGACCACTACATTACGGAGTTTAGCTCACTACGTTACATTTATTTTGTTCTTTCTTCCTGTTTGTGTGTAAACAAAATAATTTATTAAAACTCAATGTTTTTATTAGTTAATGTGATTTGTTTGTAAAGCAAAGCAACTTGGAGCGCATCAACATTTCTGAGCCTACACTTCACCTCATCAGCTGTAAACCTCACTGCACGTCACCTGGAGCTAAAGCCGAACACAGATGAAAAAGGTCTGGGCATGAGATCGTGTTGGATCGTGGATACTCCCCGGTCTGTGGTCTTGTTTACCCTTATTTAACATGGAGCAGTCAGAGGTGGTGGGTTTACTGAGGCTGCGGGAAAAGCCTCGCTGCTTATGGCTCCCGTTGAACGCCCTGCCCGGCTTCTGTGGCTCGTGGCGGGAGAGCGGGGCTTTGGTAAAGGCTGGCCGCTCGGAGTGCCCCACCAGCTAGGCTGTTGCCTCGTCGTGGTGAACAGCCACACTTTGGGAGCATGGGTTGCATATAAACAGGATAGATAAGATTCAGATTACAGCTCAGAGTTTCATTAACAGACATGGACTTTACGAGATTTTTACTTGTTTTTTTTATTTTTTTATTTGACATATAGTAGCTGAGTTGCCGCATCTATTTTAAGTTAGACTTCGTGGTTGATATGGGTCCAATTAGGCCCGTAGAATTTATACCGCGTGTAGACTTGGAGCACGTTGGACGCTGCTTCACCGTTCTCACTGGTCGCTCCACAATTGTTTATTACACTATAACAGACTTTTATGGTTAGGTTACTTGTCATGAATGTCCATTTTAGAAATATGTCAGATCAGTACTGATCCCACTCCTCCACTCCTCCTCCCCAGCACACTGAGCTTCACACTAGCCCACCGCTCCAGACAACAGTCTTAAAACTTTTGTCTAGACACACTGACTTACGTGTTATGTTGCTTTAAGGAGATGAACAGATCTTTTCCATGAAATGCGCCGCACATCGCCATGACATACTCTCGCTATTGAATCTATAGACGTGAGCTATTATTGCCTCAGCTTTTCTGCTGATAATATGAATATTAGGTGGATTGTCCAAGGTGGTGTAGAACATCTTTATGGCCTCTAAACTGTTCCTGCAGCTTTTGATTTGGCGCTATGTACAGTCAGGTCACCATTTCTTCTTCTTTTCTTCAATTAGTCTTATAGGAAAAGGCTGCAGTTGGCATGCAGGCCATCTGTTTACAGCTGACAGTCTGTCAGTCTTCAAATGAACCAGCCATGTTTTACACATGTGTTCATTACTACACAGTGAGGAACATTAAAAAGTCAGAAACAATGCAATGAGTCAGCACTAAAACTTTATTTTTCATTTTCATGTGCTGTAAGAACTGAGTTGAGCTTTATGTAATAGTTTGCTTTGTAGATGTCACTTTGCCGTTCAGATTCTTATGTGACTACATGAACCCTGGTGGTGGTCTTTGTAGTAAAACAAACATTTAGCTCATGTTTCATGTGACTCACCAGAGTCTCACTTCCCCTCTCCATCCAGAAGTCGTCTGTACTCTGAGATTTCCATCTCCAGCTTGGTCTTGATGTCGAGCAGCATGTTGTACTCCTGGGTCAGTCGCTCTATCTCTGCGCGCAGCCCGATGAGCTGACCTTCTAGATTTGTCACCTGCTTCTGCATACCCTGTAGCTTCATGGAATACCGCGCCTCTGTTTCTGCTAAGGTTCCCTCAAGAGCCGCTTTCTGGCGTAATGAAATTAGATCATGTTAAAGACATAGTCATGAATACATCTTACTTGTCCACCACAACCAGTGACTTTACCATGCTGAGTTGTGACTGAAGCGCAATCTCCAGGCCTTGAAGTGTGCGACGGAGTTCTGAGATTTCTGATTTGGATGTTACTAAGGTTTCCTGGTTTGTTGCTGCTACTTTGCTTAGTTCTTCTGTCTGTAATTGATAAAATACAGGGTGTTTACAATTTACAAGCTCAATCAATTGTGGGCATGTATAACTGCTAAAGTCTTACTTTGGCATTGAACCACAGTTCAAGGTCTCTCTGGTTCTTAGCAGCTGCGGCCTCGTACTGTTCACGGATTTCAGACATGGTTGTGGTAAGGTCTAGCCCAGGCGTAGCGTCCACCTCCACATTAACTGCTCCACCCATTTGACTCTTCATGGCTGCCATTTCCTGTAGACAATAAAATCCATTTTACAAAAATATTTTTCTAGGATTAATCTAAATTTAAGATACAAAGGATGTTTTCTTCCACACACCTCCTCATGGTTCTTCTTGAGGAAGATCATCTCCTCCTTGAGACCCTCAATCTGCATTTCAAGGTCAGATCTAGCCAAAGTCAGTTCATCGAGCATCCTCTTCAGGCCTGCGATGTCTGCCTCCACTGACTGGCGCATGGCGAGCTCGTTCTCATATCTTGGAAATTACAGAAACAATTAAATGTTTATGATGCTTAAACAAAAACACACAAAAAAAAACAAAACAGTAAAGGTTGATACTTACTTAGCTCTGAAATCGTCTGCAGCCAGCTTTGCATTGTCAATGGACAAATAGATACCTCCGTTAATACGAGTGGCATCCTGGATCTGTTAAGTAATGATGTTTTTGTAAGATTATAGAGAACATAAAAAATATTTATCTGATAATGAACATACCTTGCCCTGCAAGTCAGCAATGGTAGCGTAGAATGCAGAGTAGTCTCGTGCCGAAGGAGCGACTTTACCCTCCAAGAACTGGCGGATCTTGAGCTCCAGATCAGCATTGGCAGCCTCTAGCTTGTGTACTTTCTCCAGGTAGCTGGCCAGACGGTCGTTCAGGTTCTGCATGGTCGCTTTCTCACTGACACTGACTGGAAAGTCGTCCGTAAAACCACCACCCATGCTAAATCCAGCACCACCTCCAGAGCTGAAGGTGCGAGGGGCTGAGGACATCTTCAGACCACTGCCCCCACCATGGACACTGTGGGAGTACTGGCGCCCGCCGCTCCTGACACTACCTCCACTGCCGGTGAAAGTCTTGGAGAAGGATGTGAAGGATGTCATTGTTGAAGTTTGCTCAGAGACCTGCCTATCTTGGAGAGTAGAGGCTGACTGATGCAGACTTTCTGTCGTCTTTATATCCTGCTCTTCTCCAAAGCTCCCTCCCTCCTCTGTGGGCTGGAACTAGTAGAACCACTTTCGGGGAGGAGCACCAACCGATACTGGGCTGACCCACCCATCATTTCTCACTACAGTTAGAAACAAACGTGTGGAAAGCTCTTTTTGCACTTTACATTTTACTGTCATGTTTTTAATGAATTGCAGTGCAGCACTAAACTCTTACCTGCTTATTACTCTATTGAGCCATCATTCAATTCAAAAGCACACACACCTCTCACAGAGGCACCTCTATATAGAGAAATGTGAGAAATGTTCACTGAATAACTGCAGTCACCCAGAATAAAGACCTTTTATACAAAACTTAAATATAATTACATCCATATGAGCCATTCATAAAACTGCTTGTGGTAGTTGATACTTGGCACGCACACATTTACTTGGCACGCACACATTTACTGGAATGTTATTTAATGTTTTTTGTTTTTTTTTGCATCAAGCCAAAGCAAGAACAAGCAGATACTTGTATTACATGCCCCAAAGGGTTACGCAATTGTATAGCATAATAGCCATATTAACATTTAACTTGATGAGTAATGATGTCATGGCAAAAACAAAATCATCCAATATATATTTGTTTTCATCTTGGTGATTGTGAGCTCACTCCTACACATTTGTTGTATGTGGCTGCATGCATGTGTTTCCGTGTGATAATTTTAGAGTGCAACCTCGCTCTAGATGCATAAAATAAAACATTTTCTGGAGGGCTGCAAGTAACAATTGAGGGTTTTTAGATATAACAATACAGATAAGGTGGCAATACAACCATTATGTTGAATAGTGATGTAATGCAGCCCATTTATAATTTACTGTTCTCTAAAGACATTTTTATAGATGCATGTCGGCAATTTTTGGTCAGCCAAATCCTCCATCAACCCAGCCCTGGTTTATCATCAAAAATACAAAATACACAAAATATTCACCTTATTCGTCTATTCACGCTGATTATTTGAATAACATCAATTAGTTAATGCTGGCACGAGGGACTACTTTTATGTGATTTCACAGATCAAATGGGAGCTTTTCTGTATTACTGTTAAATCCTATGTAATTTGTTTGACACTTTCACTCGATGGGAGTGGCACTGCAGTGGAATGGAAAGTTTAGCATGAATTTACAACTCAGTCAAGCTGCACATACTGATCACACTGGTGAAGGTTTTTGTCAAAAACTCCATTAAATATTCCAAATGTATATTTCATGATCTCAGAATCTTTTTTTTTTTTTTTTTTAAGTTAAAAAAAAAAAATAATAATTTAGATGACATTTTAGATGAACCTTCAGTTAAGTAACTCTAAAAATATGCGTGGCATTAAGGTGTGACTATGGTATCTTTACAGTAATATGCACCTGCACACAAATATAAGCATACTAAATTTACTACATAAAAAGTACGACATGTAGCCTATTGCAAATTGAAATAAATAATGAGCCAATAGAAGATGTCAAAATAGCAAATGCCTCATAGATAGATGTTTGTGAAACAACTCCATCCATCCATTTTCTTCCACTTATCCGGGGCCGGGTCACGGGGCAACAGTCTAAACAGGGACTCTCAGACTTCTTCCTCCAGCTCCTCCGGGGGGACCCCAAGGCGTTCCCAGGCCAGCGGAGAGACATAGTCCCTCCGGTGTGTCCTGGGTCTTCCCCGGGGCCTCCTCCTGGTGGGACATGCCCGGAACACCTCCCGAGGGAGGCGTCCAGGAGGCATACGGAACAGATGCCCAAGCCACCTCAGCTGGCTCCTCTCGACATGGAAGAGCAGCGGCTCTACTCCAAGCTCCTCTCGTGTGACTGAGCTCCTCACCCTGTCTCTAAGGGAGCGCCCAGACACTTTGAGGAGGAAACTAATTTCGGCCGCTTGTATCCGCGATCTTGTCCTTTCGGTCATTACCCAAAGCTCATGACCATAGGTGAGGGGAGGAACGTAGACTGACGGTAAATCGAGAGCTTTGCCTTTCAGCTCCGTTCCCTCTTCACCACAACGGTCCGATACAGCGACCACATCACTGCCGACGCTGCACCGATCCACCTGTCAATCTCACGCTCCATCCTCCCCTCACTCGTGAACAAGACCCCGAGATACTTGAACTCCTGCACTTGAGGCAGGGACTATCCACCCACCCGGAGAGGGCAAGTCACCTATTTCCGGTCAAGAACCATGGCCTTGGATTTGGAGGAGCTGATCCTCATTCCAGTTGCTTCACACTCGGCTGCAAACCGCCCCAGTGCACACTGGAGGTCCTGGTCTGATGAAGCCATCAGGACAACATCATCTGCAAACAGCAGAGATGAGATCCTGTGGTCCCCAAACTGGACCCCCTCCGGCCCCTGACTTGTGCCTAGAAATTATGTCCATAAATACAATGAACAGAACCGGTGACAAAGGGCAGCCCTGGCAAAGTCCAACATGCACCGGAAATGGGTCCGACTTCCTACTGGCAATGCGAACACAGCTCCTGCTCCAGTCATACAGGGACCGGACAGCCCCAAAGAGCACCAAAACCCCATACTCCCAGAGCACTCCCCACAGAACACCACAAGGGACACGGTCGAATGCCTTCTCCAGATCCACAAAGCACATGTGGACTGGTTGGGCAAACTCCCATGAATCCTTGAGCAGCCATTGGAGAGTATAGAGCTGGTCCAGTGTTCTGCGGCCGGAACGAAAACCACACTACTCCTCCTGAATCTGAGGTTCGACCATCGGTCGGATTCTTCTCTTCAGTACCCTGGAATAGACCTTACGGGGGAGACTGAGGAGTGTGATTCCCCTGTAGTTGGAACACACCCTCCGGTCCCCCTTCTTAAACAGAGGGACCACCACTCCGGTCTGCCAGTCCAGAGGTACTGTCCCCAACCGCCATGCGATGTTGCAGAGACGTGTCAGCCAAGACAGCCCCACAACATCCAGAGACTCAGGACAGATCCCATCCACCCTCATAGTCTTACCACCGAAGAACTTGCTAACCACCTCAGTGACTTCAGTCAGGGTGATGGATGACTCCACCTCCGAGTCCCCAGCCTCTGCTTCCTTCTCAGAAGACATGGCAAAGGGATTGAGGAGATCCTCAAAGTATTCCTTCCACCGTCCGACAGCATCCCCAGTCGAGATCAACAGTTCTCCATCCGCACTGTGAACAGTGTTGGTGAAGCACTGCTTCCCCCTCCTGAGGCGTTGGACGATTTGCCAGAATTTCTTTGAGGCCATCCGATAGTCCTCCTCCATGGCCTCTCCGAACTTCTCCCAACCCTGAATTTTTGCCTCTGCGACCGCCTGGGCTGCAGCATGCTTGGCCCCTGTCAGCTGCCTCAGGAGTCCCGTGAGCCAACAAGGCCCGGTAGGACTCCTTCTTCAGCCTGACAGCATCACTTACTTCCGGTGTCCACCACCGGGTTCGGGGATTGCCGCCGCGACAGGCACTACAGACCTTACGACCACAGCTACGAGCGGCCACATCAACAATAGAGGCCGAGAACAAAGTTCACTCGGACTCCACGTCCGTGGTGTTTGTTATGGACAAACTGTGACTAGCACAGAAGTTCAATAACCGGACACTGCTCGGGTTCAGATCAGGGAGGCCGTTCCTCCCAATCACCCCTCTCCAGGTGTCACTGTTGTTGCCCACGTGGGCATTGAAGTCCCTCAGTAGAACAATGGAGTCCCCGGGCGGTGCACTGTCCAGTACCCCTCCCAGGGACTCCAAGAAGGCCGGCTACTCTGCACAGCTGTTCTGCCCGTAGGCCGACACAACAGTGAGAGACCTGTCCCTGACCTGAAGGCGCAAGGACGCGACCCTCTTGTTCACCGGGGTGAACTCCAACACACAGTGGCTGACCTGTGGGGCAATGAGCAGGCCCACATCTGCCCGCTGCCACTCCCCGCGGGCAACACCAGAGAAATGGAGAGTTCAGCCCCCTCAAGGATTTGGTTTCCAGAGCCCAAACTGTGCATGGAGATGAGGCCGACTATATATAGTCGGTAACGCTCAACCTCCTGCACGAGCTCGGGCTCCTTCCCCCCCAGCGAGGTGACATTCCATGTCCTCAAAGCTCGTCTCCATGTCTGGAGAGCCGGTTGTTGAGGGCCCTGCCTTCGACTGCCGCCCAGATCTCCCTGCACTGGCCCCTTATGGATCCTCCTGCGGGTGGTGGGTCCACAGGAGGACTGCCCCACGTCGCTCCTTCGGGCTGTGCCTGGCCAGGACCCGTAGGGGAAGGCCTGGCCACCAGACGCTTGCCGTCAAGCACCCACCCCAGGCCTGGCTCCAGACGGGCCCCGGTAACGCCAATCTGGGCGACGTAACTGGCCTTGCTGTGTTTCTTATCATAAGGGCTTCTGAAACACTTTAGTCCAACCCGTCCCCCAGGACCTCAAACCACTCCACCACGTTAAGGTGGCTGTTCAAGGAGGGGTGTGAAACAACTGTGAAATGGAACTCTGACATTTTGAAAAAACAAAGCCATGCACATTTCTAGGCTTTTAATTTTTAGTTATGTATATTTTACAGCTTTTTGATAGTTTTTATTATAGATATACTGTACTCAGTCTTATTTTGTACATCTTTTAAAGTGACGCTTTTGAAACCAACTGATCTTTAAACTGTATGCTGTATTTGCTTTAGTTGACAAATATATCGCAGCATAGCACATACTTGAATTTGTAGGGTAGGGCCGTTGAATTGTTTATGAAACTGAACTAATGCAATAGTTTATGCTGTGTACAGGCTCTCTTTCAGTTCCTCATGTGGGTTTGAATCAAACTTATGACTGCTAATGCTTTGCACAAGTCTGTGGTGCAACAGGCAGCATCTGAATTTGCTGAGCTTTTGCCAAAGCCCCCTCTGTAAATCCAACTGACACTTTTACAGTGTCACACGCACCATCTACTTTTCATTTGGAGCAGGAGACTTTCAGGTCCAAGTACGAAGTGCCTCAAGGCCCTAAAACAGGAAAAGTGTGTTCTGCAGCGGAGATGTTTTATCTGGGCGTCGTTCTCGCTCACTGTCAGCTCCGGTTAAGACAATGCCTCCTTTTCACTCTTAAGGAATTAATGAAAGTGGCACCAGTCATAAGTGAATGGCACCCAGCATTTTTGGTAACGCGCCAACATCCTTGTGTTCCTTAATTCATGCCCAAACTGGTTTTAACTTGTTGTTGTAGCCTACAGGTTATGACAACACCCTATAACACTATGCCAAGAAGAACTTTCTACTTCACCTAGAATAGCACATTTGATTCTCTTGTGCTCTTGTTTTCTCATTTTCTCTTTGGTTGATCAATGGTCCTGGTTGGCAAATAACATTTTTTTCCTCACTGATATTCTGTTGTGGATAATTAATAAGAATAATTAAATGCTATTAGCTTTAAACCATACCCTAAAAGAGGTGAGCCAATCGAAGATGGCATTCCCTCTTGGTTTCTGCGAACAGCTATTACGTTTGTCACCAAGAAGAGAGTTTCACGTTAAAGGTGCACTAAGTAACTTTCCTGGTGGATGATATGCCTTCTGTTTTTGTCTCTATGGAGATGTTATTGCTCTGGAATGTTTCAGAGTGTGGCATTAAACTCTGTGGAGAGATGACCCCGCTCACTGCTTGTTTTTCAATCAATGGTTAATTAATTATCTAATGAATAACTAGATAGTTGAATGTGGGACATTCCAGGATAAACTACGTCCACAGTAACAACCAGCTAGCAGACCTCCAGATTAGTTACACACCTATTGAAATAATCTTGTGTTCAAAGCAAATAAGTAATAACTGTGCACTGATTTTTAGACAAGGCAACGACAAGGGTAAAAATAAGTTTAAATTAAAAAAAAAGTCAAAAAAATTTAATTTAACAAATGCTCAAATTAGACAAATAATTAACAAAGAAGCCAGGCCCAACTGGCGTAACGTAAATCAAGCTGAACAGAACAAAACTAACCCAGCCAGACAAAGAACAGGTGTGTTTAAATTAGGGCTGCCACAAACGATTATTTTGATAGTCGACTAATCACCGATTATTTTTTCGATTAGTCGACTAATCGATCCGTAAACTGACTGTAAAATAGGGCTTTGACTTTTGCCCAAAAATCATATTCGAAGTTTGTTTGTTTATTAATATTAATATTCGAATATATTCGAATATTGTATTAATATTTTGACCATTAAATGCCTTCAGTAAGACCAGGGGTCGGTAACCCGCGGCTCCAGAGCCGCATGTGGCTCTTTCATCGTTCTGTCGTGGCTCCCTGTGACTTTGGAAAATAATAATGAGTATTTAATTACATTGTATTTTTATTTTAGTTTGTTCGTTTTTAAATGTAAATCTAAAATTGTAGATAATGGTAATCTTGTAACATTTAAATAAAACGTTTTTAATATTTTTGTCGCTCAAAACATGCGTCAAAGCCTCTGATGTGCGTCACCCGCACACACTGGCAGCCCGGACTTACCGGCACCTACATCAGCAGGATGATTTTCAGCCCAATGATGATAAATCCAAGAAAAGAAAAGTTTCTGAAGAAAACAGAACGCTTAATGCTCCATGGGCAGATTCATTTGCCTTCACGGCTGATGAGACTGGTACACGTGGTACACGCGACAGTGGATAATTTAAGTTTGGATTTTTATTTCCTACGAGGAGGACTCAAATAATAATGTGTTTAATGCAGCTTTGCGCACATTTGATTACGTTATACAGAAGTGAAACTTAAAACCACATGGCTCATTTGCATAAACTAGAAGTGCTGAAAAAACAGCTGCTCCTTGTGCCGCTGATGCGGTCAGCTTCTGTCGGACTAAAGGGCAGGACTCAGTGGAATATGCGTGTTCTTTCTGTGACTGAGGGATGTTCTGCCTATGGTGAGTCTGTTCTGTGCTTCTATCGCGTTGGAGATGGTTCATGTTAAACTTTTCAGAGATTATACGTGTGCAGGTCGTACGTGTGCAGCACAGTTCTTTATTTCACTCATGCACTTTATTTATGTTGCTACTGTTGTGATGAAAAGACTGAAAGGTGTAAATAATTCTCTTAAAACTCGCTCTTATGGGCTGTAGTGGAGGATGGTGCTTGTTGTAGTTCCGTCTGTGTGTTCAGTAGCAAAAAAGCATCGTTGTCGGAGTCATATCGCGCCTTCAGATCAGCTCACATTATTGTTTTCATCTCTTTCACTCCTGTCGGGTCATCGGTGGAGGGCTGGAGTTGTGTCAGAAGCTCATACTGCAGGGGGAGAACAGCAGATGCTGTTGGGTAGTTTTCCGTTGACAGCGCCTGGGTGGCTAATGAGCTCGCGATTTACAACTTCACCAGGTGTGAAAAAACGGAATCTTGAATCGAAAACAATGTTTACAAGCAACCACATTTACAAAAAAAAAAAAAAAAAAAACAGGTTTGAATATTAAGGGCTTCGTTCGAATATCTCCATTTTTTTGAAATATTCGAATTATATTCGAATAACGAAGTTCGGAGTCAAAGCCCTACTGTTCACCCTAATATTGGCAGCTAACTAGCCGGTTTGCTTACCGAGAGACGGACCCTCTTCAGAATCATCCACAATGACATGCTTTCTCTTCAGATGCTCATGCATAGCCGTTGTGCTACCATGATACGCAAGTTCAGCTTTGCAAATGTTGCACTGCACGCTTTTCTCACCACTTTTCTTAAACTGCTCCCACACTTTGGAGCTTCGTTTCCGGGTAGCCATGCTACTGTTATGGTATCATTTACAGTGAAATCAGGACTGACGCCAATTACCACTACTGCGCATGTGCGAACGTGTGTGTGTGTGTGTGTGTGGTATGTGACAGAAAGGCAGACGCGGCAGTGGAAGCTGCAGCCACAGTTTCGAGAGAAAAGCAAAGTAAAAAAAAAACAAAAAAAAAACGATGCGTCGACTACTAAATTAGTTGTCGACGATTTTGTTCGTCGACATAATCGTGACTAATCGACTAATCGTGGCAGCCCTAGTTTAAATACAGGAGGACTAACTGAACACTGAACACAAGACGCACACAACAAACTTACACAAACGAACACAAAACTTAATCAAAGTAACAAAAGGCAAATAATTATAATACAGAAAATAATATGTGATAATAAAGTAACCTTAAACAAACTAGACAAACTAACTTAACAAAACTAATTAAATCGTGCTCCCCCCTTTGTTCGGTGTAGTTGGTCTCTGCCAAGAGTCGACTCCTATTGGTCCTCCGTCTGGCCACTCAGAACAAAATAAAGAACAAGTCTAAGTAAATTATTCAGACTTATATAAACTAAAACGTCTGCACCCAAATTAGAATTTACGTCTAAGAAACGGAATTAAACTAATGAAAATTTAAATGAAATAATACTATAATAAAACACTGTGGAGTGGTGGCAGAGGTATCCACCACACTGGCCATGCACAATAGTCCAACAGGTTGTAAATGTTTGATTCATAAAACAGAGCTATCTGCTTGTTTAAACAGCAGCAGTGATGTTAATGTGAGCTGCAGTGTTGCTCAAAGTTGGCATTCCTTGGATCAAAAAGTGGTTTGTCAAGTTACCAAACATATGCCGACACCAGTATGTGATGGTGCTGTTATTCTGTACGTTTTAAATAGTTTTAGTCATCTCTTATATGATAAAGAACGTTCCCTTTCTCTACATTTTTTGCATATGCATTCTTTACTAAATGTGTTTCTGATTCTCTGTTGGTCACTCCTACACTGGATTATGTTTATTAACACTGGAGTTCAAAGCAACAGCGACACCTGGAGGATATTCTGTGCACTTACAATGTGTGTTATGTAGAAATGACCTCGTACGATACAGTCATGTTGTATGCAAACAAGTACAAAGTTCTACTGAGTAAATGTTTGGACATAACATTTTGATTTATGTGTGCATTGCATTGGTATTGTTGACAAATCACCACATTCACACAGACAATGAAGTGAAGTGTCATGCTTAAGGGCACAACACAAAACCATATTTTAAAACGTTTTACTGATGCATTTGTTTACTCGTGGGCATACCAGCTTGTCAAAGTCTGCTCCTGTCAGATCTCAGAAGCTCAGCAGGGCCGGGCCTGGTTAGAACTTGATTGGGAGACCGCTGGGAAAATCAGGTGCCACAAAAACTGTTGTTGTGTCCTTAGGCAAGGCACTTCACCCATGTTGCCTAGTATGAAAGGGGTGTGTACGTGAGTGATGGTGGTGGTCGGAGGGGCCAATGGCGTAGATTGGCAGCCTTGCTTTGGACAGTCTGCCCCAGGGCAGCTGTGGCTACAATAGGATCTCACCACCACCGAGTGTGGAGTGAATGAAAATGATAATAACTAAATATAGCCACAAGCGGCAATGATCGGCCCTCGCGTGCGCCTACACCCCGCAAACCCTGCGCCCCACACTAGCCCTAATAATTGTTAACCTCTAACCTCTGGCGGCCTTCCAGTTTGTAAAGGGGCGTGGTCACAATATATTTTTTGTTCCTATTGCCATGATGCATCTAGCTACCAAATTTGGTTTGGCTATGCCAAGGAGTTAGGATGTCCCATTGGCAAGGACAGATTTTTGGCTTGTCACTATGGCAACACAGAGTTTTTTTTTATCAAGACAATGTCACAAATGTGGGTACTAAATTTTATATGTCTACGACAATTCAGGGTCGGGGTGTCCACTCACGATTAAAATGTGAATGAAGTCAGCCAAAGTTTGGACAAATTGCTAGGGGGCGCTATTGCACCAATTTTTGTACTATTACTCATTATTCTGTGTAATTTTATGATAATTTTTCTTTCCCAACATTTATTGTTATTGCATGTGTTACACAGTGGAGTTGTACAGTCTGACAGCAGTGGGGATGAAGGACCTGCGGTAGCGTTCCTTCTTGCACTGAGGGTGCCTCAGTCGGCCGCTGAAGGTGCTGCTCAGTTCCTCTACAGTCCGGTGCAGAGGGTGAGAGGTGTCGGCCATGATGGATGTGAGTTTGGCCAGCACCCTCCTCTCACCCACCTCCTCCACAGACTCCAGAGGACAGCCCAGGACAGAGCTGGCCCTCCTGACTAGTTTGTTCAGTCTTTTCCTGTCCCGCTCTGTACTGCTCGGGGCCCAGCAGACAACAGCGTAGAGGAGAGCAGAGGCCACCACAGAGTCATAGAAAGTCTTGAGCAGGGGCCTGCACACTCCAAAAGAACTCAGTCTCCTCAGAAGGTGGAGGCGACTTTGGCTCTTCTTGTACAGGGCGTCAGTGTTGTGGGACCAGTTCAGGTTATTGTTGAGGTGAACACCCAGGTACTTAAAACTGTCCACTGTCTCTATGTCCTGTCCCTGGATGTTCACCGGTGAGGGAAGTAGTGTCCTTCTCCCGAAGTCGATCACCATCTCCTTGGTCTTACTGGTGTTAAGGCACAGGTGGTTGTGCTCACACTAGTCCACAAAGTCCCTGATGACCCATCGGTACTCCAGTTCATTCCCCTCAGACACACAACCCACAAGGGCCGAGTCGTCAGAGAACTTCTGGAGATGGCAGGTGTCCGTGTTGTAGGTGAAGTCCGAGGTGTAGATAGAGAAGAGGAAGGGTGAAAGGACAGTTCCCTGTGGGGCCCCAGTGCTGCAGACAACCACCTCTGACTCACAGCCGCGCAGCCTCACATACTGCGGCCGGTCAGTGAGGTAGTCGATGGTCCAGGCGGCGAGATGTCCGTTCACTCCGGCGTCCTCCAGCTTCCCCCGCAGCAGTGCCGGCCTGATGGTGTTGAAGGCGCTGGAGAAGTCAAAGAACATGACTCTCACAGCGCTCCCGGCAGTCTCCAGGTGGGTGAGCGCCCGCTGCAGCAGGTAGATGACGGCGTCCTCTACTCCAATGTTGGGCTTGTAGGCAAACTGCAGCGGGTCCAGAGTGGAGCTCACCACGGAGCGGAGGTAGCTGAGGATCAGCCTCTCCATGGTCTTCATGAGGTGAGAGGTCAAGGCGACTGGTCTGAAGTGGGCCGGTTCCCTGGCATGTGTTGTTTTTGGAACTGGTACCACACAGGAGGTCTTCCACAGGACAGGGACCTTCTCCAGGCTGAGGCTCAGGTTGTAGATGTAGCAGAGAACCTCACAGAGCTGGTCCGCGCAGGTCCTCAGCAGCCTGGGGCAGATGCCATCTGGTCCTGCAGATTTCCTCTGTTTCAGCCGCCTCAGCTCTCTCCTCACCTGATCCGGTGTGATGTAGAGGGAGGAGTAAGGGGGGGACTGGGGTGGACTGCCGGGGGTGGGGGGCAGAGGGGGGCTGGTGCTGGGAACAGTCGGTGTGAAGTGAGCTGGAGACGTGGGTGGTGGGGGCGGGGGGTGGGTGCAGTCGGTCCGGGAAGGGGGGGTGTGTCCAGTGGCCTGGGGGTGTGTGGAGAGGGGGGATCCGAGAAAGAGGCAGAGGGGATGGAGGGACAATAAAAACGGTTGAAATAAACGTTTAGTTCATCCGCACAGCGCTGATCTCCATCAGATGTCCCTCTGGTGTTCTGACCAAATCCTGAGATGTTCTTCAGACCTCTCCACACATCCCGCACGTTGTTCTGGGCCAGCTGCTCCTCCATTTTCTTCCCGTAATCCTTCTTGGCCCGACGAATCCTCCACTGAAGCTCCCGCTGGACCCTCTTCTGCTCCTCTCTGTCCCCTGAGTTGAAAGCCCTCTTCTTCTGGTTCAGGAGGTCTTTGAGCTCAGGGGTGACCCAGGGGTGGTTGTTGGAGAAGCACCGTACCCTCCGGGTTGGCACAGTGCTCTCCACGCAGAAGTTGATGTAGTCCGTGATGCAGTGGGTCAGGCCATTGATGTCATCTCCATAAGAGCTGCTGAACATGTTCCAGTCTGTGGTCTGGAAACAGTCCCTCAAACTCTCATTGGCCTCTTCAGTCCACAGCTTCACAGACAGCTTCCGCGCAGGTCCTCTTCGCACCTTTGGTGTGTATTGCGGGAGCAGTTTGACGAGGTTGTGGTCTGAGCGTCCAAGCGGGGGGAGGGGGACGGAGGTGTAAACGTCTTTGATGTTCGCATACAGGAGGTCCAGAGTCCTATTGTCTCTCATGGGGCACGTGACGTACTGTGTGTAAGTGGGGAGAATGGCGGACAGGGAGACGTGGTTGAAGTCCCCGCTGATTAAAACCAGGGCTCTGGGATGCCGGGTCTGCATCAGCGCTACGCTGTTGTGGAGTTGTTCACAGGCCGCCGTCGCATCGGCGGAAGGGGGGATATACACACAATACGTGATCACGTGTGAGAATTCCCTCGGCAGGTAATACGGCCGCATGCCCACTGCGAGCAACTCAATGTCCGGGGTACACAGCTGTTGTTTGACGTACACGTTAGCCGGGTGGCACCACCGCTCATTCACAAACACCGCCAGCCCGCCTCCCTTCTTCTTACCGCTCCTAGCGGCAGTTCTGTCCGCCCGCTTCAGTGTAAATCCGTCCTGGTTAATCACAGAGTCCGATATGTGTTCATTCAGCCACGTCTCCGTAAAACACATCACGCTGCAGTCCCGGTACTCCCGCTGATGCCGGGTCAGTGCGGTGAACTCCTCGGTCTTGTTGGAGATGGAGCGGACGTTTCCCATAACCACCGAAGGCAGATACGGTCTCCGTTTTTTTCCGTCCACCTCTGCACCCTCTTCTTTTCCTCTGTATTTCCACTGGGACCTCGGGTTTCCCGGCGTGGAGCAAAGCGGGGCCGTGTAGACCGAGGAGCTCATCACGTTCGTACTTGATGCGCTCCGAGCATGTCAGTCAAACTATAGATTTAAAAGAATTGGCTGGAGCTGGTTAGATTGAAGTTGAAATTTGAGATGAATGTGATGAAGGGGAATGGACTTTAAAAACAGAGGAGCACTTCAGGATGACCATCAGATAATCTGTTTCTACTGTCCACATTTTTATAGGCTAAAATATGGAATTAGTGGTCGACAAAATATGAGTTTTTGGTACTTTGTTCATTATTTTGCAAATTTGCTCTGAAACAATATATTAGTATAATATTTGAATAATGTGCTCCAAAATGACTACACAACTCTGCTGAAGCCTTTGTCACCTTAAAAAAATGAAAAGATGAGAAAGGTGAAATCAGAGCAATGGTGTCCAATATATCGGGCCGATATTTGCACTTTTAAGGCTAATTATCAGTACGCTAAAATCTCCAGCACAGGCCGATATTTTCTAAAGAATACACACAAAGCTGTATTTAAAGGGTCCATATTACACTATTTTCTGATCTCTGTTGTTCTTCTTTCAAACAGAAAACACTCTGTTCCACCGTGTGATGTCATGTGGTAATACAGGAAGGAGCTGTTTACTTATAGTCAGACACGTAGAGGTGTTTTTCAAGTTAACACATGTTGGTTAACAGCTGATTTTACCTTTAGTTTACTTTAGCGTTGCGCTACTTTTGTCAACATTGAGTCAACAATGGGAACTATGCATTGAGTGGGTGGAGTGGGTGTGTAATAATGGGAACTGTGCAGTGAGTGGGTGTGCAATATTTTATTTGTTGTTTTTTAATGTTGTGACCCCAGCCCTTTGGGACAACGGATGGAAATGAGCCTTAGGCTACAATCCGGTGTGTTTACATTCATGTTGTGTCATGTTTGTCCATTAACTCTGTCCCAATCAAATAAATAAACAAATAAACAATGTTGACCACTACTTGATAGCAATAACAAATATGCATGTTGACAGGATACTGCTGTTCAGGGGCTCGGGCCTAATAAAAAAATAAATACAAATTAATATTTGTAGCAAAAACAATGTATCCGTTAACATGCAAATGGCATATATACATTTTTTGAAAGCTCTCGAGATTCCCCACGTCACTGTCGGGTCAATGGCGATTGACGAGCACGTAAGCGTCAGGGTCGCCCACTGACCTCTCATTGACTTTCATGTTAGCAGTTATCATTATTGCCCAGGCCATCAGCATAGGGGCTTCCTGCTCAACTTCGTAAGACATTCAGTTCATTCTAAAGGAAAGGTTCATTTCTGTCCTGTGAATGTGACTTTATTATTTTGATACCTGCTCAAATTCATCTAGTTTCAAGAGAACAGTATCACTGGCCAATCAGAGCACCTCCTGTCCACACAGTTCTCATCGATGTCCTCCAGGCGGCGCTATAATGTGCCTCGAGCCAAAACAAATCTCCCTCTGCTTTCTTATGTTCCTTCAGTGATAAAGCTGAAAGCTGTTAAAGTACTCCATATGTCCACCTCTCTTATCATTGACTTGCGTCTCTGTGATGACAGCAACACTCATGGCAATGGAGTGGTTGGCTGCTCTTGTGGCTGCCTGATTCACACACTGAGCAGTTTCTGAAATTTCTTTTGTGAACTCAGTCACATATCATATCATATCATATCATATCATATCATATCATAGGATTTTAACCAAGTACAGCATGTGCAGTTCAAAGTACACACACTGTTGGATTGTGTAAAATTCTTTTTGCCTCTATCCATGGAGACTGCACAAGAGGTTAGCTACTGAGCTAGCTAAGGAGCTAGTTGTGGACATTTGAGATGCTACAGGTCTTTTACACTATATGTGGCAGCAAATGTGGCAGAAGATCTTCCAGAGGAAATACTTTGAGGGACTGGCCCATTTCATCACCGACAGAAACACCAGAGCTGAATAAGAATGAGGCCTTTCCTGTTGTGTTCACCTGGCGCCCCCTGGAGGCTGCTGTGATGCTGCAGGACACAGAGGAGGGACACTTTTGGCTCTTCCTCACCTCAAACTGCCCTGACACAGAATCTGCTGACCCTCCCTGACCAGTCCTCCTGTTAAAGTTCACTGAGACCTTTGACTCTGACACACAGGCCATTGTAGAAGTGACAGCTTTCCCTCGGGATCAATAAAGTCTCTCTCTCTCTCTCTCTCTCTCTCTCTCTCTCTCTCTCTCTCTCTCTCTCTCTCTCTCTCTCTCTCTCTCTCTCTCTCTCTCTCTCTCTCTCTCTCTCTCTCTCTCTCGGATAAATAGGGTTTTCAAAATTATTAATAAATTAAATATGGTTAATATATACATATAATTATTTGATCTTTGATACTTTTCGCAGCCCTACTAAGGCCACAACAGAATGCACTAGAACCACTTCACATGACTTCCATTTCAGATTGTGGGTTCACTCCTTGAGCACTGGAGATGGAAAAGTACTGTTGGTCAAAGAGAGGCGTGTCCAGAGGCATCAGGCAGAACTCGTTTGATGAGGTCTTCAAAAACCACTCATAGAAAATAAACCTTGTCTCTCCATCTCTCTGAACCTCTGTTCCTCCAGCCTTTTGTGGTACGTGACGGGATCAATAAAAAGTGTAGCGTTAGCATAGGGTCGATAGCAGTCGTCTGGTGCAGCCTGCGGTCGATGAGGCAGATGTACCCAGGGCTGGAGCAGTAACAATCAGGCCCGCTCCCCGTAGACACGCCTGTGCTTCCCTCTGGAACGGCAGCACCATTAGCACACGATTGCGGAGCTGGTCAAACGCTCAATAACGCTTCACCCGCCATAATCATAAAAGTCTGTGCTTTGTGGTTGTTTCGCTGAATGGAGCCGAGTTTGTGGACTGGAAATCACCACAGGCTGAAGAGCGAGTTTGGAAATTTAGTCGGAATAAAAATACTGCTCAAATTGTGTTTTTAAAGAAACTGTATGTAAGATAAGACTTTAAAGGTCCTATATTATGCACAGTTAACTCTTGTGAGCTTTAAACCATGTTGGAATGTTGTTATGTCATCACAAACAGACCTGGAGTTGTGTTTTGTTTAATTCACACATGTTTGAGAGAAGAACTCTGCTTAAATATGCAGAGTTTGTGTGTTAAACATGTGTGAAAGAAACAAAACACAACTCCAGGTCTGTTTGTGATGAGGAAACAACATTAGCACATAGATCAGAAAATTTCGTAATATGGGTCTTTTAATATAGTGTTTAAAGTTCAACAGGACATATATTTGTGAGAATAATGGACAGGTCTTTGCGTTGTTTCACTCTATTTATCCAGGTATAAAAACTGGTATTAGACTGTGGATTACCTGGTGTCTGTATTTACCATTTATAATTATTTAAGCCGTTTAGTCAATCAGTTACCATTTACAACTTTAAAAATGACTTCAAATCAAAGTCTGCCACCTGCTCATCTCCATGGAGATGTCACAGCTTTGCTTGGTATGTTCCACAATATGTCATTAAGATAATCTCCCTTCATTGAGAAAAGCAGGTGGCAGTAAGAACATGTGTTATTAAAGGATCCAAACACCTGTGACTGAATAAATACAGATTTTTCTGTGGAACATTCCAGGCAGATACCTGCACAAAGCAGTCAGCCATTAGACTGTGTGCACCTTTAACATTTCAAACAGTGAAACATTAAAACATCTTATATTCAAATACACTGTCATCATATTAGTGTTCAAAGCCAGTACGATTAAATGGGCCATGAACCTTCATTCAGAAGACTTCTGCAACAACAGATGTACTGCGAAAAGCACCACCAAAATACAGTTTAATTCAGAACACATGCAGTTCATACATACGAATTGAATGAAAACTCCATCAGGGGATGTTATGACCCCATCTCTGTTTTATTATAATAAATTATTATAATAATGCCTTACACTTGTAATGTACTTTATAGTCTGGACAAATCGTCTCAAAGCTACACTTCATTATTCATTCCCCCCACAGATGCCGTGGGGCAGAATGATGGAAGTGAGACTGACAATCTGCACCATCAGCCCCTCCAACCGCCGCCATTCATCCATACACAAATCACATTCATACATAGGCAATGTGGGTGAAGCATCTTGCCTAAGGACACAACAACAGAACAGGTCTGAATGGGAATCGATTCTCTGACCTTCTGGGGGCCACAGCTCTCACCTCCAAGCCTCTGTCGCCCCAGAAAAAACTCCCTCCGTATAAAACACAAAGAGAGACATCATTCTGGATTTGTCAGATGAGGAAAGTCTCTTCTCCACAGCTCCACTACTCCAGGTTTAGTTCTGGATAGTCCCAGTTTAGTCCTGATTTGGCTGTGGTGTTTTCTGTGTGAATGCAGCTCACCAAGTCCACAGCTAAAGCCTGATGTGTGTATTTTCCTATTAAAGTGCAGTTAAATATTTGGACCAAGAGGAAAGAGCTAAACACGGCGATATATGCTCATAAAAGTGGGATTAATTATTCATCCAGCTGATTTAGCATCATTAAAATCTGTCATTAAAGTGTAATTAGTTTGCCCATAATAACAGAGAGGCGTGCTTCAGTCATAAGTGTGCATCAGTCCTGACTCAGACTCACACGGCTCTGAAACCTCCGCCTCCTGATTTTATTATTATATCTGTTCTATTTGCTCTTTGTTATTAAGGTGGAATTTATTGTATTTCTGAGCTGCTGCGTCTCAGTCATTTCCCTCTTGGATCAATAAAGTTTGTCAAAGGAGGAGGAGGAGTAAGACTGAGACCTGAGCTGTACATTTTAACGGCTCGTGACCATAAAAAACAGGCGGAAACTGAGACGGACAGAGGTGGGTCGGACTGACATTAGGGAGAGAAGTTTTTGATAAAATTGCACTTCTCAGAGCAGATTTCAGATTCATACTTTTACTGTTACAATGGCAGCAGTTCGTCAGTTTTGTGTTCTCAGACTGGACACACTTTGGCCCGTATGTGTCAGTGTTGTTGGAGGTCGGAAGGGCTGATGGTGCAGATTGACAGCCTTGCTCCTGTCAGTCTGTCACAGGGCAGCTGTGGCTACAATAGATTAAACATAGACTTAGACTTTATTGATCCACAAGGGAAATGACTTGGACACAGTACCTCAAACATCACAATATAATATAATAACAAAGAGGAAAAAAAATGTATAAATGGTAATAATACATTCAAAATAAGTAGCAACAATACCAAGAGACTGGTGTCAAATAATACATTAAATTTAAAAGCAACTTTGTGCCTCTGGAAAATCGCTGTATGTCTAAGTATAATAAGTATAGTAACAGTGTGAGTAACGCGCTGGAACATGTGGGTGTCTCTTCTCAAATAAAGGACTTTCATTGCCCAGAGCCTCAGGATCTGGACAGGTTTACTCATACTTTAAAGTAGACAAACTCCACAGGGCATTTTTGGCATCTTTTGGAAGTCATGTTTTTGATGAGCACCTGAGTTTGAGCTGAGCGAGGAAGTAACTAAATACAAATACTTTAAAGGAACTGCATGTTTGTGTATGAAACCAGTTGCTCAGTTTTAGAAAAGGTTTCACAACACACAGATCTTTAACCCGCAGACAAAGGACACATCCAAGTTTGTCTCATTCTCAGTTTATGAACAGGTCTCATGTGGAAGAGCTGCAGAAGCTGCACTGACTTCTGAGTCCTGGAAGATTCTTTTTCTGAAGTGTGAGCACAGCCTCTCAAGTGAGGTCATTGAACTGGTAACCATCTCGACTCGTGCACTCTGCTGAACAATGGAATCATTTCATTAGTCCTGCTGTAACCAGTGGACTGTGAGCTGGAAATGCTGAGAATTCAATGTTAAGTCAAGTATTGGTCACACATGTTCAATATGAGTGTGGGACTGTACAGCACAGTGCAGATGACCTTTGAGCCTCTCTGTGGAACTGCAGGGACGATTGGTCTGTCTGTATGGATCTACTTCATATCAATACTACAAGCATGTACATAAAACTGAAGCATTCAAGTTCTCCCCAACCTTCTTTTCATCAACACAAATGAAACAGAAAACACACATCAAAGTTCTGAGAGAAGTGCAAATGCAATGGGCGGCAACTTGAAGGTGAAAAAATGCATAGCACATTCAGATGGCCGATGTCCAAAACTTGTTCTTATTTTTAGAAAACATTTCAGCAAAAAGCCTTCATCAGATCATTTCTTTCTTGCTTTGGACCACAGTTCACAAAATGGTTGCCAGGCCAGGTGCTCATTTCCCCTCCAATGAATGGGAGGTCACCCAGTGAGGTCATCACTGGCACCAGTGACACCAAGGGACCTGCCTGGCCCTGGACGGCAGGGTAAATGTTCAGAGGTGAGAGAGTTGTAGGACCTGTACCCTGTAGGACCTGCCTGGACTCTGTAGTACCTGCGGGACCTGGACCCTGTAGGACCTGCCTGGACCCTGTAGTACCTGCCTGGTCCTGGACCCTGCAGGACCTGTAGAACCTGCCTGGCCTTGGATGGCTGACTCTGCATGATCCACACATGAATGATTGAACAGGCAATGTGCTCCGTGTCTTGGGTTAATGAGCAGGACTGAGAATAATAATTTGGAGCTGTTCTGTGAGATGATGGGGGATGTGGTTATAGGACAGAGCATGAGACTGAAATGGGTCAAATGCATCTAACTGACCCAGTATTACAGCTACAAAGATCTGGAAAAAGGTCCCCACCATAGACTAAATAGAAGTGGACGGAGGGAGTGTGACGTCACCCATAGCGTTCAGTTGCAACCAAATGAAGTCAAGTGAGGCTAGCAGTTAGAGCAACTGCAACCAGCGCCCATATATGGAAATCCCCCTCCCGCCCACACCGCTGGTTTGGCAGGGGGCAGTCGCCTAGCAACGAGGCACAATGGCCGTTAATCAAACCTGTTGCTAATGCTAGCGGGAGCTGACCTCAGGGAAAGAAGGCTCATGATTGGTCCTGTTATAATTAATCCTGATTTACTGCGAAGTAAAAACACCAGGACCATGTGGAGTGGATTAAACAAACATTTTAAAGGTACACTATGTAACTTTCTGGAGATGACACATTAACTGCATGATTCCATGGAAATAGAAAGTTTAGTTTGTGGAGATGCAAGCCCACTCACAGTAAGGACGCGTGTTTTTAATTTACAAACAAAAATACATTTATCTCACCTCAGAGTTTAGTGCTTTGCTTATTGATTCCACAGAATTCTGCCATGTTTTTCAGTTCCTTCTGATATTTTTTTCTTGCTTTTCCCCTTGTAAGCAGCCGTATTTGTTTTGATACAGCGGACCATGTGTATACCTGATGATTGACAGCTGGATTGGCCAAAAAAACACCTCTCAATCATGTCCATCTGAAAACATTCACCGTGGACTCGCATCTCTGTAAAGTATTGGAGAAGTGTGTATTCTGGGTCCCAGGCAAACACACTGTGCGTTTAAGGTCAGAATGAGACATCTGACAGCAGCAGTTACAGAGAGAGGCCACCATTTTTCAATACAAGTCAATTGGAACCAGACCTCAAAGGGACCACTTCGCTCCCGAGCTCAGAGTCAGGTTAGCTATGTCCATTTATATACAGTCTCTGGTCCCAAAGCGCTGGTCTCTGGTGCTCACTGCTCCTGACAGGCCCTGTAGTTGTGGTTAGGATCTGTCAAACGCAGATAGTACATTTCCATAACGTAACCTTTACCAAGTGCGATTGAAAATGATCTTTGGAGTGTACACAGTGGGGCTGTTCCTGTTACCATATTAGGAATTGATTTTGAATAGCTTTGTGGACAATGAAGCTTCTTGGATGGCTGCCTTATTGGGTCATTGGCTTGCTGATCTGTGGGGCTGTTATTCTGTTGGACATGATGCAAACTTCAGAACTGGTCCATTAGCAGAGGCAAAGGTCAAATTTAACAAACATTTAGGTCAAATTTGATAAGCGTTACAAACCTCAGGTCAAACCGCGCTCACTACGCTATCCTGTAAAAGCAGAGACACAGGAGAAGTCATGGAGAGACTTGCGCTTGTAAACGGTAAACGGTCACCTTTTTATACAACGTTTTTCCACCTCAATATACACCAATATACATAGACGCTGGGGGTGAGGTGAGTTAAGTGTCTTGCCCAAGGACGCAGCAACAGTATTCATCTGTAGGAGCTGGAATTGCATTGCATGTTGGGCCAGTGGATGTGGATATGTTGAGAGTCGGATTTCAACCGCCAACCCTTCAGACAACTGAGTTACTGTTGTTCTGATGTTGAACCATGACCAACAAGGCTCTGATTCAGTTTTAGCTCAAATTGTCATTTACTATGAACAGAATGCAAAATATTTACCTACATGACCAGTCAAAAGTTCTGACACACTTTTTACGATTTGTGGATTCTCTGAAGGCATCAAAATTAAGAATAAAAACATGGAATACTATACAAAAAAGTGAAAAATAACTCAAAACATGGTATATTTTCGATTCTTCTTCTTCTGCTCATTGGACGTAGTCGCATTAACCACTCCCAGGACAGAAGGGAGCAGCTAAACCCAGAACCCGACCCTCTGGACCTGGGGCACTTTGAAAGGATAGGGACTGTGGTAAAAAGTAATATCCCACACTGTTAGCGTCACTACTTCCGAATGTCCAATTGTATATCTATGGGTTTTTCACTAAGTCATTTCTAGGGATGGTACGAGTTAAAATTTCCAGAAAATGAGACAAAATACGAGATTAGGTCCACAAGAACGAGACAAGATGAGATTTTAACATAATTCCCAATATATAAATGTCACTGTTCAGTTTACAATTTGGCCACGCAATTTGTTTTACTGATTTCATTTCATAGTTTTGTTTCTATTCTAGTACTGCTTTTTGGAGCTGTAAGAGATGTAACTCGCCAACATGTGACCCTTTTTTGTCCAATCCAAATGTAAACGTGTGGAAAAAAGTCTAACAAGATCATTTGTCTCTTGTGTGCAGGATCTTGTGGTAATTTTGTATCATCCCTAGTCATTTCAATTCTATTTTCGTTCATATTTTGTTTCTTTTATTGATTTATTTTAACAGGGACCATCTGCAAACACCTTAATTTCATTAAAGAGATGCTTTACTCAGCTAAAGCTCTTTTCCATCTGCTGTCCCCAGGCAGGTGAGCAAACCTACCTAAAATTTGCTTCGTATTATTTGTATTTTCCTTTTTCCTGTAAGTGACAAATGCTTCTTGGTTAAATCCAGCTGTTACTCAGAGCCTCACGGAAGCAAAGTAATTGGAACAAAAAGTGGGTGGCAAGAAGTATCTGTTTGAGCAGATTGTAGTGAATAGAGAAATCGTGAATTACAATTATATGACTAAAATACTGTCACAATTTCACCTTTTATAATCAATAAACTAAACTAAATATGAACCAAAATAGAATTGAAATTACTAGAGATGGTACAAATCTCGTGCCACAAGATCTGGTGAGACCACAAGATCGTGCACACAAGAGACAAATGATCTCGTTAGGTTTTTTTTCTATGCGGTTACATTTGGATTGGGCAAAAAAGGGTCACATCCCTTACAGTTCCAAAAAGCAGTACTAAAATGGAAACAAAACTATGGAATGAAATCAGTAAAACAAGTTGTGAGGCCAAAATTGTAAACTAAATTGGGAATTATTTTAAAATCTCGTCTTGTCTCGTTCTTGTGGGCCCAATCTCGTATCTTGTCTCATCTTGTGGAAATTTTATCAAGTCCAATCCCTAGAAATGACTTTACTTGATATTACTTTTTACCACAGTACCTATCCTGTCAAAGTGCCCCAGGTTCAGAGGGTCGGGTTCGGGTTCAGCGGCTCCCTTCTGTCCTGGGAGTGGTTAATGCGACTACGTCTAATGAGCAAAAGAAGAAGAATTGAAAATATACCATGTTTTGAGACAGTAGCTCAGTTGATCGAGCGTTTGTCCACTGATCAAAAGGTTGGCGGTTGAATCATTGGTTGAAGCCTTGAAGGTATAAAAAGCGCTGTATAAAAGTGTGACCATTTACCATTTTATCACCGTATCTCCCAACCCTGCCCTGTTCCACTGAAGCACCCTGGACCAGAGCACCCTGAGGCCTGGGTGACATACTCCACTGACCCTCTTCACTGAGCCCAAACTGGGTCAAGTGTACCTCTCTGACCTTTTATCTGAAGAGCTTCCCATTGGAGAAGGTGTAATTGTGTGAAAATGGGCTGGAAACATGATTCTCCTGAGACCTGCCTTCATTTCAGTGAAAGCATGAATGTTGTTATAATTTTGTATCGTTGCTATTTAAACTTTTGTTAATTACTGTGTATTACAAAAACTGAGATGAAATTGTTTTCAGCGTAAATAAAAGTACTTGTTTTAAAATATTTCCATTGCAACCAGCTCCTTCGGATACAGACTGAAGCTATTTATATAAGATAAGAGACCCCTGTCAACAAGCTTTTCTGCAAATACAAGCAGTCTTTCTGTGACACATTTGCATTTCTGTCAACACTTAAAAGGTATATCCATTTACCACCTTGTATTAATAATTAGTTTAAGTCCCTGTATATCCAGCTTTCTATAGTTAGAGCTAGTGTTTTTTCCTTATCCTTTTTTTGGGATCCAATTTAATACCGATACTTGGCCTTGGTGTACTCGCCGATACCGGCACCAGTCCGATACCACAGTGTGAAGTACACTTAAGCTACTTCATTTTGTAATATACAGAGCAAAAAATAATTCTTCTGGATAAAAACAACAGTGAGGCCTGTAAAAAGAAGCTCATCCTTGGAGTTCATGGATAATTATGCAGCGTAAACAAAGTATGAGTTAGGCAAACGCCGGGGCCTAAACATGGCCGCCCATTCAAGTCAGTGGGCCAAGTTCAATGGCGCATGTCTCTAGATTAGCCTGGCAGGTGGCTCCCTGCCCATTGAGCATGTGCAGTAGTGCTCTTTTCTCACGCAAGAACACACACATGCACGCAAATGTGCAAGGAGCGTGGTCTTGTGTATCACGTGATCACTTTGACCAATCAGAGTGAGAGGAGCTAGAGTGGAGCCGGAGCTAACGATTAAAAATCTGTTTTTAAGACAGCTGAAGGATTTTGAGCTGAGAAAAAGTTCATGATTTAAAAATTGGTAAAAATCTACACAAAATCCAACTTTTTTGAAAACTGTAGGTTCCCTGTCAGCCCCTGTCAGTCCCTGTCAGCTGAACACGAGCAGTTTGTGATTACATTTCGCTCTACGGGAAAAATCCTTTCTGGGCAGGAGGAATTTTTTCACTGAAGTTCCAGTGAGTGGCCAACTCAAGACAGCTACAAGCAGCAACTCCCTATCCAGTTATTTTAATAGATCCATGGAGTTAGGCTGTGGCTGTTGCTGTTGTTTTCGGGCTGCACTCTCCCAGTTATTTTACCAAATTGAGCATCCACACTAAAGGCAAAATGAAGGTATCAAAGAGGTTTCACAAATGTCTTTTCTGTTATAAACGTGTTTTAAATGTCTGCAGAGCCTCCACAGTCTCTGTTTAACCTGCTCTGTTCGTTAGCAGTAGCATTAGCCACCGAGGTAAACAGCAGCTCACATCTAAGGGTCCTCATTCAGGAAAATACAGAGTGGTATCAGATCAGTGATTTGGTCTGAGTACTCACCGATACCTGAAAAATGTGCCGTATTGGAGCTTTTGCCCTGTGACTAGGTCCAAGCAGATAAAGGGCTTCTTTCAACTCTCTACCTGGTCTGGAATCGATTCTTTGACGATTACAATCAGCCTCTGCAGCTAGAGCAGTTAGAGCACTTCAGTTTGATTGTCACGTTCACATGTTTGTACAGATGTAAATGTAAATGTGATTAAGTGTTGTTCTTCCAAGTATAACTGTTCTCATTCTCAGATCATTAAGCTGTAAGCAGACTCAGACAGGCCCCAGACCTCCAGGCATTTTTTCTATGTTTAGCACTAGGTTTTGTTTTGTTTGTTTTCTCCAGAGAATTATAAATGTGCGTTTAAGAATAGAAGAACAGATTCAGTATTCAAAAGTGCACTAGGTAAATATTTGTATACATAACACAGATTATCCTATGGCCAAACATTGTAAACAAGCTGGTTAGAGCCTGAACTCCTTAAATTACACTGTTTCCTCATCACAAACAGACCTGGAGTTGTGTTTTGTTTCATTCACACATGTTTAACACACAAACCCTGCAGATTTAGGTTACTCTCAAACTGAAAACACTGTGTTCCACCTTGTGAGGTCATGTGGTAATACAGGATGCGCTCCACCGTGTTTTTAAACTCCATACACATCTACTAGAATCTTTTGGATCATTTCAGCTCTGGAATTGCCAATCTGAAGATAAATGGTAGCCTTTAACTTGTAAACTACAGCCTCATGACATCACAAGGTGGAACAGAATTTTTAGCTTTGGAGCTGTAATCATGACAGTAATAATAAACAGTTACTCAAACATATAATAAACTATATTATGAGCTTTAAGTCATGTTCTAATGTTGTTTCCTCTTCAAAAACAGACCTGGAGTTGTGTTTTGTTTCATTCACATGTTTGAGTAACACTTTATTATTAGTCTGTCTACATCTCCAAAGCTCCAAATGCTCTTTTCCACCTTGTGATGTCATGCAGTGGTAGTTTTCAAGTTCAACAGCTTCCTTTACCTTTTGTTTAGTAGATTGGCAATGCCAGGGACAAAATTATCCAAATGATTCTGTTGAAGATGTATGTCTGAGAGAAGAACTCTGCAGGGTTTGTGTGTTAAACATGTGAATGAAACAAAACACAACTCCAGGTCTGTTTGTGATGAGGAAACGACATTAGAACAGATCAGAAAATGGTGTAATATGGCCTCTTTAAAGGATGGGTCAAACGCAGAGGACAAATCTTAACCTTCTCTTTTGGACGCTCCTGTTTTATAATAATAAGATCTTCGAGGTTCATTGTGTAACTTTTCTGGTGGAGGGTCCATCAAATGCTTTTCTCCATGGAGATGTTATTGCTTTGCCTGGAATTTTTCACCTTTCTATCATCATGGAGACCAAAAAAGACCAAGTTCCAGGTCAGATCTGTGGAGAGGCGACCCCGCTCACAGTCAGAATGTCTGTTTTTCTAGGTATTTTTGAGCTTTAAAACCACCTGGAATTGAATAAATGTAAAGTAGAGCTGTTTAATGTCACACTGTGGAACATTCTAGGCAGAGCAATGGCATATCCATAGAAACAAGCACCAGAAAAGTTAAACAATGCACCTTTACAGATCTGAATAGAGCCTCTTGCCTGTGTGCATTGTTGGACATTAGTTTTGTGTGTTGGTATCAGACTCATTAGTGAAGGAGGGAGCAGCAGAAGAGCGAGAGGAAAACACAACAGAAGGGATGAGGAGGCGTCTGAGCGTTTAAGAGGCTCGGAGGTGATGACGAAGCTGTCTCCTGTCACCAAAGCACAGAATCACTGTCTGAAAATAAAATAAACACAGAACAGAACACGGAGAAGTGAGAAGGACTCGCTCGGAGAATGTCCCCACTTCAAATATAGCTTTTCCTGACCAGTCTGCCACAGCCTGCGTTACCAGATCCACAGAAAATAGGCCAATGTTCTCTCAGAAACCTCAAACAAAACGTGAGAACCAGCCCAATTTGTTTTAAACAGGTCAATTCCTTAAAATACATGAGTTATTAATGGGTTTTTTTGTATATATATGTATGCACCTTGCGACTACTACTAGTGAGAAACTAGCTGTATAGATAATTATAGATATGTTTATCAAAGGGCCCGTAATTTCTAATCTGTTATAAAGCTGTTTCCTCATCAAAAACACCTGAATTTGTCCAATAAGGTTCATTTTCCGGTAATTTATGTTGTTAAGTTCTTTTTTCAGACCAAGGCTGTCTGAATGTCCACCCTAGTCCCTAACCCCTCGTTCCCTACACAGGCCCACACTCTTTAGCGTCCCCTACAGTGCACTCATGCACAGAGAGATTCAGACACGCAGCTCACTACATTCTACTACATACACTCTAGCGCCTAAACTCTGATAAAACTTGATTTGTGTCATAAATAATGATCAGATCAGATTGACACACAAGTGTTTATGGACTAATAATAATCAGACGAGTTTTTGTCACACTGGATTTCACGTAAACGGCTGGATTATTTGCTTTTTGTCTGAAATGTGGAAATTATCGCTCTTTTAACAGCTGGAGCTAAGGTAAACGACTGACGCTAGCACCACTAACATCATAACGGTTTATTTAAGAGTGTTTTATTCAGAATCAAGTTCAGCAGAGCCATACACCAGCGCTTTTATCTGCTTTGTGTCCAGTTAAACACCTGTCGCTGAATGCCGTTGTTTTCCCGACTCTCCCAGTGCATCGTGGTCTATATCGACCACTGATGCACATGACTTTTCAAGGTGCATTGTGGAAAATTTTGAGTGCCCTACTTTTTCACCAACTGGACATTCGGACACTCCTAAAAATGGCGTGACCCGTAAACAGTGCCTTAAATACAGAAAAGTGTGGACATTTGGACACAGCCCAAGAGTTTGTTTTCATACCTGACAAAAAAACCTCGCCACTGGATTAAAGAGGCAATCGAAATACGGAAACATACCTAAGAGAAAATAAACCGGGACGAATGGGCATTTTTACTCTCACACACCTTGGATACTGTCCTGAGGAAGTCGAACTGCAGGTGGCACTGTCGTCCTGCTTTCACCAATAGGAAAACAGCGCCAAAATCTGTCGAAATTGTCAGGGACGAAAACAAACTCTTGGTCTGAAAAAAGAACCTAATAACATATACCTGAATTTGTGTTTTGTTTTAACACACAAACGCTGCAAATTTAGGCTGAGTTCTTTTCTCAAACAGAAAACACTTGCCATGTGGTAATACAGGAAGTGCTCCATTGTGTTTTTAAACTCCATACACCTTCACTAGCATCATTTGCGTTCATTAGAATCACCTCTGGAATTGCCACTTTCTACTGAACTAAAGGTAAAAGGAGCTGTTCACTTGAAAACTACCACTTCATGACATCACAAGGTGGAACAGAGCGTTTTGAGCTTTGGCGATGTAGACAGACTAATAATAAAGGATTAGTTAAACACACACTGATGGTGCATTTGTATTCTACCATTATTATTATTTAATTTTATTCATTTAATTTCATTTTATTTATAACTCCAGGAATGTTTTTGAGGCGGTAACAACATTCTAACATGACTTAAAGCTCATAAGAGTCAATTTTGCGTAATATAGGACCTTTAATGTACATTGTCCCCATTCAAATAAACAAATAAATAAAATAAACTGCTTATAATAAAGGCATTTACATATGTCTTGATTTGGCAAAAGGAGAAATTCAATTTGTCAACTGGACAAAAGTTTATTTGGTCGAGTACGTTTCGCAGCTCATCCGAGCTGCTTCTTCAGTTCGTATTCGTAGTAACGTATTTGACCAAATAAACTTTTGTCCAGTTGACAAATTGAATTTCTTCTTTTGCCGTGGATTCTACCTGGACGACTGAGGGATTCTACACATATGTCTTGATTTGTTACTATTTGATACTGTTTTCTCCCACTCTCTTCTCTTTTGGTTTCATTAAAAACAATGCATCTATTTTTAAAGCTGCTTCATTTATAGTAGTTAGTCCCTCTTTGCCAACTACAAGGAAAGACTGTAGTCGACAGCACTTGGCGCATTTTTCTCTGGGGAAATTTGATAATTAGTGATGTAATGTGTTCAGATTTTGGAGCCACACACTAGAAAACCAAAACCAGAGCCAGATTTTAAACTAAATATCTCAATTGTGCTGGAAAAGTGAGGATTTGGCAACAACAGGCACAGAGCAAATCAAAGGAAAGCAGCGTCTGAGCGTAGGGAGCTACAGAGCGAGGGGAAGCAGCTCTCCACTGAGCCGTGTGGACCGCTGTCTTTTATTGTGATGTGTTTTAAAATGTGTCTTTTGTTTGTGACTTTGATAATAACTGTCTGTCTATCTCTCTGTCTCTCTGTCTATCTCTCTGTCTCTCTGTCTATCTGTCTGTCTGTCTATCTGTCTATCTCTCTGTCTATCTGTCTGTCTGTCTATCTATATTCATGGAATGGGTTTCCATGGTCCAGCAGCTGCATCCAAGCCACACATCACCAAGTGCAATGCAAAGCGTCGGATGCAGTGGTGTAAAGCGCCCCCACTGGACTCTAGAGCAGTGGAGACGCTTCTCCGATCTGATGGACGAGTCTGGGTTTGGCGGTTCCCAGGAGAACGATACTTGTTTGGCTGGATTGTGCCAAGTGTAAAGTTTGGTGGAGGGGGGATTATGGTGTGGGGTTGTTTTTCAGGAGCTGGGCTTGGCCCCTTAGTTCCAGCAAAAGGAACTCTGAATGCTTCAGAAGAGATTTTGGACAATTTCATGCTCCCAACTTTGTGGGAACAGTTTGGAGATGGCCCCTTCCTCTTCAACATGACTGTGCACCAGTGCACAAAGACCCAGGCCATCTGTCTATAAGACGAAGCTTATAGACAGACAAAAAACAACCTCATAAAACACAGGAGTTCTCTATGTTTTATTGGCTCAAATGGGGACTTTTATTTCACAGAGTCGTGGTCTTCAAGCTTGATCTTCTCGTGCTCCTCGGGGCTCCACAGCTCACCTGAACAGAGACAGGAGGTGAGAGATTTGCTGCAGTGGAAATCAGGGTTTGTGAGAGTTAGAAATGTTAAAGGGCCCATATTAGACTATTTTCTGATTATAATGTTCCCTCCTCGCAAACAGACCTGGAGTTGTGTTTTGTTTCTTTCACATGTTTGAGTAATTCTTTATTCTTAGTCTGTTTACATCTCTAAATCCCAAATGCTCTGTTCCACCTTGTGATGTCATAAAGTGGTAGTTTTCAAGGTAACATAGATCTAAAAATAGTGTAATGTATGACTCTTAAGATTAAAAAAGGCTTGGGGTTTGTCTTTAATCTAAAATAATGTTAATTTTTGTAGTAATACAGACCGCTTTCGTGTGTTTTTCGCCTGTGGATGGAGCTGAGCCCTGTGAGGGTCTGTGGGTTCTCTGAGTGAAGGTCTGCAGCCAAATCCTGCTGATTTCTCCATTCAGAATTCTTATCCAACTGGAATTCTTTAACTTTTCCTTGGAGTACGGTAACAGTTTTCTCCTGTTTATTCGATACCGTTAGGGGGAGGGCCTCGGGGCGCATGTTTGCTCTATGGGGAAAAGTAGAGTCGTGACTACCGTTCTGTGTTCATGTATCTCAGCCTGGATGTGCCTGTAGGATCTGTGTTCCTTTACCTCCTCTGTAATTATACAGTCAGTGAGTCACCGTATGGGCAGGACAGTAAACGGGGAGTGTCTCCGAGTCGTGTGGAACAGACTCATGTTCTTTTGTCTTTGTTCCTGTGTCTTTCTTTGGCTCCACAGAAGCTGCTCCTCAGGGAAGTCATTAAGAAAAAGTCCAACAACACACACAGAGACACACACACACACACACACACACACACACACAGACACACACAGCTGTAGGCGCCAGGCTCTGGAGCGATCATGGAACTCACCATGTCTGCCCCCCAAAGATCCTCAACTCTCTTCTCGTGTTTTGTATTGATTTCATGAAGAAAATGCCTTTATTAAGTTTAAAGGTGCATTGTGTAGCTTTTCTGGTGGAGGTTCCATCAGATGCCGTTATTGCTTTGTGTGGAATGTTCCACAGTATGATATTAAACCTTTCTATCTCCATGGAGACGAAACCACACCAAGTTACAGGTCAGATGAAACCACCTGTAATTGAATAAATGTAAAGTAGAGCTGTTTAATGTCATACTGTGGAACATTTTCCAGGCAGAGCAATGACATCTCCATAGAAACAGCCAGGTGATGGACCCCTAACCAAAAAGTTACAGAGTGCACTTTTACAGGTGTACGGTGTAACTTTTTTACTTGTTTCCATGGGCATTTTGGCTTGTCCTGAATGATTCATAATATGGCATTAAACTTTTCTATCTCTATGGAAATGTGAAGGCAATGCAACTAAATCAGGTTACAGGTCAGATCTGTGGAGAGGCGACCCTGCTCACAGAAAGAATGCATGCAAAAAAATAATGTTTATTCAAAACGGATAAATGTACCTCTGTTAGTGGACCTTCTGTAATAACCAAATCATCTTAAAACCACTTCAATATTCAAACAAAAACACTCCAACAATCGACTTTCTCCACTTAAGTTAAAGCTGCATTGTGTAACTTTTCTTGTGGAAGGTCCATCAAATGCTTTTCTTCCAAACCAGACCAAACCAGACCAAGTTCCAGGTCAGATCTGTGGAGAGGCGACCCCGCTCACAGTCAGAATGTCTGTTTTTCTAGGTATTTTTGAGCTCTAAAACCACCTGTAATTGAATAAATGTAAAGTAGAGCTGTTTAATGTCACACTGTGGAACATTCCAGACAGAGCAATGACGTATCCATAGAAACAAGCAGGTGACGGACCCCCAATCAAAAAGTTACACAGTGCACAGTAACTTTTTTACTTGTCTCCATGGAAATTTTGGTTTTTCTCCTCAATGGTCCATACTGTAGCATTAAACGTATCTATGGAGACAAGAAAGCAACGCAACCAGATCAAGTTTATATTGAAGGTTATATCTGTGGAGAGGTGACACTGCTCACAGACAGAATGACTGCAATACAAAATGATAAATTTACTAGAATCTAGAATTGGACCATATACAAAGCAAAACAAAATAGTCCTTTTATATTGTTTTTCCTTTTTTTTAATGCTCATTCGTCTCTCTGATTGGTTAATCCACCTGTCAATCACACCCTCTGAAATCACGGTCTCCCGGATCCACTCGTCTTTGTAAAGTTTTTGTAAAGCGCCTGGTTCTGGCTGCTCAGATAATTCTATAACCAGACCAGCAACAACTTCATCTCAAGACCAGTCCAAAATATTTACACAAAAACCTTCCAACCATTAACTTTCTCCACTTACGTTAACAAAGTGCGTAGATTTCACCTTTAGATTTCTGCCCGTTTAGCTGTGGTGATTACAGTAACAAAAATATGCTAATTACTACAGTGTATTTAATTGGGTTAGTTAAAATGCTAATGTTTCTGTAATTGTACACATTCATTGCACTAAAGAGTTTCAGGCACAGTTTGTATATGTTCACCTCATTACTGAAGTGGCTGTGGGCAGCGGAGAATTTGAGACAAGTTTTGCTGCTAAAATCTGATATAATGTTGATTTATTTGTGTAAAATGTTAATGTGCAACAACAAGTCACACTGCACTGATTTTCTGAGAGGCTTTCAAACTTTTGCAGTGAAATGGGCAGAATCCAACAAAATCCAGCCTTTGTGAAAGTCGGATGCCCTGTCCGAACACAGGCAGTTTGAATTCCCAAAACGCATTGCGCTCTTTGTGTAAGATATAACCCTCCTACTTTTTTTTTTTTTTTAAGAGGGGTAATGACAATATTATTATTGTTGTTGTTGTTGTTATTATTGCTATCATTATTTTTTTGTATTCTTTGTATTTTTAATTTATTTTATTATTATTTTTTATTATTATTATTATTATTATTATTATTATTTAATATGGTTTATTTTGTGATTGGGAAATGCATAAAAAATGTTTCTTAAAGCTTAAAAAATAAAGTAAAAAAAAAAAAAAAATGCATTGCCCTCCCAGGAGCTGCAGTACCTGGAGCGGCCACTAGTCGTTCTGGAGCCGGGACAGAGGGGGAGGGGATGATCCAGTTTTTATTATAGATCCGTGCTCCAGCTGCAGCTCTGTGTGTGGCCGTTTTGTTCGACATCAGAGGTGAAAGGTCGAGTCACGTTCCAGCTCCTCCTTTAAAGGCTCTCACCTTGTCAGCCACTACAACCAAATCTGACCTGCTACACCAAACTTTTCCTCATGGGGGCGTCAAGTGGGACGCTTCTAACCCCCACATCATCTCTGATCTGAAGGAGCTGTCTTAAAATCGTGAAAAACAGAACTAGTTCATTTTAAACGCCACAAATCCCGCAAGATGGGAACGTTCGCTTTCTTTCTCACAGAAAGGTCTTTTCATTGGCTTGGAGAAAAAAAAAAAACACACACACACACACACAATTCCTTAAGTGGTAACTTGGTGACCAACTTGGTGACATATTTATTGTTCAGCCATACAAAACATTAAATAGTCCTAAATTTGAGTGCCCAATCATCTACATGACGTGACACAGTTGGGGCAGAATCTCTTTCACATCGATTTTGCTGCCATGGCAACTAAGTGTTGGGCCAATTGTCGTACGGACGGTGGTCCGCAGCAACAAAATCAACACATTTCTCCACGGTCTTTGCCTTTAAAGCATCTGTCACTTTTGTGCATTTCCTCTAAACTCCAAGACTTGTTGCCCTTTCAGCAGTACATACATGGAGCTTCAGGCCTGATGTGCCTGATTTATGGCCGTTGTATGTCAGAACCTTTTGGTTAGGGTGCAGGGCTCTAGTCCAAAGTTACTCCTCACGTAAAGGTGCACTGCGTAACATTTCTAGTGGAGGGTCCGCCATCTGCTTGTCTCCATGGAAATGTTATTGCTTTGCCAAGAAGGTTCCACAGTATAGTTTAAACAATAATAATAAGGGAGACAAGCAGGTTACAGCACAAGTCAGATCTGTGGAGAGTCGCCCCTATTCACAGAAGAAATTAATGAAATTTTGAGCAATAGAAACGCCCGTAATGAATAAATGCAAGATGGATGTGTTGAAAGCCATACCATGGAACATTCCAGGGAACGCATTAACATCTCCATGGAGACAAGCAGGTAGTGGACCCTCCACCAGTGCACCTTTAACTTCTGCATTCCAAACATCCTGATTATTCACCGTAATGAGTTTATAAATGCTTTAAAACTACAACTTGCCAAGACCAGGGCAGAGTCACAACTGCAGAGTCACGTTAAAGCTAACAACAACTAGCATGCTAACACGTACCTCCTGATTATCTAACAATAAAATGCTTTATAATTACATGGAGACAGTACACAGCAGACGTATTTTCACCTCAAGAGCTGCTTGTACCATCTGTCTGTACTGGGCCGAGACAAGCTGTGCTCAAATACATGTGAAATAACCAAAAAATATCCTCAGACTCGGTGCTGTCGATAACGCGGCCCCTTTATCCGTCTCCTCTGTGTGAAGCAGCAGACACCAGCTGCTTTAAGTACCTCCCAATGCAAAAAAGCACCTCTTCTTTATTTATAGAAGCTCGATTCAAACTGAACTTCAAAGCTGGGAGCGCGTCCACGGCTCCTGGCGCCTGGTCAGAAGCAGCAGCAGCTTTATAAAGGCCTATTGTCTGGAGACGGGTGTTTTAAATGTGAGCCTCTTATCTGCTGGACGTTTTTGGAGCTGCTCACACTCTTGGTTTACTTTCTGTTCAACTGAAATACTGAAATCATTCTGTGACATAAAAACAAATCACCGGAGGCAGTTCTAATTGCAGAATAAGTATGTATTTATCCATGGTCCAAGTTTGATGAACAATAAAGCAATGTACAGAAACAAAAAGACTCATAAACTGAAGCAGACTGGACGTAGACCCGACAAAGATCAGAGACCAAACAAAAGAATCCCTGGTTCCTTCACCATTCTACTCTTACCCCAAAACATACCAGTCCCTCCCAAACTTTGCTTAACCCACCACAGGAAGATGGATTCTCTGATATTTGTGAGTCACAAACTTACGAGAATCCAGGTGGAGGACGACCCGTCAGGTGGCAGCGCTGAGGTTTGGGGCCAACGGTGAAGCGCCAAAAAGAACCAAAACAAACATGGCAATGCCCACAGACGTACTTCAGTCTATTTTAGGGTCAGTACTACAGGGATATTGAGTCACTTTGTGTATTTGTGGAGAGGGGACATTTTCTCTCACCTGGATTTAAAAGTTTGATTTTCGTCTTGTTCCGCTGTTGTGACGCTTCGACCAATCAGATTCAAATAGTCATCACGACACTCCACATTTTCTGATCACGACACTCCACAGTTTCTGATCTCTTTCAGTAAGAGCTGTTCCAGATTGATAGCTCGGAGTGCTATTATGAGCTGTGCCCATACGCGTCTTTACTTTTTTCAGAGGTACACTCGTATCCTGACCGAAGTGACAGGTGCAGGAGAGTTTTTCTCTCCACTTATAACTTTAAGTGGCCTCAGCGCTGGTGTTCTCGGGCACAGCTGGTTGGCAGACAGCCCAGAGCTCAGTGTAATGCCTGCGCCCGTGGGACACTCATATACAGTTTTTAAACTCTGACCTTGGCCTAAAGCTGCTTTGTCTTAAAACCTTAACTTCAATATAATGTGATATGTTAAACAATTATGCAACTTACCTTACAATAATACCTACATGAGAGTCTAACTTTCCCCCTCGTCCCTGTGCTGTGTGGAGGGTTACGGTTAGGCCCTGTGGAGGGTTACGGTTAGGCCCTGTGGAGGGTTAGGCCTTGTGGAGGTCTGTGGCTGGGGCTGGAGCTCACACTTCAGGTAAACTCTGCTCTGCCGCCTGTGGAGCCTGTGGAGCCTGTGGAGCCTGTGGAACACAGCCAGACCCCAACAGTTTGCAGATCACCGAGGAGACCAGCTCCAGGAACCACTTCATCTCTGTCCCAGAAAATGAAACGTGGCTCTCACCCAAAAGCATTGTTCCAGTTTGTGCAGCCAGACTCAGCTGGAGCTCGACTTCAGGCGGAGTTTTGTGTTGGAGAGAAATTAAAGCTTCATCAGTTTGAGGAACACTGTTGTTTAGCTAATGCGTGCTCCTGTTGTGTGCGTGGCCTAACTGTGTCTTTCAGAGTGAGGGTGAATTAGCACCGTTGCCATAGCGATGAACAATTCAAAACTAAAGTTTTGCCTCATCAGTGAACAGTCCTCAAAATGTCATCTTTAAACAAAAAGCTGAAAGTTATAAATCGGTTGGGTTCACTACCTTACACAGTGAGATGGATTCTCTGATATTTGTGAGTCACAAACCAGAATCCATCTTGGTGCCCAGTGGTGCGACAGTGCGGAGCCAAAGGTGAAGCGCCCAAATACTTCAGCCTATTTTAGCGTCAGTACTTCAGGAATATTTCATTTGAAAATAGTCATGCAGAGAGAAGAGCTTTATGCATTTGTGGACAGGGGAGATGTCTGTGATTTTCTCTCAACTGGATTTAACTTCAGTTTGGTTTTTCGTCTTGTTCTGCTGATGTGACGCTTCAGCCAATCAGATTCAAACAGTCGTCATGTCGCTCTGTGTTTCCTGATCTGTGTTTCCTGATCTGTGTTTCCTGATCTGTGTTTCCCGATCTGTGTTTCCTGATCTGTGTTTCCTGATCTGTTTCCTGATCTGTGTTTCCTGATCTATGTTTCCTGATCTGTGTTTCCTGATCTGTTTCCTGATCTGTGTTTCCTGATCTGTGTTTCCTGATCTGTGTTTCCTGATCTGTGTTTCCTGATCTGTGTTTCCTGATCTCTTTCAGTGAGAGCTGTTCCAGATCAATAATGTGTAGAACTCAGTTCAGAGTGGTACACGTCACTCTGGCATGAGCAGGTTATGGGGTCACATGACTTCAGTGTTCAAAACTGCCCTTAAAAACTGTCACTCATTCTCGTCAGTAAAAATAACGTTAAAGTGGCTGTAGCCATTTTTGCAAAGTAATATCTGTTTAGCCACAGTACAGATCTACTGTCAAAGCGTCTCTGAGGGTCAGAAAAAGACGCTGTGTGTTTTCTGTATCTAAGTGTAAAGTGTTTCAGCATCTGCACATTGTCAGTAGTAAACTCCACTCTGCCCTATGAAAGTGTGAACTCATCACGGTGAAAAATTAAAATGCTCAGAAAGTGTTAAGGAAGTGAGGATTCACTGTTAAAAACAGTTCAAAATGAACAGTTTTGTTTTTCACATTATTAAGGCAGTAAAAGTGAGATACAGCACCTTTACGTGTAAAATGGCGGTTTGCAAATCCAAACTCTAACAAATAAGTTCTACAGGGTCCAAGCCTCCGCCTGAAACAACATGAGGCGATGCAACAAAACAGTTTCGTAAAATAATGACACAAAAACGTTTCTCTTTGCTCTGAGATGACAGATGAGAGACGTTTCATTTTGCATCTTCTCGTCTTAAACATAAACTTTAGTTTCAGGTCAGATCTATGGAGTGGAGCTTCTGTTTCAGGTCAGATCTATGGAGTGGAGCTTCTGTTTCAGGTCAGATCTGTGGAGTGGACCTTTTGTTTCAGGTCAGATCTGTGGAGTGGACCTTCTGTTTCAGGTCAGATCTGTGGAGTGGACCTTCTGTTTCAGGTCAGATCTATGGAGTGGAGCTTCTGTTTCAGGTCAGATCTGTGGAGTGGACCTTCTGTTTCAGGTCAGATCTGTGGAGTGGACGTGCGCTGGACGCTGCGGCAGAGCTGGACTCACTCATGTCTCATTTAAATAACGACACTGCAGTGAAACAGCGCTGAAACTTGGCGAGAGGTTGAGACGCCAAAGAGTAAGAAGTAAGAGTACTGTTACTTTAATACAAATAATAACTCAAAGTTACAACGATGTCGGTGTTGACTGAGCTGCTAATCGTCGTACGAGTGTCATAAGAAATGACAAAAGTGAAAAATGTTTGTTATAAATCAGTGGTTTAGTGGTTGGAGGATTTGCTCAACCTGCACTTGCTCAGACCAAGTCAAATGTCTCGTGTTGGATCCTTGGACAAGATACTTCACAGACTTTGCCTTTAAATGAAAATGGTTTTTGTGCGGCCGATGGCACCGAGTGGCAGCCTGGCTTCAGTCTGCCCCAGGGCAGCTGTGACTATAGAACAGGGGTCGGTAACCCGCGGCTCCAGAGCCGCATGTGGCTCTTTCATCGTTCTGTCGTGGCTCCCTGTGACTTTGGAAAATAATAATGAGTATTTAATTACATTGTATTTTTATTTTAGTTTGTTCGTTTTTAAATGTAAATCTAAAATTGTAGATAATGGTAATCTTGTAACATTTAAATAAAACGTTTTGAATATTTTTGTCGCTCAAAACATGCGTCAAAGCCGCCGATGTGCACCACCCGCACACACTGGCAGCCCGGACTTACCGGCACCTACATCAGCAGGATGATTTTCAGCCCAATGATGATAAATCCAAGAAAAGAAAAGTTTCTGAAGAAAACAGAACGCTTAATGCTACGTGGGCAGATTCATTTGCTTTCGCGGCTGATGAGACTGGTACACGCGGTACACGTGACAGTGGATAATTTAAGTTTGGATTTTTATTTCCTACGAGGAGGACTCAAATAATAATGTGTTTAATGCAGCTTTGCGCACATTTGTTTACGTTATACAGAGGCGAAACTTAAAACCCCATGGCTCATTTGCATAAACTAGAAGCTCCTTGTGCCGCTGATGCGGTCAGCTTCTGTCGGACTAAAGGGCAGGACTCAGTGGAATATGCGTGTTCTTTCTGTGACTGAGGGATGTTCTGCCTATGGTGAGTCTGTTCTGTGCTTCTATCGCGTTGGAGATGTTCATGTTAAACTTTTCAGAGATTATACGTGTGCAGGTCGTACGTGTGCAGCGCAGTTCTTTATTTCACTCATGCACTTTATTTATGTTGCTACTGTTGTGATGAAAAGACTGAAAGGTGTAAATAATTCTCTTAAGACTCGCGCTTATGAGCTGTAGTGGAGGATGGTGCTTGTTGTAGTCCGTTTTCTGGGAGTTGTAGTTTTGCCTGTAGTTCCTCTGGTTAGCGCTGGTTTAGAGTCAAAAGGGTTTTGTGGCTCCGGGTGTTTTCTTTTCTGTGGGAGACGGTCCAAATGGCTCTTTGAGTATTTAAGGTTGCCGACCCCTGCTATAAAAGTATCACCCCACAGGAGGAATCGTGTCCTCGGTGAAGGACCTTGAGACGTTTGTCAGGCTGAAGGGCACTACAAATGTCAGGGATTTTAATACTTTTCTCTTTCTGTAACCTTTTTATTGTACTTCTTACTCGTACTTACAGGACACTGTGGAACTTTTGTAGTGGAGACTCTGATGCCTGCTTGTCTCCATGGAGATGTGACGCTTTGCTTGGAGTTTTCCACAGTATGGCATTAAGCTCATTGATCTCCACGGAGACAAGCACAGGCCAAGTTACAGGTAACATCTGTGGAGTGTTTTTGTTTAGCAACGTAAACACACGGAATTGAAAAAATGCGAGATAGGGAATTTGGAGCCGTTCCATATTAAGAGCAGGAATTTATTTATAGAAAAAACAGCGAAATAAAAACAACAGGATCATGTCGAGTCGAACTTTTTAAGACCAAAATGACAAGGCTCATAGCAGGAAAATTCATGTAGTGTTCATAAGTGTAAGTACAGTTTGGGCTCCTCTCTTCCTCCTCTCCTCGTCCTTCTCTCCTCCTCCTCCTCCTCCTCCTCTCCTCCTCCTTCTCTTCTCCGCCTTCTCTCCTCCTCCTCTCCTCCTTCTCTCCTCCTCCTCTCCTCCTCTCCTCTTCCTCCTCTCCTCCTCCTCTCCCCCTCTCCTCCTCTCCTCCTCCTCCTCTCCTCCTCCTCCTCTTCCTCTCCTCCTCTTCCTCCTCTCCTCCTCCTCCTCTTCCTCTCCTCCTCTCCCCCTCTCCTCCTCTCCCCCTCTCCTCCTCCTCCTCTCCTCTCCTCCTCCTCCTCTCCTCCTCCTCCTCTCCTCCTCTCCTCCTCTCCTCCTCTCCTCTTAATCCTCTTCTCCTCCTCCTCTTCCTCTCCCCCTCTCCCCCTCTCCTCCTCCTCTCCTCCTCTCCTCTCCTCCTCCTCTCCTACTCTCCTCATCCTTCTCTGCTCCTCTCCTCCTCCTCCTCTCCTCCTCCTCCTCTTCCTCTCCTCCTCTCCCCCTCTCCCCCTCTCCCCCTCTCCTCCTCTCCTCCTCCTCCTCTCCTCCTCCTCCTCTTCCTCTCCTCCTCTTCCTCCTCTCCTCCTCTCTCTTCTGGACTCGGCTGTGCACATTCTGCTTGTTTTTCCCGGGCCTCTGACACGTGGAGCGATGTTGCTAATGTCTGCGGAGGCGCTCTCAAGATGGATGGAGGGAGCGGCCGGAGCAGTCCCAGGATGAATGTGTGTTTTGGGACGAGCAGAGGGAGGGAAGAGGAGGAGAGAAGAGAGAGGGGAACAAAGGGGAGTGAGAGAAGAGGGAGAGAGGGAGGAGAGAGGGGAAGAGCGAAGAGGGGAGTGAGAGGACGGGGAGACAGAGGGAAAGAGAGAGAGGGGAGAGAGTGGAGAGAGAGAGGAAAGGGGGGAAGAAAGGGGAGCGAGAGAAGAGGGGGAGAGAGAGGGAAGAGCGAAGAGGGGAGAGAGAGAGAGAGAGAGAGAGAGAGAGAGAGAGAGAGAGGGGAGAGAAAAGAGAGAGTGGAAAGAGAGTGGAGAGAGGGAGGGGAGAGAGGCAAGAGGGGGAGAGAGTGGGGGGAGCAGAGAGGGGGAAAGGGGAAAGAGGAGAGAGAGAGGAAAGGGCAAGAAAGGGGAGAGAGAGGAGAGAGGGGTGAGAAAGCGGAGAGGAGAGGGACAAGAGAGGAGAGAGAGGGGAAGAGTGAAGGGGGAGAGGGGACAGAGAGAGAGAGAGAGAGAGAGAGTGGAGAGAGAGAGGGAGGGGAGAGAGCGGAGGGAGGGGAGAGATGGGAGAGAGCGGAGAGGGGGAAAGGAGAGATGGATGGAGCTCCTTCCCCCACGGGCACAGGGCGAACAGGACACTAGTTTGGGATTCTTCCAGATCTCAGGACCACAGCTCTTTAAAGGCAGCTTTGTTAACTGCCTGAGTGTGTGTCTTTCACAGTCCAGTGGCGGACGCAGCACCACTGCAGAGAAAAAAGAGGAAAAACCACCGCACGCCACGAAAGAGGAGAAGAAAAGGTAGAACTGCACTGCAACCAGGACTTAAGAGAAACAGACCAGTGAGAGACGTTAGAGGAACAGTTTAGAGACTTTGGTGTGACCATGAAGAAAGGTTTGCTAAAGTACCTTCGCTCCTATAACTGCTAGCCTCGTCAGCTTCATTTTTTAATAATAATAATAATAATAATAATAATAATAATAATAAGGGAGGGGGAGAGAGCGGAGGAGGGGAGAGTGCGTTATACATGAATTATACAGCGCTTTTCCAGACGCTCAAAGTCGATTTACAGTTTGGAGCATTATTCATTCATTCCACACACGAGGGTGGTATGCTTCTACTGTAGCTGATAATGTAGCAGATAATACTCCCTACAACTGTACAACAGCTTAATCTTAAGTAACAGATAACCTTATGCCCTGTCAATCAGCAGAGTATTTACACTGTCGTTCTTGTCTCTTGTTTATAGCTGTGATTTTATAGTTTATTTTATATTTTATTACTTATTTTTCTACTTTATTTTGACTTGTACATATACATTTATTTTCATAATTATGTCTCATTTGACACGTGTCTCTTGCTCTTTTTGCTACACCATCTATTTTTGTTACTCTCTGTTATTATATTATATTGTGATGTTTGAGCTGCTGTGTCCAAATAAAATTAAGTTTGTCTAAGTCTAAGTCTAAGCCACAGCTGCCCTGGGGCAGACTGGCAGAAGCGAGACTGCTAATCTGCATCATCTGCCCCTCCAACCACCACCAACAGTCACACATACACCACTTTCATACTGGGCAAAGTGGGTGAAGTGTCTTGCCTAAGGACAGTTCGCCGCACTGTGGCACCTGTCCCCAGTGTCCCGTTCAAGTCCTAACCAGGTCCGGCCCAGTTTAGTGTCTGAGGTCTGAAGATCAGGATTTGACAAGGAGTCGAACTCTGTGGGGGACGTCACACTCACTTCTTTCTCCAGTCTGTGTTAGAGACACACTACAAAAAACAATGTCTAGATAATTACAAATGATTTAAATTAAGAACATCTGACTTCATTTGAGTAGCTTCAACATGACGAGTAAAATGATCTACCAATGGAATTTCTCTTAATTCAAGCAACATTTGATTTTGTTTCTTATTTTCAGTGCACAGAGTTGTTTTTCTGTTTAGTAAGATGCATTTTCATATTTTAAGTGCAAAAGTCTTGCTCCATTGGAAGATCGTTTTACTTCAATGTGAAACTCAGATCATGACTCATGATGCAGTGCACTAGGAGGGGAGAGAAAGTGCATCTATGGAAATGAGAGGAGACAGGTTTAGGCTTGTGAAAGGCTGTGAGTTATAAACCGGTGACTTGCAGAAGGAAATAGACTCTCATAGTTAGTTCCAAAACAGTTTCAAAGGATTCATATGGATAATGTTTTTTATAAATCAAGAAGTAATTTCCTAACTGAAGGAAATGGTTACAGCAGCTAGAATTTACTCTCCTCTGAACTAAATGAGTCCTGCCCAAAGGAAGAGTTATAACAGAGACTTGGCCTGGCCCGGTTTACAAGTGCGACGGTTTCTCTCTCACTGCTGGGGTTCATTAAAGGGCCCGTATAACACTCTGATCTGATGTTTCCTCATCACAAACACACCTAGAGTTGTGTTTTGTTTCATTCACACATTTTTCACACACAAACCCTGCAGATTTCGCTCGAGTTTCTCTCAAACACTGTTCCACCTCATGTAGTAATACAGGAAGTGTGTTTTTAAACTCTACACACCTTCACTAGAATCATTTGGATTGTTTCAGCCCTGGAATTTCTAATCTCTATTGAATTTAAGTTCAAAAGGAGCTTCATGACATCACAAGGTGGAACAGAGCGTTTGGAGCTTTGGAGATGTAGACAGACTAATAATAAAGTGTTACTCAAACATGTGAATGAAACAAAACACGACTCCAGGTGTGTTTTTGACGAGGTAACGACATTAGAACATGATTTAAACCTCACAATAGTCAATTTTGTGCAATAAAGACGTTTAAAACTGTTTTATAATCCAACACTGTCTTCGTTCAGTACTGGTGTCTTGATTTAAACCATTTGATTTTCCAACATTTCTGTGCAAAACCTGAGCAGTCACAAGCGATTTCTCATCTGTTGTCCATCAAATCTTCAGTCACGTTTGGACGAGGAGCAGGTACAGCAGATCCAGAACCACAGGCGTCTGACTGGCTGTCACAGTCTGTGATTTGACTAAAAACAGTCTTCAGCTCAGAAATGCCTAAGATCCCAGGTTAGGGAACCAAAAAAGTCTAGGATAATAATAATAACCATCATAGTAATATTAATTAAAGTCACTGTACCTGATTTTCCCATTTTAAAACTTGAAAAACAGAACTATTTCCTTTTAAACAGTTTGCAGTGGTTCAGTTCTTCCTCACTTCCCTTGTGCGTTCAGAGCAGCATAATTATTCACCATGATGAGTTTATAAGTGCTTTTCTTTTAACTATCAGAGACCAGAGCTGAGTTTTGCTGTCACTGTAAAGCTACAACAAATAGCATGCTAACACGTGCTTCCTGATTATCGGACAGTTAAAACGCTTTATAATTAGATGGAGACAATACACAGCGCACTTATTTTGACCTCAAGAGCTGCTTTAGCAACATATCTGTACTGGGGCAAGGCAAATTTTGCAAAGATCCATGGGAAAAATCAGGTACAGGGACTTTAAAGGTCCTATATTACGCAAAATTTGGCTCTTGGGAGCTTCTAGTCATGTTAGAACTGCTGATACCCGGAGTTTTGTTTTGTTAAATTTGCACGTGTCTGAGTAAACCTTTATTATTAGTCTGTCTACATGTCCAAAGCTCAAAATGCTCCGTTCCACCTTGTGATGTCATGTTGTGGAAGTTTTTCAAGTTACCAGCAACCTTTTTACCTTATTGTGTGAAATTCCAGGCCTGAAATTCTCCAAATGATTCTAGTGAAGGTGTAGGGAGGTTAAAAACAAAGTGGAGCACTCCCTGTATTAACGCTATGACATCACAAGGTGGAACAGACTGTGACAGAAGAACTCACATGGTGCAGTTTGTGTGTTAAACATGTGCGAATGAAACAAAACACAACTCCAGGTCTGTTTGTGACGAGGAAACGACATTTGAACATCAGAACAATCAGAAAACAGAGTAATACGGACCTTTAAATACGATCTTTATCTTGTTCAGGAATTCCACGTCTGCAGGATAAACTTCACTGCGGCGGTGAAGTGGAGGGACCAGGATCAGTCCGGGTCACCTCCAGGATTAGCTCTGAGTCTCTGGGGTCGGATCTGAGTCCTCCTCTTTAAGCTGTTACCACGGAGACGAGAGGAGCGCCGAGAAGTGTTGACACAGCGCCACTACGTCTGAGGCCTGATCACGGTAAGATCACTACGCCCGGTGTTAACAGCACAGGAACAGAGACAGGAACTACACCAAACATTATACTTAAAGGTCCTATAGTACACTATTTTTTTTTTTTGACAAATATTTTTATTACCTTTTTTGATATAATAAAAACAAAGCATGTATAAGGGCAGAAAAAAATACACAAAGCTGCACTGTAATGTAAAAGTATTTCCAGGCATTTCTTAAGAAAAGAAAAAAATATATATAAATAAACGGACAGTGGCATGTTGCAGATTTAGGCTGAGTTCTTTTCTCAAACTGAAAACGCTCCACCTTGTGATGTCATGTGGTAATACAGGAAGTGCTCCACTGTATTTTTCAACTCCACACACCTTCACTATAATCATTTGGATAATTCCAGCCCTGGAATTGGCCGTCTCTGCTGAACTAAAGGGAAAAGGAGCTGTTAAAAACGTGAAAACTACCACTTCATGACATCACAAGGTGGAACAGTGCATTTGGAGCTTTGGAGATGTAAACAGACGAATAATAAAGACTTACTCAAACGTGTGAATGAAACAAAACACAACTCCAGGTCTGTTTTTGAGGAGGAAACAACATTAGAACATGGTTTAAAGTTCTTTTTAGAGTCAATTAGTGTAATATAGGACCTTTAAGGGACAAGAAGATCTGAAAGCAGAAACTAGTTATCCGCATATTAGTGATAAAATCAACAAATAACAAAACACGGTGACTGGATATTAAATATTTTTATGCACAGCTGTCCGTCCACAGGTGCAGTCAGTAAAAGCTACAGGGACCTGGAAAAACATCTGGTCAGACACATTTTAAACATTTTTTACATCGTTATTGGCCTTAAACAAACTCACAGCCGCCGTGCATTTCCTCATGGTTTTGTATATTTAAAGGTGTATTGTGTAACTTTCACTGTGGAGGGCCCGTTACCTGCCTGCAATGTTCCAAAGTATGGCATTAAATTTATCCAGGAGACTCGATTAGGTGTATTTACAGGTGAGATCTGTGAAGCGGTGACTTCAATCACAGTCGGAATGCAGGTTTTAAAGGCATTTTTGAGCAATAAAAACACCCATAATTTAATGATATAAGTTTAATACCATATTGTGGAACATTACAGGCAAAGCAATAGCATCTCCATGGTGGCAGACCCCTAACCTAAAAAGTTACGCAGTGCACCTTTAAGGAGAACTGGACCGTTGTACAGAATCATACTGCCAACCGTAAGGAGGGTTCACACAGAGAGGACGCTAGATTACTCAAACATGCGTGGATGACTTTTAAAAACGGCGCAAGGTTTCTACCTGTGACGCAACAATCCTGGCAGAACTCGAATCAAGAGTTTGTGACGGCTCAGGGGTCGCAGACTTAAGGCACAAGATTCATCAAACTTTAATGAAGCAAAATCCAACTCCAGACATGTTTTTGACGAGGGAACATTAGAACACGATTAGAAGATCAAAAAATGCATTTTAAATAAAGTGTCTTGTAGTGACACGAGGTAAACTCACTGGATTATAATCATGGACTCATTAATAATAATACATTTTTATTTGTAATGCATTTCGTTGAAATGTAAAGTGCTACACAGCAGATAAATGACATAAAACACAATTAAAAACATGCCAAAAGGAAAAACACTACATATACATAAAATGGTTATCAAATCATAAAAGTGTGTTAATAGACCATTTTAAAAAGAAATGTTTTAGATGATTTTTAAAGGCCTGAACACTCTGGGGAGCCCTCAGGGACTCTGGGAGTGCGTTCCCATTTGTTGTCCGACATTCTCTTCATACACCAGGGTACATGGACACTGGAGGCACGGCGGGTGAAGTGTCTTGCCCATGGATACAATAGTACTACGCACTCTAAAATCTTGTTGTTTTTATGTGATGTTCTAGTCCCAGATGAGCAAAAGTAATCTATTTATTACATATTCATAAGGAGTATGCAAAAAGACCCACAAATATCGAACCCTGTCATTTTAATTTGTGACAAGACCATAGACCACAGTCTGTATAACTGGACAGAGTTAACCTGTTACCCAAATGCATGAGCGCACTTCCAGCTCTAACTGACTTTACATTGAAAAACTGTCACCCCTCTCTCAGAAACTGCTGCTGTGAGCCTCATTTTGGTCTTAAAATGTTCGTATTAACCCACTGTACATGATCCTGGGGTTTTTATTTCACTGTTTTGTCTGTTAATAACTCAGCTCCAAATTCGCTCCTATAACCGCTAGCCTCATGAGCTTCATTTGACTGGAGCTGAAGGCCTTCTTTTTCAGTGTCACGTGTTGTGGTTGTCTGTTGTGTTTTATTTTCACATGTAAAACTGTAGACTCCCCTGTCCTCTCTGATACAGGAGACAAACATCACACTCGTGTACACAGAGCCTGTGTGCCCCTCACACACATCGCTGGGCTCGTCCATCTCCTCCGGTGCCCGTTTGGATGGTACAGGCAGCGGATCAGTGAATGGGGCTAATGGATGAAAAGAGCCGAATCATTATGTGATTTAATAGTTCATTGAGTCTCTTCAGTTGGCTGGTAATTAAACAACAGTGGCTGGGTGTGAGAAGCAGTGGTGCACCGACAGGAGGAGACGGGACTTCACCTCTGCAAAGGGCAGAACATCCACCCAGAGGCAGATAGAGTTCCAACTGAAGCCACGGCGTGAGGAGATGGTACCCCAGAGGAGGAGCTGCTCTGGCCCTGTCCTTGTGGGGGAGACTGGGGCGTCATGCACATGGACTCCACATGAAATCATTCAGGTTTTATGTGTTCTTTTCCAATCAGTGTTTCAGACTCAGCCAAATGCAAAGTCCAAGGAAGTAGTGCACCCACAGTCTCATTTTGAGCCAGTGCCTCAAGCCAGAACATAATCGTCATCAGATTTGTTTTTTTGGGTGACACATGAGCTCATTGGTCCCCAGTCATATTGAATAAAATAATTTGGTGCTTTGCTCATTGATTCTACAGAAATCTGCCATGTTTTTCATTCCTTTGTAACCTCACACGGCAAGACAGCACAGTGAACTCAAAAATCACAAGAATCCAAACTCACCAGACCAATCAGATTCAAATAATCGTTATGACGCTCTGTGTTTTTCATTCACTTTTAGTGGGAGCTTTTCCAGATTGATAATGTGTAGAATTCAATTCAGAGTGAGTGAGCTTAAAGGTTGTATGGAGGATTTTGTTTTTGTTTCAAATTGTCAATGATAGTCTTATGGAGATGCAGCAGCCTTGTAATTATGATGACCAAAAAAAAAAAAGAATGAAAATCCATCAAATGTGGACGTGGTGGGGCCAGATAAACATTGTTAGGTTTGTCAATCAAACTCCCTATGTTTCTAGCGTAACTGACTCTCCGGCGCGCTGGGATTACATGGTTTACATTCGCCTCTCGCACATTCCACAGACGCCAGATGCCGTTTACTCGACCAACGCAGCGGTTCTTAGTGGCTTTTTCCAACTGTAGCTTCCTCACAGTTTCCACAGAGTTTGTTGCGATGGCAGATGAATCCACTACCAGTTAGCCGCAAAAGAAAGTCCGTTTATGAGGTCGCTGAAAGAAGAAGAGAAGGGGAAAAGGAGCGAAGCCAAACTAAGGTGATTCTTGGAGATTCCTTCCAGCGATGGCGTCACTGAAGCAGACGAAGGGTCTAAAGACTGACGCGTTGGTCGATAAATTACTTCTGGACAGGAAACTTCTGCTTCTCATTTGAAAACGTACAGTAGAGTTACAGCAGCAACAGCGATTCTGAACGAGCCCCGGCTGTAAACAAACAGCGTAAGCGTAAGGTGTTTCTACTTAGGGACCTGTGGAGGGGGAGGTGGTGTCAGGCATAAGGAACATTTGAAGAAGGACAAACAGTCTCTGGATTTCTCGTTCTTTGGAAAATCCTCTATACATCCTTTAAGTCCTTTCTGATATTTATTTGTTCCTTTCTTGCTTCCTTGTAAGCAGCTGTATTTGTTTTGACACGGATGTACCACGCCTGTCCCTGATTGGCTAATCCACCTGTCACTCACACTCGTCTGAACTAGTGGCCAGACTCTCATCTTTGTAAAGTAGTGAAGAAATGTGTATTCTGCTTCCCAGGCAAACATGTAGGAAGAGGAGTTCAATAAATGAAAAACGAAAATTAGCATTTTTATTAACATGTATTAGTTTAGTTGATTAAATATTCACAACATATTCTCAACAAAATTAATTGTTAAAAATAATTAATAAATAATCATGCAAAGGTTAAACCACCGTTCTCTAGACCAAAACAGATTCTCACGCGGCTGTGGCTTTGATGTGGTTCACTGTTTATGAAACATGGTGCACTCGAGTAACTAAACGCAGAAGCACCGTTTTCCGGCTGTTTCTCCTGCTGTATACAATTATGAGTATTGATTTTGTGACTTGTGAGAAATATGAATTCCTAACAGCGTCTTGTATAAGCCTTTGTCCACTGACTGTGAGGTGTGGAGCTGTAGGCGCTGTGTGTGTTTGGCCCCGTCTGAACCGCAGCAGCCCGGCGCGGAATCGATCAAACAGCTCAGCCCCAAAACAGACGAAAGGTCAGAGCGGCGGGAGCTGTCTGCCAAATATGAAAATCTCAAACTAATCTGTGAGTCTAATCGCCCAAACATCTGGAGTGAGACGTGACACAGGAAATGTCATAAATGTTACACGACGAGCCGCTCACCGCTACGCAGGCATTTAGCCGAAACTTGGTCCGGCGCAGACCTTTGCTCCAGTGAGGCGCTGTGTGGACTACAGGGGGAAGAGGTTTAGAGTGACAGCATTGAACCATCAACCTGTAGATAGAAGCACAGTGGAGTTTGGATGTTCAAAGCTGCACTGGGTGTCCACTTCAATCCACTCGTGCTGCCTGACCTGCGAGTCCCTTCTACAGTCTGACTGAATCATAAACTATAAAAAAGTGGACTAAGTGAGCGTGACGTTGCCCACAGTCAAATGAAGCTCATTGAGGCTTGCACTTATAGGAGCTAATTTGGAACCAGCTCCATATTAGAAATAGGAATTCATTCACGGACAAAATAGCAAAACAAAAACACTAAGATCACGTAGAGCGGGTTAATATGAACATTTTAAGACCAAAATAACGAGGCTCATGGGAATTACAGAGAAAGGGGACAGTTTTTCAATATAAAGTCAATTGGAGCCAGAGTCAGAAGGAGCCAGAAACGCCCCATGCTCACTTCCTGTTTGGAATGTGGCGGCTAGCAGGTTCACTCTGGAACCGGACCATAGAACCTGAAAAATCTCCATCCAAACTTAAGATGATCCAACCACAGTCGCCGTCATTTGTGTCACGTGTCTCTCAAATGCAGAAGACGTCTCCTGTCCAAAATTCTTGTTTCATTCAGAACAAAATGTATAACTTCTTTTACCTGAGATAGTAATTTCGTGATTCGTTTTTTGATTCTGCAAAAAACTGTGTTGTTTCTCAGTCCTTTATGTAGATTTTTCTCCTTTTCATGTGTCAGCAGCCATGTTTGTTTTTGACGTGAACAGAGCCTGTGTCTCTGATTGGTTAATCCTCCTGTCAATCAAACCATATTAATACGTCGTTTTCTCCAAATTTTGCATTTTGAAAACAATTAAAAGGCACTAACGTGATTTCAATATGTTATGGGTTATTTAGTCACGCCATATAAGTGTGATACTCCCTCTTTAACTAAGTCCGGCCCCAAAGGGAGGAGTTTTAAAGTGAAGTGCTCTTGTTTACAGCTGACATCATTAAAGATCTTATGTCTCTGTTGTGTACTAACTGTCTCATCTACAGCTTTGCTAAGTACCTGATCAGGTTTTGACTGGCTGCTGTACCTTTACTGTGGATTTGGGAACACTTCTGTAAACAGCTGTAGATTAAACAATTTGCCATTTCCAAAAGAGGGATTCTGTTTCTTCACAAAAATATCTTCCTTCATCCCCCGAGCAAAACTACTTCTCTCTTTTTAAAGTGGAACTAAACACTCTAAACGGTCTCCTTTTATTCACTACTCAGCTGTGTATATGGTGTTTTAATTGCATTATCTACTGTTCCTTGGCATTTTTAGTACAAAATAAGTACATTTGCAGCTTTCTGTTCAAAAAACTTCTAAATCTAAGTGTGTGCTGCCTTCAGTGGCCTCTGCAATTTTAAGTCACAGCTTATTACAGCCAGGTGTTCCAGGTGAGTGGTTTGTGAACCTGTCATTGGTCTAAAAACAGAACTATTCTACAAAATCATCTTTTCAGAGCTTTTAACCTTGCTATAGTTGTATTTAGAGTGATTCAGGCATGTTTGAGCCATTTTTAAACACTTATTTTCAAGACCCCTGTTACCCCCGTTTTCAATGCCACCAGTACACGCCCACTGCTCTGGTCTTCGTTCTCCAATTTTATTTTCTTAATTGGTGATACCTGTAACCAATCAGAGCGATGCATGCTCTGTTTGCGTCTAAAACAAACATGGCTGCTTACATGTAAAAAAAAAAAAAAAAAAATCTACATAAAGGACTGAGAAACAGTGTGGATTTTTACAGAATCAACAATCGAGTCACCAAACTATGACTATCTCTGGTAAAATAAGTTATATATTTAGTTCTGAATGTTACGAGAATTTTCGAGAGGAGATGTCTTCTGCATTTGAGACACGTGATACCAATGAGCGTCTGTGGTTGGATCGTCTCAAGTTTGGAGGTTTTTCTCGCTCTTTGGTCCAGTCCCAGTCTCTTCTGAATTCAAACAGAAGGTAGAAGGGACTGGCTGCTCCTGCAACCAAACCATGACTCCTCCAACCCATGATCTCACCCTTGAACCATGACTCCACCCCTGAACCATGAGCTTGCCTCTGAACCATGACTTCTCCTCTGAACCATGACTCCTCCTCTGAACCATGACTCCTCCTCTGAACCATGACTCCTCCTCTGAACCATGACTCCACCCCTGAACCATGACTCCTCCTCTGAACCATGACTCCTCCTCTGAACCATGACTCCTCCTCTGAACCATGACTCCTCCTCTGAACCATGACTCCTCCTCTGAACCATGACTCTGCCCCTGAACCATGACTCCACCCCTGAACCATGACTCCGCCCCTTCTATCTCTGATTCTGTTGGTGCACATCTGTCCCTGATCTAAACCAGAGCGTACGTCTTGAGTTTCAAACAGAGCTTTGATGTTCCCCCCACATCCTCCACACGCCGACAGCAGCGTTCAGTCGGAGAAAACCTCAGTGAGATGCCCTTTTGAAAAGTATAACATACAGAATGAGGCTAATGTGGTTTACCATCTCTCAGATCTGTCAGACGCCGCTGGTTTACGGGACAAACTCCAGTCCGTACTTTTTAGAATTTTCCTCATCGTAACTCCTCCTCACTTTAACGCTCCTGATCTTGTATTTTTAGAACATTTTAACCCAACTGCTTTCATTTATACAAAAACACAAACAGATTTACCTATTTCAGTTTCTACATCTTCATTACAAAGCAGTTCTGCAGGAGTCTGAGTATTAAAAAATGTCACACCAATTTTTGATTCAGTCGAAGAAAACTCAAAATATTGTTAAAGTCTGTGTCTTTGTTTGTTCCTTTATATCAGAAACCTGTAGAGAATTTTCAAGTGTTTCACAATCATATTTTTATGCTTTATATCTTGATAATGAGCAGATCCTTATTTCCAAATTTACACCAGATATAATGTGTTTTTATAGACTTTAAAGAATGGTTTGTAATGTGTAGAGTTTTTATGGGCACAAGAAAAGAAACCGAAATGGCCCCTGCTCAGAATGTGCAAAGTGTGTGTGTTTTTTTAGTGCTTAGTAATATAGTAAAACAAACATATGTCACAATTTTACAGTACCTGGAGGACTAAAGGGGAGAGTGAGAGGGGTGGAGGGGCGGGATCTGGAGGACTAAAGGGGAGAGTGAGAGGGGTGGAGGGGCAGGGTCTGGAGGACTAAAGGGGAGAGTGAGACGGGTGGAGGGGCAGGGTCTGGAGGACTAAAGGGGAGTCTGGAGGGAACAGTGTGATTGGTCGAACAGGTAAATTCACTAGCAAGGACCACGCCAACAACATTCTGCAATAAAAACATTCATTGATGAATGATGAGATGAACAGTTCACGGTGGGGGCTCCATCTCAATCAATCAGTCGGCCCAGCTGGTACAGGACCCTCCTTGTAGATGTTTTATGGCTGAAAGACAAACAAGAGAGGGGGTGGCAAAGACAAACTGAGTTGTGGGATGGGCTGCTACAAAATTATTCTGGGAAATTAGGGGTGTGGTCGTGGTGAGCGGTGGTTCTGTGGAGAGGAGGAGAGGGAGGTTGAGAAGTGGTCCTGCTCCTGAATCTCAGCCAATCATATTAACGCCACATAAAGTGGATTTTGTGTTTAGTTCCACTTTAAAGCACCAAAATTAGAGCTTTTAATCTTTAACTGTTATTTTCAAGACGCCATTTTATCGATCTACCGCCGGTACATGCCAACTATGACGTACTTACTTTGTTTTTCAATTTAGTTTTCTTTCGTAATTTGGTGTCTCATTGTCATTTTGGTCCAAATAATAATAATAATAATAATAATAATAATAATAATAATAATAATAATAATAATAATAAAAAAACATTGGTTTTCTATAGAGCTTTTCACTGTAACACAAAGACGTTTCACAATAAAGTAACACAAAAACAAGGACAGGACAGACAAAACAGTCATGAGGAGTGGTCATGTGGGGGCGCTGTAGGCTGTGAGGAAAAGGTGAGTTTGAAGCAGTTTTTGAAGGTGTTTAGTGAGTCTGAGTTTCTGACGTGAAGCAGGAGAGAGTTCCAGAGGGCGGAGGAGGCCATGGCAAAGGCTCGGTCCCCCAAAGTCTGGTGCTTTGGTTTGAGTGTGGGAGTGAGGAAGTTAGAATCGGCCGATCGGAGGCGGTGGGAGGGACGGTGGGGCTGGACGAGGTCTGAGAGGTAATGGAAAAAAACGCTCTGCTCTAGTGTGATGTGCAGCTGTCCATACGAGGGGCCCTCAGTCTGCGGCGCTTTGTTGTGACGACGTTTACGGAGATGTCAGCTCCACTGGACACCACAGTTTTCTAACATGGAAATCAGCACACTTGTTTTATTTTTTATTTTTTTAATAACTTTCCTTATTAACATTTTCAGTTTAGAACAAGTATTTTACAACCAAGAAAACAAAAACAAAAAAAGAAAAGAAAAAATTATAATAATAAAAGAAAAAAATTAAAATTAAAAGAAGGACAAGCTTATTGTTGGTGCCAAATAATCTGTAAAATACCCAATAAACATCACATACAGTAGAAGAAATGAATATAAATTAAATAAATAAATAAAAATAAATCAATAAATGACTTGCATAACAAAATCCTATGTAAATAAAGAAATTAAATACTAATAATAAAATAATATATACAATTAAAAATAAAAAATATATGTACATATATATACACAGATACATAGGTAAAATAAAATAAATTTAAAAAATATATATATGTGTATATATATATATACACATATATATATATATATATATATATATATATATATATATACACACACACATACACACATAAAGAGAAAAAAAATAAAAATATAATAATAATAATAATAATAATAATAATAATAATAATAATAATAATAATAAAACTGCATACAAACACACAATGGGATATATGTATACAAAAAAGGTACAGAGTATAATTGTCCAAAATTACATCATTTGACAACATTGTCACTTTCTTTTTCAGGGGTCTACTACAAATTCAAATGCTCTAGAATGGGGTTTCCATACCTTCTGAAATTTTTTTGAAGATTGCCCGACACCTTATACCTCAGTCTCTCAATATGCAGCACTCCCATTAATTCCCTGAGCCCGGCTTCAAATTAAGGTGGAGAATCCGATTTCCACAATTTCAAAATGCATCTCTGAGCTATCACCATGCCGTAAGTCACTACTACCGTGACTTCATGACCCATGTTTTCCAAAGTGCTAGAGAAACCAAAAGGAGCAGTTTCAGGGTCAGGGTCTGTAGTTACCTTAAGTAAATGGGAATACCATTTAAATATTGAACACCAGAAACCTTGGAGCCTCAGGCATAACCAGAATCGTGTGCAAGTGTACTATTAATTGTCTTGCATCTATCACAGAGAAGTGATGTTGGAGGAAACAATTTATTTAACTTTACTTTTGAATAATGCAGCCGGAATCAGCGCACTTGTGTCTTTTATAAAGTCGTATTAGATGAATATTGTGATTTAAAATGTCCAAATTATAACATAAAGATCCACAGGGGTCAGGGATTATAACTATAACTAACGATTTCCAAAACGTCTCTCCTTTCCTCTCGCGCTCTAGTCACTTCTGATTACGAGTTGAACCCTTCGGCGGTGAATATTTCGTGGATGACAGAAGCCCTTCACGGACCTCACCCGCTCGTGTTCCTGCCGTCTTTCCTTTGAGTTTGCACAGAGGAGCGTGACCCGGTGGCGCTGTGTGTGAAATCAATTGTCCAGCACACACAGAGGAGCGGTGATGGGCAGGAGATCAAATCAGTAGATCAAATCAGAAGACGACGTGCACTGGAGCTGAGTCCGTGGAGCTGAGGGGAGACAGTTACAGGTGAAAACAAACCTTCATATTGTCATTACTCTTGGGAGTGTGGTTTATTTTAATATTATCCTAAAGGAAAGTAACTAAATGCATGTATCAGAAATATGTATTTGGAACGTGAATTTTGATTAAAGGTCCAATATTGCGCAAAATTGACTCATGTGAGGTTTAAGTCATGTTCTAATGTTGTTCCCTCTTCACAAACAGACCTGGGGTTGTGTTTTGTTTCATTCTCACATGTTTGAGTAGATTTAGACAAACTTTATTGATCCACAAGAGAAATTATTTGGACACAGTAGCTCACTCAAGAGTAACTCTTTATTATTAGTCTGCCTATATCTCCACAGCTCAAAATACTATGTTCCACCTTGTGATGTCATGAAGCGGCATTTCCGGTCTTGATATGATCCAAATGATTCTAGTGAAGGTGTATGGCGCTTAAAAACCATGGAAGAACCATATTACCGTGACATCACAAGGTGGAACAGAGTGTTTTTTGTTTGAGAAAAGAACTCAGTCTAAATATGCAGATGTGTTTGTGTGAATGAAACAAAACAAACTCCAGGTCTGTTTGTGATGAGGAAACGACATTAAAACATAGATCAGAAAATATTGTAATATGGAAGACGTATTAGGCTGTTGTTTGCTATCAGCTGTGGATCATTACGTTATATTTTGGACTTTTTAAAGAGGGGGTATTATGCAAAATCAACCATTTGGAGCTTTATATGTTATAAAGCTGATCGAAAACCTGCCTGGAGAGGTTTTAGATGTTGAACTAATCCACTAATCTCTCCTGGGCCCTGGTCAAACCCTCCTTATATTTAGCCCATATGACAATTCTCCATAAATACACAAAAACATGATACAAAACTGTACACAACCTGACCAAACTGATGTGATGTGCTGTAGTTTCATTAGCGGGAGGCACATTGATTGTGTTGTGATAGCGCTCTGAAGGGGGAGTCACTTAGCATGGAGAGGATCAAGAACAAAAGTGAAACTTACTAAACATTTTTAATACGTTGTTTTTGGCAAATTTAGCAATAAAAGGTAACATGGTGATCTAAACATGTGACGTGTTAATAGCAGTTAATACCCCAGTCCTCATTTTTGAATAATGATGTAAAATGGCTCAATAAACAAATAAAATCCTACGAATCCGACATGTATCATTAAGAAAATAAAATAGCAGTACGACACAAGTACATCACAGTGGACGTATACTGGAGATGGAGAAAACGGGAGTAGAAACACGGGGCCAAACATGTAAAAATGACTTACAAATGAGAAAGGGAAACAGTTTTAACAAGTAAAATTTGCATAATGTGTCTCCTTTAATTCAATGGCGGGCCCAGTACAGTTATTATTTCATCTGACGGTGTTAAAAATACAGTTCTTAAAATCAGAGGAATGCATTGTGGAGCTTGATTATGTAATTTAAGCTTCAAACTGCACCAAATGATTAAGAAAAGAACAAAACACAGCTCTGGTGATTAGTGGAGGTATTATTTCCCTTTGTTAATCAGTGACAAATAAATGCAAAACAAATCCAACATGGAGCTGTTTCGAAATGTGAAAAACAGAACTAGTTATACAATATATCTGTACTGAGGTAAGACACTTTTTGCTCAAATACACAGAGAAAAATTTGTGTTTTATTCCAGGTATTCTGAATACAGTACTCTGATTGGACCATGTAACAGAATATGTTTCAAAATGCACGCAAACTTTATTTTTTCATTCATTTAAAAGGCCAATATTCCATTCTTTTCTGATCCGTTATAACGTTTATAGAAAAGTGACACAATGCACCTTTAGGCCATGTTAGAATGTTGGATCCTCGTCAAAAACAGACCTGGAGTTGTGTTTTGTTTCATTTTCACCCATGTTTAACACACAAACTCTGCAGATTCAGGCTTCAGAGTTCTGTTCTGTTCCACCTTGTGATGTCATCATGTGGTGATACAGGAAGTGCTCCTCTGTGTTTTTAAACTCCACACACCTTCACTAGAATCATTTGGATCATTTCAGACCTGGATTTGCCAATATCAAAAGGAGCTGTTAACTTGAAATCTACTGCTTTGTGACATCACAAGGTGGAACAGAGCGTTTTGAGCTTTGGAGATGTAGACAGACTAATAATAAATAAAATAAGAATAAACTGTTACTCAAACAGGTGAATGAAACAAAACACAACTCCAGGTCTGTTTTTGACGAGGATCCAACATTCTAACATGTCGTAAAGGTGCATTGTGTCACTTTTCTGGTTATCACTTTGTCTGGAATGTTTCACAGTATGGCTTTAAACCTTTCTATCATCAAGGAAGACCAAACCAGACCAAGTTAAAGATCAGATCTGTGGAGAGGCGACTCTGCTCAGTCAGAATGCTTGTTTTTTGTAGTATTTTTGAGCGATAAAACCGCCTGTAATTGAATACATATAAAGTAGATGTTTAATGTCATACTGCGGAACATTCAAAGCAGAGCAATGGCGTATCCATAGAAACAAGCAGGTGATGGAGTTACACAGTGCAGCTTTTTCCTTTTTTGTGAAGTGGAAGTGGAATTTTTATTTGAGGACATTTGAATCTTGCAGAGAAGGCTGTTGTTATAAAAAGCATTTCACCTCTTGTACTTATTCCTTCAGGAGGGTTCACAAACAAACACAAACTGTGACTTTTACAGGGTCACTCTCCAAAAATCGCAAAAATCGCTCCCTGCCGCAGTCACTTGGGTTTGCTTTTCTTCTGAAGGTCACAGATTACAGATTACGGCTGCGGCTATAAAGTCCAGTCCTTGGGCAACATGACGTCCGTATGGAACAGTTGGAAACCAGGGGAAAAGGAAAGGGACGATTTAGAGCAACAGACAGTTTAGAAGCACACAGTTTTACATTCTGTGTTGTGTTTTTGTACTGTTCAGGAAAGTCGTGACAGAATCTTTGTGAAGGAATAAAACAAGACCCCACAAGTGTATGGGGCCGAAGGGAGCTGTGCACTGACTCAAAATCTTACATAAAATTTAATACGAATTGCATTATTTATGGTTACCGACACCTTGCAGGATGGTGTGTATGATGCCTGCAGAGAATCCTGTCAAATACTGAGTAACTTTTTGTTGGCATTTCATCATTTAGATTTTAAAATAACGACAAATAAAAATTAAATTAGGTAATGAGGAGCATGTCTGGGCATGTTATTGTAAACATGCAGCAGAAATGAATGAGATTTGACGACAAAAATGCTTAGAACAAGTTTGATGATTTATGGACTTCAAAATAGACAACGGCCAGAAGTGCCACGCTGTAAGGTTGCGGAACTTCCGGTTAAGGGTTTTCTGTGGCAAAATGTCAGTGTAAATGTCTGGCGTTTTCTCCTCCAGCTTCATAAATCTGCCCCATCACCAAATCTTCAACCAACAAGGTCCACAAAGGATAAACATTCTTCATGAAGAATTTATCCACAACGATCAAGGGAAGAAAGACGAAAGCTTAAAGGAGAACAACGACGAGCTTTAGAGAAATACTGAGAAAAATAAATGTTATGGTCATGAATAAAACAGAAGGAACTTGTTCACTCAGACTGAATCTAGACCTAAAATTTAAATTCAATTGTATGATGTAGATATTAACTTAGATGGAGCAGTTCAAATGCTAGAGATTCCTACACGGCGGTACTTCCAGCCGTTGAGAAAAAGTTTTATTGCGCAGGGTCTCTACCTGTGACGTCACAACTCTGGGAAATTCAAACTGAGTGTCTGGTGAGGCTCAGAGGCAAAGGACTTTTTACAGAGGACTTTTTTACAGAGGATTACTGAAACAAGCAAGAACGAAGCGAAATACACCTCCCAGTAGTTTTTTTAAGAACGGAACAATATTCAAAAATTATTAAAAGCCCAAATTACGTATTATGTGTTTTGTAAGAGTTTTGGCTTTTTTATTGGCCACCGCTTTACAGAAATAAAATCATTTTGGACCACTGCAAACCGTTTAAAATGAACTAGATCTGTATTTCAGGTATTAACACAGTAAAAATCCGGTAAAAAGAAAAACCTTCAGAATACCAAAATACAGGACTTTTCAAAACACCACAGGCCTTTAAAAGTGCATCTATAGTATCACTGTCATGGGGGAGGCTCTCTCGTCTTACCGTGTTTTTTTGTCGCTCGAGCTGCTGGAGATCCATTTCTCTTCCGGGTCAGTGGGGGGCAGTGTCTCTGATGTGAGTGGGCACGGACATGGATGACAACTTTCCTTCTAGAAGAGAATCGGCTCTTTGAAATCACAAACAGAGCATGAAGGAACGTCAGATCTGTCAACAGCTCTGGGGTTTTGTGTTTGTCCTTGTGAGCTCCCTGCCTGAGCGCTTCAGCAGCCGAAATCATCAACATTTCCTGTAGGTGAGATTCTAACAGTAGGCACTATTCTGTCAGAAGCGCTATTAGACTTTAATCTGAGCTTTGTTTTAACACAATCTTTTCAGTTAGTCAAACTCTTTACAGGATCATGAACACTCGGACTGATCACAGGCTCCTGAAAATGTACTGTTTAAATCCATTTTGTACTTCTTCTTGAGTTTTTAAGACGATCTTAACATTTTTGTCTGTGTTTGCTAATATGTGCATTGTGTCACCATGGTAACTGCTGAATATTCCACTATACAAATAAATGTTGAACCCTCCAGCGTGATGTTGCTCATAAACATTTACTATTACTAGAATTTTACAAATGACATAAGTCAAATAAACAAACAAACAAAAAACATCTCAATATAAAACTCGTAACTTTAAGCACAAAAATCTAAAGGCTCTTGGCTCTTGAGGCAGACGATTCTCAGACTCACTGAGCTCTAGTTTGTTTCTCTTCTTAATACTGCCCCCCTATGGGCTGGGGTGAAATGGACCAGTGAGTTTTGGTCAGAACTTAAGAACTCTGCATAGGGGTGTGTAAAAATATTGAAATATCGATATATCATATCATTTAATGTGATGATACAGTATCGATATGGTGGGCTGCTGTATCGATATATCACCAGGAGTATTTTTTTTTTGTTTATTTTACTAAATTATCTTGTTAAAGCGCTACAGTTTTGTTGCTTGTTGCTTGTTTTTTAGTGGAAGGAAACTCGTTTATGCAACACATTTGAATATTCACAGTTTTGAGGATTAAAATGTTTGTGTTTCATATGAACTTTGCACAAAAAGTGGTTTAACATAGACTTTTAATATCACAGCCATGATTTAGCCATGATTTTTTACTCAACCGTATTGAATCAGTTTGAAATATACCGTATTGAATCGAAAGTGCGCTGTATCGAGGTATTTATCGTATCTGCAACTTCTGAATGATCCCCAGCCTTAACTCTACAGTATCATTATGGCCAACTCCAGTGCGGTTCAGCTGAGATGTGAAGCTAATCAGCTTCAATTAAACCCAACAGCCAATCTGCACCTTCAGGTCTAATCAACCTGAGCTCCGGTAGCGCCCTGAGGTCCACACGATGTACAGCGAGGAGGAAGTCAGTGAGTCATGTTCTTCTATAATCAGACTAAAATAAATCAGCTTCTGTATTATTATGATGAATTGGAAGGAACGTAAACATAATTGCTTTGACACAATTGGTACAGAGACTTTTGGGATTTAATTTGTATGGAGCAGGCGGCTCAGCTGTTGGACACATAAAACAAACACACTGGACTGTGGCAAAACCCCATTTGGACAAAACACAATAAAATAGAATAATATACTGTTATCTGAAAAGGAAAATGTATGTGTATGTATATGCATGTATAATGTATGTGTAAGTACATTTTGGGGTTGCCAAAAAAAAAAAAAAAAAAAAGATTAATGAACAGAAAACAAAAGATATAAGGGAACAGAAAATATGTAAATACAAATTTGATTTAACAACACTTTTTTTTTTCTTTTTTTTTTTGATAAATATTATAAATCAAAAAAATAAATAAATAAAATAAATCAGGTTCTGGGGCGGCACATAACAGCGGACTTTACCCTCATCAGGTGTAAGTCTAAATACAGTCGTGTCTTACCTGGATCCACGTCTTTCTAACATGGACAGTCATAAATGGAATCTTTTCGTGCTCACATCACAAAACCGGAAGACGTTTGGAAACATGCGGATGACGACTTCCTTTGGGGTCTGTTGGCGATATTAACAAATATCCTGGAAAACCGAGAAAATGGCCCGGTTTTCTTCATCTAGACGTCACCGTATTCTTTCTTTTTTCCTTTTATAAATTGCCTATTAATTTGTGTGTTATAATTTGTCCAACTTCATTTAAAAAAAAAAAAAAAAAAAAAAAGATGTCACTTTAGCGTTCGGTTATGTTCATCAGATCAACAGTTCCATCCAGCTGCCTGTAAAGTGAAATCGAAGACCCGATCAGAGTCCCGTCCCCCATGAAGCTTTGGCAGGTTGTGAAGACGCTGCTGCTGAATCCACAGTTTTATTGTTTTATCACATGCCCAGAGTCGGGAATTACACCGGAAGTCGTCACCCGCATGTTTCCAAATGTCTTCCGGTAAGCGTGAACAGAACCTATGATCATACCTCCACGGTTTGTTCTGACGTCTCATCAGCGCCCCCCGATGACCAAATCCAATTGTTACTCCAATCTGAAAACTTTTGTTTTCAGGTGACCGATTGAAACTGAAATGAACTAGAAAAATGCCTTCAACAACTCATCCTTATGTAACAGATAATACTCCCTACAACTTGTGTAACAGATAATACTCCCTACAATTGTATCTGTATCTGCTTTGACCACTGAGATGCTTCTCACAAAATAGTGAAATAAAAAAGCCCAGGATCATGTCGAGTGGGTTAATACGAACATTTAAAGTCCAAAATGACGAGGCAGCAGGTACAGAGACAGAGACCATTTTTCAGTGTTAAGTAGGTGACCAGATGTCTCTATTTACCCGGGACAGTCCCAGTTTTGAGCCCTGTGTCCCCTGTCCCAGCAGATTTATCCAATTTATCCATTTGTCACAGTTTTATAAAAGGAATGTCCCAGATGTCCCTATTGTTGACCAATTTAATACCTGACAAGAGTAAAGAGAGGCATAAATTGTCACTTATTTAGGTAAAATGCAGAAAAGCTGCTTAAAAATGACCAAAACACAAAGAAAATGTGACTAAACTGACACATTTTACTCATGTATGGGCCGAGTGCAGAACAGTTTTCCTTAATTACGCACTCGTTTCACAATTTTATTATTACCAACCACCATGAGAGTGACCCAGTTTTTTATTTTGAAAATCTGGTCACCATAATGTTAAACCAATAGAAGCCAGTGTTGATGGAGCCAGAAGCACACCCATGAACACTTCTTATTTGTAACATGGAGGCTAGAAGGTCAGCTACGTCCATTTATATTCTATGGCGCACACACTGTTCACTGCAATGGGTGTGTAAGAATTCCAAATAATTAAAAGTAGGGAGAGGAGCTCAGAACAAACGCCGTGCAGATAAAATTAAATTAAATTAAATTAAATTAAATGTAAAAATAAAATAAAATAAAATAAAATAAAATAAAATAAAATAAAATTAAATTAAATTAAATTAAATTAAATTAAATTAAATTTTTTAAAAAAGCATTTTATTTAAAAGTGCCTTTCTGGGCATTCAAGGACACCGTACAAACAGCAATAAAGACACATAATTAAAAACAATCAAACAGAACAGGACAGGTTCTAAAACATCAGGACATTAATGGAGGTCGGCTAATTTAAATCAATGGGTTTGGAGTCTGGATTTGAATGTTGGGAGTGAATCAAGATTACGGAGGTCGGGCGGGAGTGAGTTCTAGAGCCGAGGAGCAGAGTTCTGTTGGGAGTCTATTTTTGCAGGAGCTTTTTCTCTTAATGAATGAAGAGTTCTGGTGTGAACATGTGGTGTTCAAAGGCACAACAGCAGAGGTTTGACTGTTACACTGTAATAAAACTGTAATAAAACTGCTCCATCACCGCAGTCTTTATCAGGATTCCATGGACTTTGGTAAATCTTTGAGGTTTCTATGAGTAAAAACCCACTTCCTGATTCTGTTGTGTTCTGTAAGTCAAAAGAACGTTAGACTTGAACATTTCAGAAATATTCACAAATATTATGATTCTGTGAGGGCATCTGGCTTTAGAAAAGTGCCTGAGTGTGTGAACCTGCTCCAGCTCCAGAGGACATCACTATAATCTTAATCCATCTGAGAGCTCGTCCTTCTGCTCCTGTCTCTGCTCCTGTCTCTGGTTCTCCTTCTGTCCTTGCTCCTGTCTCTGCCCCTGCCTCTGCTCCTGTCTTTGTCTGCCCCTGTCTCTGCCCCTGTCTCTGTTCCTGTCTGTGCTCCTATCTCTGCTCCTGTCTCTGCCCCTGCCTCTACTCCTGTCTCTGCTCCTGTCTCTGTCTGCCCCTGCCTCTGCTCCTGTCTCTGCTCCTGCCTCTGTCTGCGCCTGTCTCTGCCCCTGCCTCTACTCCTGTCTCTGCTCCTGTCTCTGTCTGCGCCTGTCTCTGCTCCTGTCTCTGTCTGCCCCTGCCTCTGCTCCTATCTCTGCTCCTGTTTCTGTCTGCTCCTGTCTCTGCTCCTGTCTCTGTCTGCTCCTGTCTCTGCCCTCTGTCCTCCTGTCTCTGCTCTTGCCCCTGCCCCTTCCTCTGCCCCTGTCTGCGCTCCTGTCTCTGCTCCTGTCTCTCCTCCTGTCTCTGCTCTTGCCCCTGCCCCTCCCTCTGCCCCTGTCTGCGCTCCTGTCTGCGCTCCTGCCTGTGCTCCGGAGCATGGGGCCTGTCACAGATAAGCCCTCTCCAGACGCAGCACATATCTCCTGTACGAGCCGCGGTGCGTTCAGGGCCCTCTCCAACAGTCAGATAAGACCGAGGCGATGGCTTCACTGTCCACTCACGGTAACACAAACAGAGCTTCACTGTCTACACACAAACGCACACAGGACAACTGTTGGGGCCATTATCCTGAGCCAACACAATCACAGTCCACACTCGAGTAATTGAACAAGGAGTCTTTGGGCTGTGAAAGGTGTGTTAACGACTCTGCCACTGCGCCTCCAGATGTTCTTTGCAGTTACGCGCAATGGGCCGTTTTATTTATTTATCTAGTTTCAACTTTTATTTTTAACGCTGCACTTTGGGAACGCTTTTTATTTGGAATGTAGAGCTGGGCTAAATACGCCAAGTCCAGAACATTATCTCTGTGTTTCTTCAGTCTGGTCCCAGCGCTTACTAAACATGATCGTCCAATCAGATTTGTTTATTTCAGTGCGAAGAGTGAAACGAAGGAGCTGATTGGTCACACGTCATTTACAAACAAAATCACATTTCTCTCCCTGCAGATGAACAGAGTTTCTTTCATTGATTCTCTTGTTTTTTAGTCCCCTGTGATTTTTTCTTTCTTTTTTCCTCGTTTACAGCCATATTTGTTTTGATACAGAAAGTCCATGTGCGTCCCTGATTGGCTAATTCTCCTCTCTCCCTGAGCCGTACTTAGTCTTCTGGTTTTCTAGCCCATAATTCATAATAATAATTCATATTTGTCATTACCCTGCGTTACTACTTTATTACCATTCCACACAGCGTAATTGCTACACTTGTCTCCATGGAGATGACATTGCTTAGCCTGGAATGTTTCACAGTATGCACTGTTAAAAAAAATCCTGTTAATTTACAGTAAAGAACTGGCAGCTAGATTTGCCAGCATAAAGCTGTGATTCTACAGTGCACCTACTGTAATGTGGAACAACAGTTTATTACTGTAAACCATTTCACAGCACTGTGCTGTACAAAATATACGATGTACAGTATAACACTGTAGATGTTTGGTTTCTATTATACCCTTAGCATTCTTACTATAATCTCATACATTTTATTACTATAAAATGTATTAAAATGCAGTAGAATGTGATCTTTGTTATTTATCATTTAAAATGTGCATTCTACAATGAATTGAACACAAAAAGCTTGGACCAAAGAGAGATTTAAAACATTAGGCTTTTATTAAAGCCAATAAGTATATAAAATATATTCTTTAACAGTTTCCACTTTACCAACTGAAAAGCAAAATGCTCTGACTTCACATGAACAGAATGCTGTGAATTTTCACAGATATGTTCTTTATGAGGGTGGCCACATGGGGATTCACAGTAGCAGTCTTTTTTTGGACAAGTTTCCCTGTCTTCTTGGATAGCGTCTTCACCTGCCTGGCCTTTGTTCCTTTCTCAGGGTTCAAACCAATGAAGCGCCTGAAAAGCAATAAAGAAATATGAGGTATTAGGCTTGGTAAATCAAAATGAATTGCACTTAAGACTATTCTAAGATGTTTACTCATGATATAGACCCCTGTGTGTCATAATTATGAGATCATTTCAGATTACCTCAATACCTGTGAAGGACTAAAACCCACCCTGTGAGGATTTAGATTAACTGAACACAAGCTGTAAACTGGATGATTTGTATTATTTCTGCCATATGTACATATAAATATTACTTTGACCCAGTCACCACTGATAACAAATCACTATAAATAATAACACTGAAAAGTGCCTTTTTGGAAAAAAAAAAAATAAAAAAATATATATATATATATATATATATATATATATATATATATATATATATATATATATAATACACACATTTAACAAAATCTGACTTGAATATTGATAAACTATTATCCCTAAAGGGTTAGTTCACCCCAAAATGAAAATTACACACCCTTGTGTCATTCCAAACCCATTAGACTTTTGTTCATTTTCAGAATACAAATGAAAGTTTACTCACCCCAAACTCTGACCCTTCAAAGCAATCATAAAGAGATCATAAAATAAATCCATATACAACAAGCAGTTAATCTGTGTCTTTTGAAGGGATACAATAGTTTTATATGATGAACAGATTTAATTTGAGTTTTTAGTCACATATAAATACCCCAAAATTAGAGATGTTCACATGGCTACTAATTTACAGTACAGCTTATGACAATTCCTGAACACAGTTTGGAAGAGGGGCACAATATCAAAACAATATTTACCTCTGAACAAACTCCAGGGTCCTTGAGGCCTCCTCTTGGTATTGTAAGTTGAAGACATAGTAGGTGGCGAAAACTGCAGCCAGTCCTGTGATGAAGCTTTGGTGGACACCTTCACAGATGACATGGTTTTCAATGCTGATCATCCATCCTTCAATTGTGGCTTCATCACCAGTAACTGATACAGACAATAATTATAGTTATTACCCAGAAACTGTATCAAATATGATTATCAGCACCCTATCTATGCATTTTCAATACAGTTTTAAGAAGTAGTCCTGCCTGATTTATGGCCATAAGTGTGACATTTTAAGGCTGAAAACGTAGAAAAAAGTCTTGTGCACTGTGGGAAGCCGCACTTAAAAGTTGCATTAGGCAAAAAAACTATGAGTTCGCATATGCCTGACATATGTAAAAGTATTGCTGCAGCTTTTATCACATATTTTGCAAGTTATCATTTTATACTGCAGTCTGCAGATCTTAACGGCAAAATAATCATTAACACAAACCCTTTTCGAGATAACTTACTCTCTGACAGAACAATTAAATTTCGTCGATCGCAAATGGGCAAAGATTTGAAGTAATAAATTGCAAATCCACAAGCTAACGTTAGCTAGCTTTTTTTTTTTTTTTACGTTAGCTAACTTACTTTGCTCTTTCAGTACTAATGAAAACCAAACAAATCGACTTGATATACATTTTTGTAAATACAGGGTAAGGTCGACAATGATTATATTGCATTTACCTTAAGTAGGCGATGGGGAAAACACCATTTTGGACTGTGTCATTCAGTTTGGAGACATTGGCAACTCGCGGTCGGGGCAAATCGTCTTCTTAAACACTTCCATTGCTCTTTAATCTCTGTACGCCTGTAAACGTGACTGCTGATGAAACTTGATCCGTTGTGATTTTGCTCTGAGTGGGGAAAAAAGTTAAGGATGCGTCGTGGTTTTGCTCTGAGGGTTTGAGCGCAGTCTCGAGCAACAGCGTCGCCCATGTGACTAAACTTAAAAAAATACTGTTTCATACCGTGAAAATAAACAGTAACATGCAATTAATAAAATTGTTCCTCAAAGCTGTCCTCATTCACAGTATGCAAATGTATTTACGCAAAACGGTGCTTTACTGTTGGAAAATGTCCGTATTTTTACAGTAATTTTTTACGGTGTGGCTTTAAACTTGTCTGGCATTGATTTCACTACGTGTTTTTATTATCTTATCTATATATCTGCGTATATACTAGTTTTGTCTTTCATATTTTTAAGATGTAAAATATATAGAACAGATTTTATGCCAGATGCCCTTCCACCAGTCCATGTGCTTTCCTCAAACACAATAAAAAGTTGAGATAAAACCATAGACTGTATATAGAGATGAACACAGCAAACCCGCCAGCGGCCGGGTTCCAAATAGAAAGTGTTCATGGGCACGCTTCTGGTTCCATCAACTCTGGCTCCAGCTGACTTTACATTGAAAAACTGTCTGTGTATCTGCTCCAGAGAGAGTCGTCATTTTGGTCTTAAAATTATCGTATGAACCTGATCCTGGAGTTTTTATTTCACTATTTTGTCTATAAATGAACTCAGCTCCAGTTCATTTGACTGAAGCTGAACACTCCCTGACTCCACTTCTTAAAACAGTCTGTGGAGAACACATTTTGTACCTGCTTCCTCCTCGTCGGTGGTCAAACGCTGTACTCACTGTGCCACCGCGTCCTCACCGGGGAGCTGTTTGTGCTGAAGCTTTGTTCTGCGTTCACTCCACATCACAGAGGCAGCCCACATCACACCTCTCCTCGCCTGAAGCCCCCAGAGGTGTCCCTGGAAGCCTCTGAGCGCCGCTTCAGAATACAGAGGTGATACTCGGGTACGTGTATGAGCCGTCCTCCGAGACTCGAGCATGCTTTATCTACAGTTTCAGCGCTCAGTCAAAACAAGGCTCCCCGTTCCAAGCGGATCTGTGATTAAACACAGAGAGTCGAGCAAATGGAGTGCTCGGGTTCGGATCATAAACGCGGGAAAATGAGAGGCAGATTTTGGGCTTGTCTTCCTCTGATGGACGCTGTGTGAGCTGAGGCCGGGCTGGGGGATAGAGGGAAGCCAGGGCCGTTTCCATCTCTGTGGAGGCTCAGTTTAAAGGGCTCATAATACGCTGTTTTCTGATCAATGTTATAATGTTTTTTCTTCAAATCAAACTGAAACCATACACCAAGTTCATGTAGAGGTGCAAATGTAAGGAACAGCAATATAAAAGTGTTTTGTTTTTGTTTTTTTAAATAACATAGTGTATATGGTCCAAAGCAAGAAAAATGATCTGACGAAGGCTTTTTTGACGAAACGTTATTTGAAAAAAAAAAGCTTCTGCTCTGCAATCTGAGTGTGTGATGCATTTTTTCACTTTTATAATACTGTTTCCTCACCATAAACACACCTGGAGTTGTGTTTTGTCTTCATGCATACATACAAATCCTGCAGTTTTAGTTTGAGTTTGAGTTTCTCTTAAAACTAAATCTGCATGTTTGTGTGTTAAACATGTGAGAATGAAACAAAACACAACTCCAGGTCTGTTTGTGATGAGGAAACAACATTATAAATTTAAAAAATAGATATGGATCCTTTAGTGTCATTGGAAGGACAAAACACTAAATAAAATAAACATCTGGTCACCCTATTGATTACAACAGGGTGACCAGATGTCCCTAATTCCCAGGGACAGTCCCAGTATTGAGCCCTGTGTCCCCTGTCCCACCAGCTTTATCCAAAACCAGTGATTTGTCCCAGTTTTATACAAGAAATCTCCCAGGTGTCCCTATTTTGGCTAATTTGACACCAGCCAACAGTAAAGAGAAGCATAAATTGTGTGTAAAAGCGTCATTTGTTTAGGTAAAATACAGAAAAGCTGCTTAAAAATGACAAAAACAAAGAAAATGTGACTTTACTGACACATTTTCGTCATGAATGGGCCAAGTGCAGAACAATTTTCCTTAATTACGCACTCGTTTCACAATTTTCTCATTATCAACCATCAAAAACTGGTGGTGTCCCAGTTTTTGATTTCGTAAATCTGGTCACCCTAGATTACAGTGGTCTGAATCATTTTTCTACCTTTATTTCATCTGTTTTTGTTGTTTTTTCACAGATTGTACCAGACAGAATCCTAAAGTGAATGAACCCAAACCCTGTCGTTTGCATTAGCATCGTTAGAGCCGTGCTAATGGAGCAGACAGCACATAAGCAGGGATGAAGATTAATGAATGCACTTTGCTGTTTCTGTATTATTACAAAACACAAAACAACATACGGACCATGTTTCCCAGTTTGGATTCATCTTTTTACCGTGAAATTAAGCAGATCAGCAGATGCACATGAACTGTTTCCATGAGTAATTACCATGTGCTAATTACTACGAACAAAATACACATGAGCGGCTCTGGAATACACTGTTTTGCTGATATTTTTACAGGAGAGGATGTTGGCTCAATATTCCCAATATTCAGCTGATGCCATCAACATTCTTTGGGCGTGTGATGCTAACTGTAGGCTCTGCTCTGTCTGAAGCTCTGTCACTCAAGTTAGACCTTAACGGGAGTTTTGTTTTAACACTGTCTGACCAGAAAGAGCTGATTTGTGCTGTTAAACAAGTCTGATAAATAAAAAATATAAAATAAAATTACAGTTACAAACTAGCTAGCGTGTGGGAGCAGTTTTCAGTCAGTCGCTCTCACCTTTTTGCTGAAAATCAAACTTTTAACCGGGACTATAAACGCTTGTGATCACGGGATATTGAAAATGTGCTCTTTAAATCCATTTTGTATTTTTTTCTTTAAGGTGCACTGTGTAACCTTTGTGGTAGGTGCTCCACCACAAGTTTGTCTCCATGGAGATATTATTGCTTTGCCTGAAAGGTTTCACATTATGGCATTAAACCAGATCTGGGCATTTGGTTGACTCTGACCGGCCCGTTTAAGCTCATTTGGAATTACAAAATAAACTAATTTTTATCATTTTACCTCATGCCTGGACTAAAGCTGCATTGTTTTTATTTTAGATGTGTGTTTTTTTGGTTTTTTTTAATGACATTTTTTGTAAGGCAACTTCACTTTTTAATTGCTTAATACTCTTCCCAGTCTTACCAGTGCGTCAAAACAATAATATTTACTGCTTTTTATAAAGAAATACAGTCAATATTATGCAGAATTGAGTTAAGCATTTTGGCCGCTCCACAATATTTTCTGTTTCTCATGTGGCCCCATGGGAAAAGTAATTGCCTAATTAATCTTTGTTGCATTTATTCAATTAAAGGTGTTTTACTGCTCAAAAATACCATGAAAAACATGCATTCCTACAGTGAGTGAGCTCACCTCTCCACAGATCTGATCTGTAATTTAGTCTGGGGGCTTGTTTCTATGGAAATAGATATGTTTAATGCCATACTGTGGGACATTCTAGACAAAGCAATAACATTTCCATAAAGAAAAGCAGGTGGTGGATGCTCTAGCAGAAAGTTACAGTTACAGTCTAGCAGAAAGAATGCACTTGTAAGGTTTCAGGCAATCCAAAAACTTTGTGCATCGTTATTGCTAATGTGTGTATTGTGTCACCATGGAAACTGCTGAAGAATCTGCCATAGAAATACATAGAAATACCCTCCCAGCTTGAGTCACTGTAAAGTATCAATACTTAGAGAGTCTCTGAAAAGCCTGATAACAAACTCCAGACGTTTGTCCAGTCGTCCATTTTGAAACCCCCAGTCTGTTCTCCCTCTGCACTTCACTGCTCTGGAATCGTCCATTTTCCACAGTCGCAGCGTTTTCTGAAACACCTCCGAGCTGGCGGACACCGTGTGGGGGATTCTGTACATTTTTGTGAATGCAGCACAGCTTTTATCCAGTTAAAGTCTTCATCGATCCATCGTGCAGTGAGGTGGAACGTGCTCATTGGGCGCACGTCTGGACTCCAGATCTCTGCGGTGAAGCGGAGGTCGGGATGTCACTCGTGAGCAGCTCGTGAATGAAAACAGTGATGTACAACGCCGAGAGATACGCCACAGGCACTAAAGGACGCTGACAGGGGAGTGTGACAGGCTCCAGTTTTTCCATCATTCACACAGAGTGTACAAAGTGTGACGTCACCCACAACATCACCCACAGCATTCGGCTTGAGTCAAATGAAGCTCACTGAGGCTAGCACATTGAACTCTAATCAAATCTGAAGCTGAACTCAACATGGCGTCGTGTTGTTTTCAGGGGCCTGGGCTCATTGGCTCATGGGCACAAAAATAATTTTCTTTTCCACATTTACTTCCTCAATCCGAGCGAGTTCCTCCCACCAGTGTAACGTCTGTAACGTGCACGACCAATCAGAGCACGGCGTGGAGCGTTTGGACCAATCACAGCACGGCGTGGAGCGTTTGGGCGGGGCGAGGCTCAGTCTGACAAAGATCACTTTTAGGAGTTTTGAGGATTTAAAACATTTAAAAAGTTTGTTGTGAAAATAGAAAAGAATCCTACAAAATCCGATCTTTGTGAAACCCGGATGCCCTGTCAGAACACCGGCAGTTTGAATTCCCAAAATGCATTGCGCTCTACGGGAGAATTCTGTCTGGGTCCAAGCTCCCGGACCTGCAGTACCTGGAGCGTCCACTAGTCGGTCTTGAACTGGGATAGAGGGGGAGGGGCTTATCCAGTTTTTATTTTAGGTCCATGGGCTAGCATTTATAGGAGCAAATTTGGAGCTGAGTTCCATATGAGGAATAGGAATTTATTGATGGACGAAATGGTGAAATAAAAAACAGAATCATGTAGCGCGGGTTAATACAAACATTTTAAGACCAAAATGATGAAGCTCACAGCAGCAGTTACAGACAGAGGGGTGACAATTTTTCAATGTAAAGTGAAGCCAGAGTCGATGGAGCCAGTGGCACCCCCATGCTCACTTCCTGTTTTGAGCGTTGCGGCTAGCAGGTTAGCGATGTCCATTTATATAAACAGTCTATGGTCAGTCCTCAAAATCTAAGCTATGAACTTTAGGAAGGTTAAGTGTACATTTTTTCCTCTTTGCAAATGTATTTTCTCATAGGGACTGAGATGCTCTTGACTTTCTGATTTTTTCTCTCCTTGACTTTCAGATAATATCTTTTTTGTTGTGGTTGTTGTGGTGCTAAAATTCTCCACTATTGTCCCTCGTCTTGAAATCTTGCTTGCAAAAATCAAAAAGTCAGCAAAACTCTGGTCTTTGTCAGAGACGTTAAAATGTTCCGTCACTGTAGCCATTTTGTCTGTTTTCCTTTTGAAAACAAACCTGCACACGCGGCATTTACACACAGGAATCGGATGTTTTGGTGTTTCTAAATTGTGCGACCATTTTGCCGACGCACTGGCCGCTGAACTCGTGATGTGATGTTCGTGAAGGAGTCAGCTCTTTTGAATGGTTCCTAAACATGAATGGTTGGAAAATGGATCTTATTTTTTAAAAGAGCAGAATTTTTTAATGCAGAAGCAGAGAAGGGAGCATGAGTGAGAGCTTTGTGCACAAAAAAACATATTTGGCATCAGAATAACAGTTCGTTTTGTAATTATTATTATTGTAGTACAAGGTTTTATTTAAATTTTGCAAAAATTCATTTCAATAGGGAAACCCACTGCTGAGTCAAATCTGTCTTGTCATTTCGATTATTATTATTAGTTTAGTTTATATTTGCCAATCTTTTGAATGGCTCTTTGAAGCGAATGGATCCAAAAGATTCGGCTCTCACGAAGGAGCCGAAAATCCCATCACTACTGAACATATAAACACTGAATGGGACACTTCCGGCTCCATCAGCTCCAGTTCACCTTCGAATGAAAAACTATCACCTTTTACTGTACCTGCTGCTGTGAGCCTCGTCATTTTGGTCTTAAAATGTTCATATTAACCCCTCTACATGATCCTGGCGTTTTTATTTCTCTATTTTGTCCGTAAATCAAGATTTGAACATTAATAACAGACACATCCCTGAAGTCGCTCCCTCTACTGTTAGAAACAAGTTTGATTGACAGTGTTGCTAAACCAGCGTTGCAGATTTGAAGAGTTGTTACCGTTGGTTCTTCGGTTGCTATGATACTCGTGGTCAGAATTCCAAATATGGCACTTGGCTCCAAATTCACTCCTATTACTTTGCAGCTGAGTCATCAACATTTCCTGGGGGTGTGATGCTAACTGTAGGCTCTGCTCTGTCTGAGGATTTGTTACTCAAGTTAGACTTTAATCTGAACCCATCCATCCATTTTCTTCCTCTTATCCAGGCCCGGGTCACGGGGGCAACAGTCTAAGCAGGGACTCTCAGACTTCCTTCACCCCGGACACTTCCTCCAGCTCCTCCGGGGGGACCCCAAGGCGTTCCCAGGCCAGCTGAGAGACACAATCCCTCCAGCGTGTCCTGGGTCTTCCCCAGGGCCTCCTTCCAGTGGGACATGCCTGAAACACCCGAGAGAGGTGTCCAGGAGGCATCCAAAACAGATGCCCTCCCCTCAGCTGACTCCTCTCGATGTGGAGGAGCAGCGGCTCTACTCTGAGTTCCTCCCGTGTGACTGAGCTCCTCACCCTATCTCTAAGGGAGCGCCCAGCCACTCTGTGGAAGAAACTCATTTCAGCCGCTTGTATCCGCGATCTTGTCCTTTCGGTCATTATTTAATTTGAGCGTTAGCGACACGTAACGTAGGCAGAGCAGCATATGCGCGGACTTTTAAAAGCTTCAATTTACACCAGAGACACAGAGCTGCTCCTGATTCAGCCTGTGTGCATTCTCACATTTAAACACTAAACTTTTCACACTGCTTATGTATTCATTGTTGATTGGATGAGTTATGTTTTAAATCACAAAACAAAAGTTGATAACAAGAGACGATGTTTTGCTGCGATAACGAGCCGTATCTCTGGCGTTCGCATTAATGAAGTTACCCACCATTTCACTTTGGTTTTCTGCTCCACGCGCCTTTTCCTTCAGAAGTTCTTCTTGTAAAGTTTCTGTCTGATGTTGTAAAGTGTTTTATATTTATCTTCCATCGCTGTAAACTTTCCATAGTCCATCACGAGTCGCTCCTGATGTGACGCACGGTGTTTATGCAACTGCAGTGTTTTTTTTTTTTGGAGAAGCTACGGTGACGCCGAAAAATTAGAACACCAACCTAATTGAGCGTCGCATAGCGTAATGATGGTCGTTGGACGCGCGTATGACACTGCTGGTGTAAACTGTCCGACCGGTTAAAATGGAAAGCGTTACCTTTGCTTGTTCTGCGCATGCTGTGCTGCTGAGCTTACACGCTCTTACTTTTTTGGTGTAAATTGGGGGTTATTTTAACACAATATGACCAGAAAGAACTGACTTAGCTGGAGCTACAACAGGTGAGCTGAACTGTGCTGTTAAGTCTCTCTCAAATAACATTACAGTCACAATTCATTAGCCAACAGTTTTTCAGTTAGTCGCTCTCACCTTTTTGCTGAAAATCAAAATCCTAAACAGGACTATGAACGCTCGGACTGATCACAGGCTCCTGAAAATGTGCTATTTAAATCCATTTTGTATTTTCTGTAAGTTTTCAGACAATTTTTGGTAGAGTTTGCTAATGCTGAACCCAGCGTGATGTCACTGTAAAGTATCAATAACTGCTAGCCTCGTTGAGCTTCATTTGGCTGGAGCCGAACACTATAGGTAACATTACACTCCCTTAGTCTACTTCTTTATAAAGTCTCTGTCCCCAAAACACAGCACACACCCCCAACCTCCTCATTTCACCCATTACCTGACAGGTTTCAGGACCCAGCCGGTCGCACCCTTGGGCCCCCAGCACCCATCAGTGTCTGGATCATCCGGGTCCCTCCTCGCTCATGTTCATCCCTCACTCTGCCCCGAGCTCCACAGACAGCCTCTAATTGCAGTGTGCGTCTGGCCTGTGATTAATCGTATGCCGCTTCGGAGGTGCTAATGAGCAGCTATTTTAGAGGATGACATCACCTCGTCACCTCTTGGCTCTGCTCCGGCGGCAGGCAGCTCACTGTCACCTACGACAAGGGGCAACAGGAGCACTCTTCATAACACTGTGTTCTTTTGCTTTGTTTTCTTCACAGGTTGGGCTCCTGTCCAAACAGTATCTCCTCAGTCCAGCTCTCACCTTTGAATACAGGTGAAGTGAGGCTTTATCCGCAAACACTTTAGGCCTGTTTATGTGTGAAGTATTTGGAAATGTCCTTAAAGAGGGGGTACTTTACTTCTACGGGGTATATTTTGGCCTTACCAAGCCAGCACCGGTCACGACCAAGGCTGGGCTGGTGTCAAATCGCCCTGAGATTACAGCAGAGGGAGCCTGGCCCCTCCCCAACCCCTCGCAGCTTCGTACCCCCGACCGGGTGGGCGGGTCTGCTGCATCCAGCGCCGACAGGGTTGCAGGATCCGGATGGTCTGCTCGCCTATGTTGGACTTCCTCCACACCCCTCCCCGACTCTGTTGCTCGTCCTGTGGAATGTTTGTTCTGTGTTTTGACGATGTTGCTGATGCTCGGAGGTGTTTTTTTATTTGTGCTCTCATTCCATACTATGCCCTGATAGGAGCACGGTCTGGGGGCGGTTCTCTTTTTTTTCTCCTCCCCCTATCCTCATGTTACGCTGTTTTTGTTTATTTCTATCTGCTACCTGTCTTCCGGGCCGGTCCATGTAGTCTTCCCCATGTCGTAATGTTCAGACGGGGGGACAGGCCTCACACCCTGAGCGCCTGAGAAAGTGGCAGCTGGGTACAATAGTGAGTGAGCTACTGTACCAAATAATTTCCCTTGTGGATCAATAAAGTTTGTCTGAGTCTGAGTCTAAAATGCAATATTTGCAGAAAACAGTCACTCCCCCTTCAGAGCGCTAACACAACACAATCAGCGTGCATCCCGCTAATGAAACTACCGCACATCACATCAGGTTTGTCAAGTTGCTGTGTACAGTTTTTGTATTATATTAAGCGATGCACCGATCTGATACTGGTATCAGATATCGGCACCGATACTGAAGAATTTACTGGATGAAATATTAGTTTCCAAATATCGGTTCAGACGATATCCTGGTTGGACATACACTGTAATTCGATGTAATAAGAATATTTACTGGTTGTTACTGTCCAAAAAGTCTCAGAATGTTTGAGCTTTTAGTTACCTGAGAGATAAATAACAGGTACATCACACATCAGTTTTGTCTTATTTTTTATTATTTTGCTGCTTTCAGTCTCTGCTCTGGTATCGGCTGATATCAGAGATCTGCAGACACTTGAAGCTACAGTATTGGAATCGGTATCAACTGAAAAAGTTTGATCGGCGTATCCGTATATTTCCATTTATTTATGGAGAATTGTCGTGTAGGAGCATGGGTGACGTGGACTTGTGGGCGGAGCCTTGTACAGAATCTTACAGCTAAACGTAAGGATGGTTTGAATAGGGCCCAGGAGAGATCACTAAATTACTGAAACGTGCATGGATGACATTTAAAACACTTGAGGCATGTTTTTGACGAGGGAACAACATTATAACATGGTAGAAAGCTCCAAAAAGTCGATTTTGCTTTGCTTGATAATACTCCCCTTTTTAAACATGGCACTGACACTTCTTATTGAGTGAGAATGTAGTCCACGGTCAGCGGACTCAGCGGTGCCGGGTCGTGCTGGTCTGTTAATGCCTGTAAGAATATTAATGCGCCAAATTGAATAAGTTAATTAAATCCTGATTAAAATGCAAACGAGGCGTGTCATTTGGACGAGAAGCGTGTCATTCAATTTGAGGAAAGTCAAGCAGAAGTCCGTTCGGATTCATATTTCAATCTTTTATTTTGTGCTGTTTTGGCCTGATGGTCCACACACAGACTCACCCACGGCCCCAGTCACGGTACACTTTATTCATAGTAACAACAGAGTACTAAATGTACAGAGGAACGCTCCCATGGGAACCGCTTTTTTACAGTGCTTGCAAATACAGAGCGTAGTACAAGAAAACCAAACCCAAACGTTTTACCGGGGAACTACAAAAGAAGGGGGAGGGTACAGAGGAGGCAGGGAGTACCACACAGAGGAGGCAGGGAGTACCACATAGAGGAGGGAGGGAGTACCACACAGAGGAAGGAGGGAGTACCACACGGAGGCATAGTTTTCAGGTGAGGTCTGGAGGTCAGTGGACGGCAAACTCTTTACGAGATAAAACTGGGATCTGTTCATATCGGTGACAACACAATATTCTAGAGTTCCAGTTGTTTCAGATTGATACTTTCCGCCAATTTCATCAATATTCCCTGGAGGTGTGGTGCTAAATGGAAGCACTGCTCCCTCTGAAGCTCTGTGACACAAGTTGGGCTTAATCTGAGCTTTGTTTTCACACAGTTTGATCATAAAGAACTGATTTAAGTGGAAGTACAATAGGAGGTGATTTGCGCATAAACAAGTCTCTCTTTAGCATTAGCCAACAGTTTTTCATTAGTCACGCTCACGTTTTTGTTTAAACTCCTAAACAGGACCATAAACGCTCGGAGTGATCACAGGCTTCTGGAAATGTTGCTGTTTAAATCAGTTTTGTATTTTTTTCCTTGAGTTTTCAGACTGTATTAAAACATTTTGGCATCGTTCATTTGTGGATCATAAATTTGGAGATTTCTTGTAAAAACTGTGAATCTCCCATAAGAGTTATATAGGCCCCTGACTTCCATCTGACATCATCCAATTCCAGAAAGTTAACAGTTGAACCTGGGACCTTTTTAGCAAGATTAATTTGAGGTTCTCCGGTCTGTATTAAAGATTCTTGGTTTATAGAATGTTGTGAGGTCATCTGGAACACGGTAACTGGATACAGAATTGAATGTAGAACCGCGGGGAACAGTTTGGCTCAGAAAGTCAATAGTTGTTTTTGTTTTGATTTGTTTGGGCTGTCCTCTGGACTCGGTGCAGCAGGTGGGGGACAGGAGGGTCCTGGCTAAACTCATGTCTATGCTGGACCATGAGTGTCGCCCCCTGCAGGACGCCCTGTCTGCTCTGGAGAGCAGCTTCAGTGACAGACTGATTCACCCTCGCTGTGTTAAGGAGAGGTTTCGCAGGTCTTTCCTTCCTGCTGCTGTCAGACTGTATAATGAACAATGCTAGTCATGTGTCATCTCCATACCAACCATGTGTCATCTCCATAGTAATAATAACAATGTGCAATATTATTTAAAGTCACTTTACCTGCTACTTATTTATTTACCCACCACTGTCCATCACTGCACTGTACACAATCATCTCAGAATCAAAAACACTTATTGTGCAATGTTCCTGTGCCTTTTAGCTTAGCTTACAGTGTTGTGTTTTTTAGTTGATTGTAAATACTTATTATTATTTATCTTGATTTTAATGCTCTTATTTTCCTACTGTTTCTGAAACTTGCGTTGTGACACTGCAATTTCCCCATTGTGGGACAAATAAAGGATTATCTTATCTTATCTTATCTTATAAAAATGAAATGTGGTTGTCAGGTTATGTCGGCTTTGTTATCATCTTTTTGTGGTTTTATCCATTTCACCGAGCCGCCTAGTGTCATCAAGACATTTGGGATGAATGACAGAATATTATTTGGTTGAATCCCGTCATCCAGGTATTTTGCCCTCCAGTGGTTCCCCTGACTGAAAACTATGGGTAGGACAGGGTGGGGATGGGTTTGGGGCACAGGGTGGGGATGGATTTGGGGCACAGGGTGGGGTATAGGGTGGGTTATAGGTGGGGTTTCTGGGTGAGTGGAGGGTGGAGGGTCACTCACTGGGGTGGGGGCAGGTCGGAGTCAGGACTGTGGAATACTAGAGTCTTGTACAAAAGTGAACAGAGGTAACTCCTGGGTATATTTAACATAAATATCAAAAGTCTGATTCACAAACAGTACAAAGTGATTATTCTCTGTCAACAGCACGTCTCTGCATCATTCAGTGAAAGTGACCATGTGACCACGTGACCATGTGACCATGTGACCACGTGACCATGTGACCATGTGACCATGTGACCATGACATTATGAATCGTGTGGTTGTGTCCCCAGGTGGAGGTGTCAGACGCTACTCTCATTCAGGTGGAGAATGTGGGCCTTTATTTTCAGCACAGAGACTCAAACACACAAGTGTGATCCAACACAGAACGGTGAAAATCAAAAATAAATGAATGAGGGATGCTGAAGGATAAAGTACACAGTGAAAAAAGTACAGTAAAAACACTGTAAAAGGATGAATAACAGTACAATTCTGTCAGAGTCAAAACACCTTTGAGTTATTTAAATAGATTCTGTCTGTGTGATTCCGTCATATATAAACTACGTCTTCATATTTCATTAGGGAGGGTATATCGGATATCGCTGATACCCCAGATATCTGTATCAGACCGATATTGCCCCAGACTGTGTGAACATGTGTCAGTCCCAGTTTGTCTTCATCAGATTTCTCCTCATGACTGAAAATATGAATTTATATCTCAGATATGTATGTGCATATTGTTTTTATTATATTTTACAAAAGTCCATTTGTAAACTTCACTATAACTTAGTATAATTTTGGTCTGTACTATAGATTTTCAAAGCTTAATATCGGTATTGGCAAATATCGGTTATCAGCCACAACAGCAACACAAATATCAGATACTGGTATTGGCTCAAATCCATATCAGACCATAAACTTCATTATAAATAAATGCATTTCATTATAAATAAATATTAAACATGTCATTTATAAATGTGATCGACTTTTGGCTTGATTAAAAACACATTTATTTTATATGTTAAATGTAAAAACACCTAATGCAGTATATAGTAATATATATATATATATAGTATAAAATGAGCATTTCAGTTTGGAGCTTGTTCACATTTGTGCATCACCACCGACAGTATTATTCCCTGTCATCTCTACGGCTGTCACAGGTATCGAGAACTAATCGATACTAAAGCTAATATCGAAACTAGATCCTCATTTGAGCAGGTATCGATACTTCACATTCACAGGACAAAATCTGATCCTTCCTGAACAGTTTTGTGTCATTTTGAGTTTGATCAGAATGAACCTCAGACCAGATGGAAACATAAAGAAGGTGACCTTTATTTTATTTAACCAGTTCAGTCCCGCTGAGATTCAGAGGGGAGGAGTCTATTTTTTTAGTGATCGGGGAAACTGGAGCACCTGGAGGAAACCTACAGAGGCGCAGGGAGAACATGCAAACTCCACACACCTGCACTGACACAGAATCAAACCCAGGACCTTCTAGCTGTGAGGCAGGAGCTCTAACCACTGTGCCACCATGCTGGCCTAATGTGCATGAAAATGATTCTGTTACTAAAAAAGAGCATGTTTCTTATTGTGGTATCGTAATCGGTATCGAACAGAGTGAATTCCTTTGTATCGTGATTACATTACTTCTGTGTGATGTTGACGTGATTGACCTGAGCTGTCTGATCTATTACGCTTTTGAAAAATAAAAATACAAATATGTTATAGATTTTGATTTAAAGCTGCACTATGTAACTTTTCTGTGGCGAGTCCTTCACATGCTTCTCTCCATATTACTGCGTTGCTTGGAGTGTTCTGCAGTATGGCTTACACTTATTTATCTCAACTTGTCACAAACAAGTGATGCCACAGGGCCAAGTTACAGGGCAGTTCTGTGGAGAGGCGAGCCCACTCACAGGACGAATGCAGGTTTTAAGTCAATGAAACACATGTAATTGAGGAAATCAAGTCAAGGTGGATAGTTTAACGCCATACTGTGGAACATTTAAGACAAAGCAATAACATCTGGGGGACGAATCCTCCACCAGAAAAGTTACACAGTGCACCTTTATTTTTTTTCTATATATTTGAGCGAAAAAGGTCTTGCCCCAGCACAGATATATTGTACAAGCAGCTCTTGAGGTTAAAATAAGTCCACTGTGAAATGTCTGCATCTTATTATAAAGCATTTTATTGTTAGATAATCAGGAAGTGCGCTTTAGCATGCTAGTTGTAGCTATAAAAGTTTTTAAAAGCGCTTATAAACTGTGAATATTAAGGTATAAGGTAAGTGAGGAATAACTTTGGACCACTGCAAACTGTTTACAATGAACTAGTTCTGTTTTTTACATTTTTAAGACGGTAAAAATCAGGTTCAGCGTCTTTAAATGTTAAAAGGAGCTAATCCCACTTAAGGCTGAGTTATATTTTACTGACTGTGAGAGGGAGGTGGAGGGCTTCTTTAAATTTTACAAAAGAATTTCAAGGTTTATTATGCAAACGGTTTGGTGATTAAAATTCATGTTTTAAATATAGCCTGCCCACGTTGATGTAAGATACGCCAACTCTGTGATCCGGCTCCCACACAGTGACTCAGCTCTAACATTTACAGAGAGAGGTAATATACACAGCCATTTGACAGTCTGTAAATACCAGCACAAACCAGATGCATTAACACAGACGGAAAGGACAAAGAAAACAGATTTTTTGGTTTCATTTAAGAACATGTTTTATATTTTTACTTTAGCAGAACTTGTAATTCACTGAAGCAGCCATCTGACCGTCTGCACGTTATCTGCACAGTCCGTCTGCTGCTTTGTACCATGTCACACAAAGGAAAGGCCCTGTGCTCAATGCTGCTGTAGTCGCAGAGAGAGCGAGGCCACTGTGAATTTTAAACTGTTAAAAAAAGTCCAAACTCACTCACCCCCTTCCTCGCATATTCCTGATTCTCCATGGAGCGAGTGTATAAACAAGTTTCACAGTTAAATGGGGAAATCAGGATGTCGTAGTCACGGGTCAAAGCTCCAGTCCTGATAATAACAAATGAGATCCACTTGTGTTAAACTACAGCAGATTCATGTGTGACTCTGAGAGGGGTGAGCAGAGTTTTACACCGTATAACTCTGGGGTCAATCTCGTAGAAAGCTTCAGGAAAAGGCAGAATATTCCGAAGAATAGGCTCTATTCACGCTTACGACACAAACCCGGAAGACGTTTGGAAACATGCGGATGACGACTTCCTTTAGGTTCTGTTGGCAATGGGAGGGCAGTTTTCTTCATCTAGATGTCATAGTATTCTTTCTTTTTTCCTTTTATGAATTGCCTATTCATTTGTGTATTATAATTTGTCTAACTTCATAAAAAAATATGTCATTGTAGCGTTCCGTTATGTTCGTCAGATCAACAGTTAAAACCAGCTGCCTGTAAGTGACATGGAAGACGCGATAAGAGTCACGTCCCCCATGGAAAGCTTTGGCAGGTTGTGAAGACCAAAGATGTTCATTTTGTCTTCTTATGTACTTTAACTTCTTGGGTTCTTTTTTAAAGACAATACAGTAACGTGTATTTACCTTGTTGACATGTTTCGGCTGATATACGACACGTCACCACCAACACCAGGGACAGTTCTGAAGACGCAGCAGCAGCCGAAACATGTCAACAAGGTAAATACACTTTACTGTATTGTCTTTAAAAAAGAACCCAAGAAGTTAAAGGTTGTGAAGACGCTGCTGCTGAATCCACGGAGTCGTCATCCGCATACAGTTTCCAAACGTCTTCTGATAAGCGTGAATAAAGCCTATACTTGTTACTGATGGAACAAAGTGTCATAATTAAAGATACACCAATACAATATTAGTATCGGATATCGGTGCTGATACTGAAGAATTTGCTGGATCGGATATTGGCTTCCAAATATCTGTATCCTGGTTGGACATTTAAATTGGTGATTCAAACTTTGGTTGAATCCTGCTGAGATAAAAGCAGACATCTTTCCCATCCACGGTCCGCTTTTCAAAAACAAAACAGTCTGTGTATCTGCTGTAACTGATGAAGGGACAACCTACACTGGCGTCAATATTTCTGTTGTGGTTTGGGCACTTTGCCTTTTGCGTCATCTAAACTACGCTCTGTCCTGTGATCGGTCTGACGAGTCTTTGAGGATTCATCTTGTTCAAGATCTACCTCTGTGTTTGTCCGACTTTGATCCTAAGAGCTGCTTTTACATTACAGCCACTGTACTGGACCCAAGTCTCCTCACAGATTGTATTTTTAAATGGATTTAGCCACGTTCCAAACAGGAAGTGAGCATGGGCACAGTTCCAGCTCCATCGACTGAACTTTGTATTGAAAAAACTTCGCTTCTCTCTTTGTAACTGCTGCTGGTGTTATTATTTTGCTATTTGTTTGTAAATCAATTCCTATTCCTAATATGAAACTCGGCTCCAAATTCGCTCCTGTAACCGCTAGCCTCATGAGCTTCATTTGACTGGAACGAACGCTATAGCTGACGTCACACTTCCTTACTCCTCTTCTTTATAGAGTCTAGGCTCTTACTACTACATTTTTAAAAATCAAGTACAGGGATTTTAAGTCTTCAGAGCTGCTTTGGTCTCATCTTTCAGTCTTTTGATCGAAGTCTGATGTTTAGCCTGTTTACGAGTTACAAAAAGAACGTTTAGTCACTGCATTTGTGAGGAAACACCTAACCCCACCCCTGTATCGTACTTTTTCCACTTTTACCATTACGTACGTGTTTGACAAGATGGTTTATGCGTGAACTGGGGACTCGATGGTCTGAAACATGACACTTTTGGCCTAGGGACCGTACATGTAAAAAGACAAAATAAAGTATCCACAAAACAATTAAGTGAAAGTGAAACGAGATGAAAAATGAGTTTGCTGGCAACACGGTGGCACATGCCCTTCTATTGCAGCGTCCACTGAGTATATACTGGTCAGATATAGATATGATACAGACTGCTCAAAGTGCAGGCAGTTGGCACAAGGTTAGTTTGTGAACGAAAAGATCATAGAACCACGTGTAAACAAAGACACTCCCACGCCCCCCCGCATGGCCCTGTACACAAATAGAATATATAGAAAATACATGTACACGCGTAGTATTTTACAGTAAGATCACAACCCTCTGGCTTTGAGATACACTTGGTAAAAAGGAGTTATGTCTGAGCTGGAGCTGTGAGGAGGCCGGGCGGGGCTGCGGGGGCTCAGGCTCATTTTTGTTTTCGGTCCAATAGTCCAAGTCCAAGTAATACAGCGAGAAGCATCATGATATTGATCTGATACCGATACCAAATGATGCATTATTTGTTTTATTTGTATTGTTGTTGGTCTTTCAACATGATCTTGAGTACTTTTGTTTTGGTGTCTCATGTTTTTTTAACTTAAAATAATGACTTTATCAAACCAGACATTATTTTGTCTGGTTGGGCGCCATCTACTTGCAGCAGAGGGGAATATCGTGGTGAAAAAAGTATTCTTATCTGATAATAAAGTAAGCAGGCAGTAACTGAATGCAATTTGATGACACAGTTGTTTTGAATGAGTCTGATTTGTAGGCATAAAAACTGAGCAAGGTTTCTACCTGTGACGCAACAATCCTGGGAGTATTCAAATTGGAGGATTACTGAAACCAGTGTGAATCAAGCTAAATACAACTCTGTTTTTGAACAATGCTTGGTCAAAATAAAATAAATAAATAAATAATAATAGGTGTCCTTGAAAATTAAATTCAATCTTTGGAATTTGAACTGATTTAAAAATAAAATATATAAGTAGATAAATTAAAATGTAAACAATGTATTTCAAAGTGTATTATAATTTGATTAAAAAACAAGTCAATTGTTTTTTTTTCTTGAGAATCATATTCTTTTTGATACCTCAGCCAGTATCAATTTATCAATAACAGGGGAGTCGACAGGGGCGGGTAAAAGGGTCTGTTGTCCCGGGCCCCAGGGTCTTAGGGGCCCAGAATTGGACCCTCTTCCTATTAATTCATATTTGAGGGAGGGGATAGGAAGTACGTACATATTGGGGCTCATCTAGTATCATAAAACAATGCTTCTTACGTATGTCATCTGTTTAAGGTTCTTTTGGCTTCACTTCATGGCAGTTTATTTTGTTATTAGCTTGATTTTCCTAAAGTGGCTTTAGAGTAAATAATGATAGCACTGTTATATAAGAGGAGGGGTTAAGCACACATAATTTCATAAGTATGTTAAAGCGGCACTATGTAACTTCACTAATAGAAGGTCTATCACCTGACTGTCTCCATGGAGATGTCATCGCTTGGCCAAGAAAGTTCCACAGTACAGTATGGCATCAACATTATGTATCTCCATGAAAACAAGGCCAGAGTTCCAGGTCAAATCTGTGCGGAGGCAAACTCACAGTCAGAGTGCATGTTTTCAAGGCATTTTTGAGTAATAAAAACAATAAATATGTTTAATGCCATATTCTCGAATGCATGTGACAGGTTTTCATGTTTTTCTTAACCCCGGTTTGGTGGGACTGTACCTGTGCTAAATATTTATCATAGTTTTACATCAGTTATTAATAAGTACTATAACAGATCCCTCTACCTATATATCATCAATACAGACAATTCTATCCAAAATGCAAAACCAATGTATGTGAAAGGTATCTAAAAATAAATAAATACATTTAAAAATAATTATCAGTTTAAACCTTCATTAGTTTCATCATAACTATTGTGTAATTTAGACAAGTTTTGGCTCTTGTTAACATTATGGTTTCTAGTGTAACTTCTGTCCAGGGTTACACTTACCTGATCAATGCTCCTCCTGATTTCCTCAGAACTGGAGTAATATTAATTTGCATTATTTATGAACTGAACTAACTCCTAAAAAGAAATCAACTGAAGTCCCTCTCTTTTTTCATTCTGGTTGTTATTCATCTCTGTTTGATTAAATGATTCATATATCAGTTATATTATTTTGAGGATTTTTGCCAAATACAATTCATTTTACTAATCCAAATCTGTCTTAATGCGCTGACTGCCATAAACAAGAGCTCAACCAACTGGAACTACAGCAGTGGCTACAGGTGGCGAGCTAGCCAGGAGCTTGTGTTTGTGAACGATAAATGGGTCTGTGAATTAATGATTTCTGTGATTATTTGAACTGGTTCAGTCGTGAATGTTTTTGAGAAATCTGGGATAAATGCTGCAAAGTGCATGATGGTTTCTGGTGTTACTCATACTGTAGGAGATGATGAACTAATCCGTTTTCTAAAATATATGGGTCCATTAAAAAAGGTCTCTTTGTTAATGATGCAGCACACCGTGGGAGTGGGAGTGGGAGGAGCAGAGGAACAGGTACAGAGTTGCCCCCGATATTTATTATTCAACCAGTTTATGGAAGAGCACTGATCAGGAAAGGATAACGCTGGTGGCAGGGGTTACACTAGATAACACTTTTTACCTCTACATATGACAAATATCTACTGCCTGTGTCCAACCAGGAAGTAAAAAGAAAGAAAAGCAAAAAACTAAAATAAAAAGATTTCATCTGTGTGTGTGTAAACTCTAATTAGCCTAACCTGTCATATGCATTTAAGTTGAATTGTTTTCCCCTTGAGTACCAAATGAGGTGTTGCATGAACTGGTGAAATGTATGTCTTCTTTTTTATCAAGACTGTTTGTTTCTGCGCCTTCAGAACATACACATTTCCGACATGATATTTCTGTAATCAGCGCTGAGTGGCCACAGCCCCGCCCCTCACAGCTCGCCGTGGGGATGGCTTCATGTTGAAATGTGTCCGATCCAGAAGGTCTCCACAGTGTTGATCCCAGGCCCTCTCTCCATATCTCACACTGTTATAGCGCCCCCTGGTTCCCCTTCGTGTATTGCTGTCTTTAGCAACGATCCCTGGATTCGGTATGTTTGTGCTTTGGAGCAGGCCTCACAATTCCACCTCGACCATCTGGACTGGTCTGAACCGGGGGGTTTGGGGTTTGGGACTGCACTGCAAAAGTAACGATCCAGATGAGTTTGAAATGATTTGAATTCACAATATTGATCTTGGTTTATGAAATTTTGATTAATTTAGGATTTTTCACTCAAAATTTCATAATTGTTTTTATGTAAGATAATGTTTCTGTTTTCAAAACCAAGTGTCACTGCATGGTGTTTTTCAAGTTCAGTTCAGAAAAATGAAATATTAACCTTAAATAAATGAATTATCATTTAACTATTTTATGTTGAGTATTTAATTTTGATATTTGGTTAAAGCTACAGTATGTAACTTTCTGGCGGTGGCACGTGACATCGCCTGTGTGATTCCATGGAAATATAAAGTTAAAACCCCACTTTGGAAAATTCTCCATGTAGACAGGTATGTTTTATGCCATACTGTGGAATATTATAGCCAAAGGAACAACATTTCCATGGAAACAAGCAGGAAGAGGCCCTCCTTCAGGCCAAATAAGGGTCAGGTTTGTGGAGATGCAAGCCCACAAGGACGCACGTTTTTTTTAAATTGCTGAGTACAATGAACAAAACCAAAACGATAAAACATGCTTTTATTTAGTCTACGTTTTGGCTAAAAAGTTAAATACTGTAGCTTTAATTTACTGAAAATGCCAGTCCGATATAGATTTGGAGTAAATGTGAAAATCTAGGCCTAGTGTAACAAAATACATCTAAATTGCTCAAAACATCTCAAATCCTGATTAATATTCTAAATTCAAGTAATTTAAACTCATGTTCGTTAGATACGCTTCTGCAGAGTGGCTCTTCATAGTTCTCTACTTCAAAATGGCTGCTTTAAACATAATACTTTATTCAACGCAAACGCACTAGCATTAGCATTAGCATTAGCACTAGCATTAGCACTAGCACCGGCATCCTGGCTCACATTTCGCCAACCGTGATACGCTAACAAAAGCTCGGCTCATTTTTGGTTGAGGGATTTTGGTCGTGACACCCTGCTGCCCCCTGGTGGTGCAACACTGTCATGGCTGTACGAAAGATAACTCACGGATTTTACACCAGTGAGAGTTAGAATTTAGATTTTGATTGAATTTGGTTAAAGTCATAAGTTGTGTTCACGTCATGTCATATATGAAATGGCGATGGAGGAAAGGCCAGTTTTTCATTTTTCGTTTAAATTGTCAACACATTTTGTCAATATTGTTTTTATTGTTAGTTTTTTTTTTCCACTGCAGTAAAAGTTTAATCTTATTCATAAAAAAGTTGTTTGTGAACTCATTTGCATACTGCACTGTGAAAGTGAAAGTAAGGATCAACACGAGTTTAAAATTATTTGAATTCACAATACTGATCTTGGTTTATGAAATTTTGATTAGTTTAGGCTTTTTCAGTCCAAATTTCAGGATATTTTAACGCAACATAAATATTTTTTTTTTCCTTTTTTCACTGCAGTAAAACCAGTTTAATGTTATTTGTAAAAAATGTTTGTTTGTGAACTTATTTGAATGTATATTAGGATAAACTGTGGATTGTCTGATTCTATGGGCCTGTTTCCTTCAGTGGAGATTATGACACTCATGTGAACCCAACTCATTTACAATAACTCAACTTTTCTTTTTTTTTCTAGAAATAAATATTAAAATGATTCCCATTCGATTGGCCTGTACAGCCCACTATCGCCCAGCCAAACTTCCTGAGCCATCTGTGAGTGAAAATGGCCTTTCATCGGCATGGCAGAGGCAGGGTGGCGGCAGGTGCGGCAGGTTAGTGACGAACAAACAGACCTGAGGGGGCGTGGTCTGTCTGTGTCTGGAGGGCTGAGATCGTCATGGCAACAGCGACATTCTGAAACATTACAACAGGAGGCAAAAACCATTCACAACCTCAACTGGCTTTTAAAATGTGTTTGCTCGTCTCCATGGAGATGTTATTGCTTTGTCTGGAATGTTGCACAGCGTGACATTAAAATGGGACTTAACATCTAACCTCTCACCTGGCTGTAATCAGAGCAGTTCTGTGTGATGTCACATAGTACTTGAAACTGCAGAGGCCACTGGAGGCAGCACACACTCAGTTTCTGACTGTTTTTCACCAGAAAGCTGCAAATTCACTGAGTTTGGACTAAAATTCCCAAAAAGGGACTAGACACAGTAGACTATATACTATAATAATAATACTATAATATATAATACTATTAAAATATAATTATACTATTAAAATACAATTATAATACTATTAAAACACCATATACACAGTTTTGTTGTGTAAAAAAGTGGACTTGGTGTTCCACTTTCAGCTCATCTAACTCTGTGCTGACAAGCGGGCCAAGTTATAGGTCAGATCTGTGGAGAGGTGACCCTATTAACAATAAGAATGCACATTTTTGAAGGTATTTTGGAGCAGTGAAAACTCCTGTATGCATGTCAGATAAGTTTAATATTATACAGTGGAACATTCCAGAAGCAAAGCGATATCAGAGCAATTTCCATGGTGACGGGCTCTTCCCACAAGAAAAGTTACATAGTGCAACTTTAGTTTGTATGGCATAACACTTCAACAGTAATTGTACTCATAAATAGAAAACTGTACTGAATTTGAGCATTAGTTAATATGGCTTTTCTAGCACTGAAATCCTATGTTGTGTTGAATGTTGTTTTATCGAAAAAACATTGTACATTTTGGCAGTGATTTCGTCTCATCAGGAGCTTTCGTTGGTCGTGTGTTTACGCAAAATGTCGCGGCCGCCATCTCGAATCTCAGCCCTCCTTCTGAACTATGAAGAAAGCTCCGCCTCTTTTGCGATCGCCGTAGTAACAGTGCGTACCTCTCGCGGTGGGGTGCGGCAGACTTCGTGTAAAAAAATAGACTTACTACTCTGTCCTAAAATGGGACCATTACAAATTATCTGAAAATCAACGAGTCAATAAAGCATATACCGGTATTTTTTTAAATCTTCTCTTCTCTTCCTGGCTCCGTTAATAGAATAGTGCTTTGTATAAATAGTTTTCGTTTAACACATTTCTTAAAACTATTCGGAAACAAATACAGATTTTTTCTTCACGTCTCTAAGAAAGAACCAAAGTGGTAAATACAGGTTAAATAGCGCTTTCTGTGAAGTCCGTCAGCTGACTGGGAGTGGCACAGTTGGCATTATTGGCACATAGTTCGGAGGGTACGTGGGCACACAGCTCCGCAAATACAAGTCCGGCTGTGGTGGTTTTCAGAGAGAAGAGTCTCCAGGAGGGTCCCACGAGAGAGAGGGGAAACAAAGGTGTCCTCCCCCCAAAACGAGCTCCTTGTCCTGGCTAGAAAAATGGACTTCTGCCCTCAGCCCGGTGCTCCCCATGGTACAGATGGACTGGTGTTTCAGAGGGCCCTGGAGGAAGAGAACAATGAGGTAAGAAGGAGTAGTAGTAGTAGTAGTAGTAGTAGTAGTAGTAGTAGTAGTAGTAGTAGTAGCAGTAGTAGTAGTTGCATTAGTTTTCTATTCACAAAACATATTACCCTATGCAGTTGAATGCCTCTCCCTGTATACACTGATGCGGTGTCATAATGGGGCCTGTACACACATTTCCTCTGTGTGTGTGTGTGTGTGTGTGTGTGTGTGTGTGTGTGTGTGTGTGTGTGTGTGTGTGTGCGTGCGTGCGTGTGTGTGTAAACATAGAGTGGACTAAAAGAGCCGGCTCTTCCAGTACCTGCAGCTCTTCCTCTGAATCTGGGTCACGCGATACATCTCCCCCGGGCCCCTGAGTCTGGGGCCCGGCCGTGTGCCTAACTGGAAACTCAAATAGAGGCTGCACTGCCCTATATGAGCCAGAGTGAAAAATGGCCCCCAGAACAAAACACTGCACCACGAGAAAACTGCTGGTCATTCAGAAAGTACTCCAAAAGGCAAAGAGATGAAGTAAAGGTACAAAGTACAGGGTAGAAACAAGTACAGGGACAAACTAGATAAATACATGCACAGTAATCACTGAATCACAATTATGCACAATCAGAATTTGTTCATAATACTTAAAAGTAGTAGTTGTTGTAGAAGTAGTTGTGAGAGTAGTATTAGTAGTATTAGCAGCAGTAGTAGTACTAGTTTTAGTAGTAGTGGTAGGTGGTGGTGGTAGTAGTAGTAATAACAGTAGTTATTGTAGTTGTAGTAATTTTGATAGTAGTAGTTGTAGTAGTAGTAGTGGTGGTGGTGGTGGTGATGGGAGTAGTAGTAGCAGTAGTCATGTACTTGTTGTAGTTGTAGTAATTAGTAATAGTAGTAGCTGTAACCCAAAATTTTCCAAAAGGCAAAGATGTAAAGTAAACGGTATAAACAAGTACAGGGACAGGAAGAAAGTACTTCTTTAGTACTTTTAATTAAATACTGAAAAACATGAACAAATACCAAACTTATAACAGACAAATAGTGTATTAAGAATAATTCAAGCTTAGTCGTTACTTAATGAAGGAACTACACATAATTATTTGAAAGGTTTACACTAAATTAAAAATAAAACGTACATATAGTTGAGTAAAAAAAAAACAAAATGGTGAGGACATACTGACCCGTGGAGCGCCAGCACACGGGAGTCCATCAGCACGAGATCTCAAACCATTTCTCTGAGACGAAGGCCACGGGGATGAGCTGCCGTTCGGTCGGAGAGGGCCTGGAACGGGACACGTGGGATTCTCAGTCAGTTGTAATAAATTGCACAGCCCCGTTGTTTGGCATCGCTAGCGGTGGTGGGTAGCCAAAAATCAAGTAAGAGCACCGGAACTTGGAAATAACTCGATTAGAAGTACACAGAAGTGGTCCAAGAAATTAGTAAATGCAATTGTACGGCAAAGAATTAAATAATGTACAATCTGAGAATCATTTAAAACTCTGGCTCCATTTCACTTCACGTTGAAAAATCGTCACGTCCTTCTGTATCTGTTGCAGTGAGACTTTAGATTTTGGGCTTTAAATGTTTGTATTAACCCGTTCTTCATCTCTACGTCTGTAAATCAATTTCGTTTCCTGATATGGAACTGGCTCCAAATAAGCTATAACTGCTAGCCTCATAAGCTGTATTTGACTGGAGCCGGACACTGTGGGTGACGTCCATAGACTGTATAAAAAAGTGTGACGTCACCCATAACGTTTAGCGCCTCTTAAATGAAGCTCACGATTCTAACGGTTACAGGAGCCAGGCTTTATATTAGGAATAGGATTTTTTTGATGGACAAAACGGCAAAAAAAAAAAAAAAAAACACACCAGGATCATGTAGAGCGGGATAATCCGAACATTTTAAGACCAAAATGATGAGGCCACTGCAGCTGTTGCAGACAGAGGGGCCACAATATTCCAGTGTAAGTCAATGGGAGCCAGGGTCAGGAGCCGGAAGAGCCGCATGCGAATTTCCTAACTGGAATGCGTTGGCTAGCGCATTAGCCATGTCCATTTATATATACAGTTAGGAGCCAGAGTGGGCCTCAGTCTGCCGTTCATCTCCACCTAAAAGGACCTCAGTCTGCCGTACATCTCCACCTAAAAGGACCTCAATCTGCCGTACATCTCCACCTAAAAGGACCTCAGCCTGCCGTACGTCTCCACCTAAAAGGACCTCAGTCTGCCGTACGTCTCCACCTAAAAGGACCTCAGTCTGCCGTACATCTCCACCTAAAAGGACCTCAGTCTGCTGTACATCTCCACCTAAAAGGACCTCAGCCTGCCGTACATCTCCACTTAAAAGGACCTCAGCCTGCCGTACATCTCCACCTAAAAGGACCTCAGCCTGCCGTACATCTCCACATAAAAGGACCTCAGTCTGCCGTACATCTCCACCTAAAAGGACCTCAGTCTGCCGTACATCTCCACCTAAAAGGACCTCAATCTGCCGTTCATCTCCACCTAAAAGGACCTCAGTCTGCCGTACATCTCCACCTAAAAGGACCTCAGCCTGCCGTACATCTCCACATAAAAGGACCTCAGTCTGCCGTACATCTCCACCTAAAAGCCACAGGCCACTTCTTTGAGGACAGTGAGGTCCAGATCTTGGCCAGAGAAAAGAACTGGTTTGAGAGGAGGAGTTAAAGAGGCTATTTTTGTCAAGAAAGAGAATCCTTCCTTGAACAGAAATGGAGGTCTCAGACATCATTTGTCTCCATCTATAACTCTATCCTCAAACCTAAATCAAAACAAACAGAGAAAACAATAGGGCAGGTCCAGGTCAGGTCCAGAGGTGTGAAAACACCATCATGGCCCTGAATGGTTCTGCTAACTACTCCCCCACTCCCACTCCATATTGAATAGACCCACCTGACTAACAGAACCTGTAAACAAATAGGTGTGTTAGTCTCAGAGTAATTTCATTGTAGTTAGCGCCCCCTTCAAGCAGATATAAAGCAGTGTCCACCAGCGTCTGACCAGAATTGAAGAAGCAGCTCGGATGAGCTGCGAAACGTATTCGACCAAATAAACTCTGTCCAGTTGACAAACTGAATTTCTCCTTTTGCTATGAATTCTACCTGGACGACTGAGGGATTCTACACACATACAGTTTCTGGTTGTGACCCATTCATCCTCCTGTTCACCGCTGCGCTCAGGTTCAAAGCTCAGTGTACATGAACTGCCCTTCACTTCACCTTGGTAAATGGTAAATGCTCACATTTTTATACAGCGCTTTTCCTCCTTCAAGGCCCATCAAGGAACCACTCACTCATTCATACACCAGTGTACACAGACACTAGGGCCGAGGTGAGTTAAGTGTCTTGCCTAAGGACCCACAACAGCGTTCATCTGCGGGAGGGGGAATCGCACCGCCAACCTGTGGGGTCAGTGGATCTGATCAGTCAACCCATGATGTTGACGAGATCGGGATTCAAACCAGTTTATATTTATTTAAGAAATTATTAATTTGATGAATTTATTAAAATGCACTTTTTGAGTTTGATGCATTTTTCCTGATCTCTCCTCCCTCCTCCTGCGTTCGGGTTTATCTCTCCACCTGTAGCAGCTACAGAGGAGGAGAGAAACTATTTTGTGACCACTAAAAATCTGTTGACAGTCAACCACGGAGAATATTTTTGTTCTTTAAAAATAAATTGATAAAGGCAAATAGTGGATCTCCGCGAGTGCTTATTTTTTATTCTGTGAGTTACAAAACTCCTCGAGTAAAAGGGCACGACACCTTCAGATCAGTGAACAAACGCTCTACCACCTGCCCTGCTCTGAGTCGAGCTGCAGTACCCACCTGCTCCCGTTGTAGGCGCTCTTGTACACTGGCGTCTGCTGGATCATCTCGTCCGTGTAAATGGGCACCCCTCCGCGCAGGCACTCGTGGGAGCACTGCAGGCTGTCGTAGGCAGTGAAGATGTCCACTTTACTGGGCACCCGGGCGGGCGTGAAGTCCGTCAGGTTTTGGCAGCTCTCCTCCTGCTGGTGGATCTTACGCTGATGGCTATTGTGGCGACTGTTTCCGGACTGCGCACAGCTGCAGAGATACAGGGGAACACAGGAAATACAGAGGAGACTCACAAACTGGGCTGATAAGAACATGATAGTAACAGTGGAAACAGGGAAGGGAAAGTAAAAATAAAGGAGCAAAATAAACTCATAAAGTCTGTGGAACCAGTGCCCTGGACTTCTCTGTGGTTTTGCTGGGGGAGCAGCACCAGGAAAAGGGACACTGGGCGGATGGACAAACTGATCCGTAAAGCTGGACACGTGATCGACTGTGAACTGGAGACATTTGTCACAGTGAGGGACAGGAGGACACTGGACAAACTGCTCTCCATCATGGACACTCCTGCTCACCCACTGCACCAGACTATAGAGGGACAGAGGAGATAATACTCCCTACAACTGTACAACAACTCACCCACTGCACCAGACTATAGAGGGACAGAGGAGATAATACTCCCTACAACTGTACAACAACTCACCCACTGTACCAGCCTACAGAGGGACAGAGGAGATAATACTCCTTACAACAACTCAGGAAAGAGACTGTGAGTGTCGCTGTACAGAACTGTTGTTTTAAGAGGAATTAGTTTTAGACCAAGTTGTTGTGTCCTTAGGCAAAACACTTCACCCACCTGCCTTGTGTGAAAGTCGTGTGCATTTTTGAAGGGACCTTCTGTCACTCTGCCCCAGGGCAGCTGTGGCTACAATAGTATCTCACATCACTGAAATGAAGTGTAAAGCTCTTTGGTTGTTTAAAAGGCTCAATATAAACCCAGCGTTTTATTATACGACTATACTGAGATGATACTTCCAGACTCTTACGTACAACTGTGTTCGAGCAGACTGAAAGACGAGAGGCTGCACCCATCACCAGAAACACTCACACACACCACGTACAAGGCAAGCTCAGTGAAGTGTTTTGCCTAAGGACACAACAACATTTTGCACTAGCGGTTAGGCCCAGCGGTCTCCTATCCAGGGCCTGCCCAGACCCAGTTCTGCTCAGCTCCAGAGATCAGATGAGATCAGAGTTTCTCGTGGTGTGTGTGTTTCCTTCCAGAGGCTATGCAGATGGAAATGAACCCGGGGCTCCAGCTCAGCGGGGAGTGCCGAGCAGCCTGGAGAGAGCCTTGAATGTTGTTTTTGTTTGATAGTAAAGCAGTTTGAGTTTGTCCGCCCAGGTTAGTGAGTTAGCGCGTGTTTCATTATCATTAAAATAAAATCTGACGTTGGCAGTGTTCAAGTATTTTTTTCCTGCATGTTTTCCAGACCGTTGGAGTAATGGGCACAGCTGGTCATAAAGTCTCAGGGGGCGGGGCTATAAACAAGTTGGTAACCACTGTGGCATATTTAAATTCAATTATAAAATCAAGACTGCACAATATTAAGTTTAGAATTGTGTGTATGGCAAAAACACAAATGTTGTATTAGAAATGGGGATTATGATCAGTACTTGTGTGTAAATGCTACATCTGACGGATCTTATCTTGTTCTTTAAAGCTGCACTATGTAACTTTTCCAGTGGAAGGTCCATAATCTGCTCATCTCATGAAACCGTTATGTCTTTTCTAGGAGCGTTCCACAGTACGCATCTGTCTTTCCAGAGGTGAGTGGAGTAGAAAGAGCGGGGCAGTTTCACTCTAAGGCTGCGTCCCATTCCTCCGTCTTACCCCTTCGTCTTACCCCTACCCCTTGGCGCGTTCACGTGAGGGCGAGGGGTGTCTCGATTCTAATTTTGATCACGGGCTAGGGCCACGACCTCGGGCTACATACCCCTTGAAACGAAGTAAACTCTGGACCAGACTTGAAACGAAGAGGTCGGCCTACAAGCTCAGGCAGGTGTTGGGATCAGGATGGAGCGTCACATCGACCAGCCAAGGAGTCTCATAAATGTGAGTATTTTCAGCAGTTGAAAATATCAATTAACAGTTTAGCAGGTTTACAATTATGACGCTTATGTTCTACGTTACTTTTAGTGAACTGTTGTTGTGGTTTTAATTGTAGTAATGTCTGCTTAGCCGACGTTATCGTTTTCATCGAACTTTCATGTATAAACGAGCGAGTTTTTTGTCGAGCTGAGGTCCCCGATAATCCTTGACGTGGCACTTTTTAGGTGAAATCAGTGTGAAGTCAATTTGCTTAACAGAAGCAAACGGTAATCGAGTGGTGTCCCATTTCTTAGGGGGAACATTCGTACCCCGAGCCTCACAGCTCGGTATCGAGGGGCAAGACAAAGACGTAGATAAAGGGGAAGGAGAAGGGGTAAGACAGAGGAATGGGACGCAGCCTAAAACTCCACTCTTTAGGGACGGGACTTATTCAAATCCTTGAATTATTTTAAAGCCCAGAGTTTCAGACCTTCTGGATGGAGCTGAAATGTCTTGATCGTAAAAACAGTCTCCAGATGACCATCTCTGAAACCTTCTCTTCGTGTATTCAAGTAAAAGTACTCACCCGCCTCTGCATCTTACATTTATTCAAATACAGACCTTTTCGATTGCATAAACAATCCTGAGTCAACTGTTTGTCTCCATGGTAATAGTTAAGTTTTCTGCTATTTTGTGGAACATTCCAGGCAAAATCACAACCTCTCCACAGAGAACAGAAGTTTCCAAACTCTCCACTCAATACCGTGTCGCTTTAACAAGAATTTTATAAGAAAGGATCAGCCCTCAAAGTAACACCTACACCAAAGAGTTTGATGAACAGTACAGAAGGACTTCTTGATATCGAATTCCAGACCTGATTTATTAAAGTTTAAACTAAAAAATAAGGCAAAATTTGATTTGAAATTTAAACCAATTTTCAGTGAGATTTAGTTTTCTGAAATACTAAATAAGATTCTATTTCATAACATAAAACACCTTATTTTTTATATGAAAACATGACCTGATGAAAAACCTATTGTATATATATTTTTTCTTACATTTTTGTGAGTAAACTACAGCAGAAGTTTCAAATTGATTTCTCTACATTTACGATTTTTTCCTATTCACCTCCAGTGTCTCGGTTTACGTAAATGTCTCTTGTTATAAAACAGCAGAAAAGTGGGACGAGGGGCTGGAGGAGAACTGTCTTTAAAGTACAAGTGAAAGTGGGGCAGGTGGTCACCCCAGACTCCTCTGACCTGCTAGAAGAACGCGTAAAGTGCCTGATTTTACCTTCTCCTGGACCTGGGAGATAAAACTGAAGACCAGAAGAAAAGCTGAAGAATGAAAGAAAGAATCGTACCAGTTTTTAAGGACCAGAGTCGTAATCAAGGCTGCGATGACCATGATGAGAGACACAGTGATGGTGATGATCTGGTGAACCGCCAAACCTGCAGAGACATAAACAATTAGCAGTTAGCAATTAGCAATTAGCAGCAATCAAGCACAGATCAGATAAGGTTAAAGGCCCTGTACCAGATTTATGTGTCTTATTGTATAAACAGCTCTTAAGTCTGCTGTGTGACAAGCATTCTATTGTAATCAGGAAGTGTGTGTTAGCATGCTCTTTATGATTATTTTATTTTGTTTGTTTATTTCATTCATAAAGTATAAAAAGACATTAATAGTGCCCTAACATTAAACATACAAGAAACGAATGAAAAGGAGCGGAAAGAAGAGTGATCTCATGTTATCTGCCCCCTTTTCCAGACAATACATTTATTTTTATTATTATTATTATTATTATTATTATTATTATTATTATTATTATTATTATTATTATTATTTATTTATGTATTTACATTCTTTTACATATACATATGACAAAAGTGCAATCATAACAGAAATAACAACATCAAAAAACATTTGCCCAAAAAGGAGTGAAGAAAATGGATGGATGGATTCTTTTAGTTCTGCCTTTATTTATTGATTTTATTATTTTTATTCATTGATTTTATTCTTCTTCTTTTATCTATTGATTCTATTAGTTCCTTTTGTTTTGAGCGTAATTCTGTTGACTTTTTGGAGTTAAATGTTTTACACTGATCTGTGAAGCACTTTGGGAACTGTCGGTTTATAAAATGTTCTATACAAATAAAGTTGGATTGGACTGAATTTTGTTCAACAGAAACAACTGAATTGAATTTGTATTTGTATATTTGTGTTTGCTCAAATTACGAATAAATAAAAATAAAAAAAAAATAAACCCTCAGTCTTTTCAGCAGGTCTGAGACAATAAAAATTATTTTACTTTTCAATCCTGTTAAAAATGTAGTGGAGTAGAAAGTACAAATACCTGCGTTCAAATGTAGTAAAGTAAAAGTCAAAAATATCCATTTTAAAATCTGCAGGTACCTAAAATGTATACTTAAAGGTGCACTGCGTAACTTTTCTGGTGGAGGGTCCGTCACCTGCTTGTTTATATGGATATATCAATGTCCTGCTTAGAATGTTCCACAGTATGGCATTAAATAGCTCGGACTTACATGTATTACATTTTATAGTTTTACAGCTCAAACACACCTAGAAAAACCAGACATTCTGACTGTGAGCGAGGTCGCCTTTCCACAGATCTGACCTGTAATCTGGTCTGGTTTGGTCTCCATGAAGATAGAAAAGCATTTGACAGACCCTTCACCAGAAAAGTCACACAATGCACCTTTAATCACAGTATTTAATGACTTTTACTTCATTACGTTCCACCATTTCCACAGAGCCCCTGACAGTTGGAAGAGTTTTACTCACAAACATCCATGAAGCGCTCCCCACTGCTGCTTTGTTGTTCCAAATATAACCACATTGTTTTTGTGCGCTAACTCTGAATGTCCCTGGGAGTATCTGTGTGTGTTTAGTTCCAGGCCGTGGCGTTTGAGGACAGAGGAATCTCGAAATAAATCAAATCTGGGATGGTCCTGGAGCGTTCACACTCTGGGACAGACTCCAGATCTTCTCCACATCACTCTCCCTCACTCTGATACACGCCCACTTTACAACCGATCTTTACGGGAAACTCAATACACTTTCATTTGTTTTTATAGCTCTTCTTGTGATTTTAAAGGTGCGCTGTGTAACTTTTTTAGTAGATGTAGCGGGGGTCCCACGGGGTGTCGCTGCTGGGCCACAGACTAGCAGAATTTAAGGGGAAGTTGGCTGAAGATGGCCAAGAATATAGAGGGTTTGCACCACCACGTGACCCCCATAGCAACGGTAACTACGCCGCCATGACACCGGGCAGGTGATTGATTTCAGTTCAGTAGCATCAGAGAAACATGGGCAGGTTTAGTTGTGTATTTGGCTGGTCTAGTCGTTCTGAAAGGGATAAAAGATTTGTTTATTCAGTGTTCCTCTGGAAATGACTCATCAGGAGCTCAAACAAGGGAATTATTGAAAAAAAGACGTGAAGAGATTTCGAATGGTGCCATCATGACACCTGAAGTTTGCTCACGTCACTTTCACTGAGGTATTTGCTCTTCAGATTGTTTCATAGTTTATTTAATGAAAGAAGCAAACTTACTGAACTAAAATTTCATTTATTTATCCAGGAAAACCTGCACCAGTTTACGATCCAACGAACCCAGACTGGGCTCCTACGATCAATATGGGGCACGAGTCGAAGAGCCAAACTACGAAAGAATCGGCCATGAAAAGATACTCGTGAACGTTAGAAAGATCCGCTCGCAAAAAAGATTAATTCTAGAAGACATCGTTGTTGATAAGCACGATGAGTTACTGCGAGCTTTTCCTACATAAAAACATCTGCCGGTGTGTTTATGTAGGAAAAGCTCGCAGTAACGTCAGCAGTAGTTTGGCTCACAGAGTTCTTTGACTTTAAATAGTTTGTGTGGTGAATGTGAAGGCGTGAGTGCGTTTTTATTTACCTGTTGTGTGGTAGGGCAGCCACGTTGTTTTAAAAGCTGAGCTGCGCAATGGGGGAGCTGTGTGTGGGGCTCACGACGCACAGGTCGCCTACACTTTTAAACGTTTTTAAGTTTATTCAAATTTATCCAACCTGTTTAAGTGTTTTTTGTATTCTTGAATTTTTGTGTTTACAGTTACGGTCATTGTCCCTGCTGTACTTTCGTTGGTTTTGTTTCCTTTTCATTTTTGTTCATGTTTTGTTTTTGGTAACTTCCCCACCCCTAAAAACTACTGATGTCCGTTCGAGTTGAATAAATAACCTCAACTGCCTCCCTGGCTCCATATTCTCACTGGTTGCGGCTGTAACATAAACCTATGCTTGTTTCCATGGAGATGTTATTGTTTTGCCTGTAATGTTCCAAAATATAGCATTAAAGTGCATGTATGTGCAAAATGAGTCTTGTCCCAGTACAAACATGTTACATTAGGAGGCCTTGAGGTCAAAATAAGTCCGCTGTGTGCTGTGTACATCTAATCAATCAGTCAGGAAGTGTGCTCTTAGCATGCTAATTTACTTTTACTCTGGTCCCTTAAAGTTGTGAAAAGTGCTTCTAAACTCATCATGGCGAATAATTAGGACGCTCTGAATGCAGAAGGTGAGGGAGGAAGAACTTTGGACCACTGCAAACTGTTTTAAATGAACTGGTTCGGTTTTACTTATAGTTTCAGGGGTTTTTTATTGTGTTTTTTTTTTATTTAACACAATCAAATACACAGATACCAAGGCAGGGGATAACTAGTGATGTCAAAATTATACAAACAATACATACAAAATAAAAGGCGATGTACAGAAATCAATTATACAAGAGGAAAAATGCAAATATAGTTAAATAAAATAAAATAAAATGCAGGGTAAAATAATACTGTTGAGTTATAGATATTTCCTATAGATATTGTATGTTTTCATAGCTTTTTTTTATTGTCTGCGAAAAGTTTAATGTTTTTTAAGATAGTAAAAATCTCCATGGAAACAAGAAAGCGAAACCATCAAGTCAGATCTGTGGAGAGATGACCCCACTCACAGTTAGAATGGGTGTTTTACAGTTGGTTTCTTAAGCAATAAACTGCCTGTAATTGAACACAAGCAAGACTGATGTGGTAATATGTGTCGTACTGTTGTAAAATTGGAACCAGGACTCCCTTAAAAACAGGTTACGAATCTAACAGGGACTTTTCTACTAAAATGGGTCACAGTCGGCGGGTTACGAGCATTCACACAAAAAAACAGACAGAGAAACAGAATGAATTTTAGCAGAATCAGTGAGTGAAGCAATGAATGGAGTCTCTGCAAGAAGCTATAGCTAAGGAACTGGCTATGGACCTCTAAAGACCTTCTAGAAGAAATACTCAAGAAGGAATATCTCGTCTCATCACAACCAAAACAACAGAGCAGCGAGAGAGGCTTAGAAGGCTTTTCTGTTGTGTCTCCAGACTTCACCTGGTTCCCCCTGGAGGCAGCTGTGATGCTGCAGGACACAGAGGGGGGGCACTTTTGTCCTGAAGGATGTTACTCTCCTCAAACTGCCCTGACACAGATCTGCTGACCCTACCTCCTGTTGCGCTGTATAACTTGAATTTCTATGGGAATTTTTTTCTGTGGGATCTATTTATCTACCTATCTCTGTAAGAATGCATGTTTTTCAAGGTTTTTGAGCAATAAAACACCTGTAATAAATAAATATAATGCTGTGGAACGTTCTACACAAAGTAATATAATCTACCCCTGATACGAGCAGGTTGTGTACTGTCCTCCATGTTCAAATTTTAGTTATCTCATTATTGCCGTCCAGTTACTGTTATATGGGCTCTGTTCACGCTTACGACACAAAACTGGAAGACGTTTGGAAACATGCGGAGGACGACTTCTTTTGGGTTCTGTTGGAGATAGGAACTCTGACAAAATCTGGGAAAACTGAGAAAATGGCCCGGTTCTTTTCATCTAGATGTCATTGTATTCTTTCTTTTGTTTCTTTTATAAATTGCCTATTAATTTCTGTATTATAATTTGTCTAATTTAATGAAAAAAAAAAAAAGATGTCATTGTAGTGTTCCATTATGTTTGGCAGATCAACAGTTCCATCCAGCTGCCTGTAAAGTGAAATCGAAGACCCGATCAGAGTCCCGTCCTCATGTAAAGCTTCGGCAGGTTGTGAAGACGCTGCTGCTGAATCTGCGGTTTTATTGTTTTATCACATGCCCAGAGTCGGGAACTACACCGGAAGTCGTCATCCACATGTTTCTAAACGTCTTCCGGTAAGCGTGAATATTGTTCTATAAAGTGCTACCAATAAAAGATAAAAATAAAAATGCACAAACTACGTACTTAACTGTCTTAAAACGTGAAAAACAGAGCTAGTCCATTTAAAACTGTTCCAAACTTATTCCTTACATACTTTATGCATTGAGAACATCCTAATCACTCACCATGATGAGTTTATAAGAGCTTTTCACAACTGTAGGAAGCCGGAACGGAGTTTGCCGTCAAGGTAGTCCTAACAACTAGCATGCTAACACCCTCTTCCTGATTATCGGACAATAAAAAGCTTTATAATTTGATTCAGAAAGTACACACCAGACTTTAACCCCAAGGACTGCGCATACAATATATCTGAACTGGGACAAGACACATGGGCTTTTAATTACTACTACTACTACTACTACTACTACTACTACTACTACTACTACTACTACTACTACTACTACTACTACACAAATGACAAATGCAGTACCCGTGTGTAAGTGCGTTGAGGGCTGGGTCCCAGGAGGGAGCGCTGGAGCAGGATTAGACGAGTGGAGGTGACTTTGGACTATCACAATTTTCATACTTTACTTTATCGCCATAGAGACCAGCACAAAGAGATTTAGAAGAGTGTGTAAGCTCTGAGCGGAGGAGAGGAGAGAGGGATGAAGAGGAGGAAAGAGAGGGGAGCAGAGGAGAGAGGGATGAAGAGGAGGAGAGAGAGGGGAGCAGAGGAGAGAGGGAGGAATGGGAGGTGAAGACTGGAAGAGAGGATGAGAGAGCGCTGAAGACAGGGGGAAAGGAGAAGAGAGATGAAGAGAGGGGAGAGATGGAGAGGAGAGAGATGAGGAGGAGAGAGAAATGAAGACGGGGAAGACTAGAAGGAGAAAGGAGGAGATAGAGATGAAGGGGGGAGGAGAAGAGAGAGATAAAGAGAGGGGAGAGGAGAGAGGAGGAAAACAATTGCATGGGGAGAGAGAGGAGCAGAGGGGAGAGGAGAAGAGGAAGAGAAAGATGAGGAGAGGGAAAGGAGAGGGAGATGAAGAGTAGAGGAGGAGAGAGAAATGAAGACTAGAAGGAAGAGAGGGAGAGGAGAGAGATGAAGAGTAGAGGAGGAGAGAGAAATGAAGACTAGAAGGAGAGAGGAGGAGATAGAGATGAAGGGGGAGGGAGAGAGAAATAAAGAGAGGGGAGAGGAGAGAGAGGAGGAAAATGGTTGCGAGGTGAAAAAGAAGAGAGAAAGAAAGAGATTCAGAACTGTATAAGCTGCGAGCCGATCAGAAGGAGGGAGGAGAGAGAGATGAAGACTGGGGGAGAGGAGAAGGGGAAGAGAGAGATGAAGAGAGGGAGAGGAGAGAGAAATGAAGACTAGGAGAGAGGAGGAGACAGAGATAAAGGGAGGGGGAGAGGAGCGAGAGGAGAGAAATGGTTGCGAGGTGAGAGAGAAGAGAGAAAGAAAGAGATTCAGAACGGTATGAGCTGCGAGCCGATCAGAAGGAGGGAGGAGAGAGAGGAGAGGAGGAGACACAGCTGTGAAGTGAGAGATGGAGGGAGAGGAGAGAAAGACAGATGAGAGGTGGAGTGAGAGAGGAGAGGATAGAGGAAAGCTTTAGGTGAGATAAGAGAGGAGAGAGAGACGGCTGTGAAGATTGGAGGCAGGAGAGAAGAAGAGACAGAGAGGCTGAAAAAGGAGTGAGAGAGGAGGAGGAGAGACTGACTTTCACTCTTTCTCTCACACACACACACACAGATACAAGCCTTTCTGTGTCAGCTACGATTACATCATCTGTGTTCAATTTAAAGCCGCAGTACGTAACATCACATCGAGTTTTTACTGAGAACAACTTTAAGGCTGATTTATTCTTAATCACAAAATCACTGGACATGATGGACACGTCGTTTCTGTTATAATTTGGTGTTTTGGTTCAAGACGATTCTCCAGACAGAACGCAGAATGTCGTTCTTGTCTCTTGTTTAAAGCTGTGATTTTATATTTTATTACTTTTCTATTTTATTTTGACTTGTACATATACATTTATTTTTATAATTATGTCTCATTTGACACGTGTCTCTGTCTCTTTTTGCTACACCATCTATTTTTGTTACTCTCTGTTATTATTTTATATTGTGATGTTTGAGCTGCTGTGTCCAAATCATTTTCCTTGTGGATCAATAAAGTTTAGTCTACAAGTCTGTTTGATGTACTTTTGGAGTAAAAGGAGAGATTGCGAGCTCCATTAAAGCCTCAAACGTAGTGATTCTGATAGAAAATTGACCTGATTTTAAAAACAATTAAATCAGTTTCTTAATTTTTTTAATTGTTCTTCCTTCTGTAACACGTAAAACCTTTGAGGCCCATTTCTACAGTCGTAGAACACAAAACAATCTTACATTCTTTGGTGATTCTCTTAAGGTTCAGTGGTTTGAGTTTATGACCACAGACCTGCAGATATCCGTACTGCCCTTGTGTCTTTAGGCATGACACTTCTCCCAACACTATGATTGTGCACTGAGAGTATTTGTGTTTGTCAGAGCGGTTGTAGACAGAGAATCGAACCCACGCCTCCGTCAGTCTCCCACAGACGGGACAGGACCATAGAACAAGATCTCACTGAGGAAAAGTTTAGTGCAGGAAAGAGACCGTCAGTGTCGCTGCACAAAACTTGTGGATCAATAAAGTTTGTCTAAGTCTAAGAACGAGCCTCACATGACTCTCTCTCATTTGGGTTGCCAGTTCCTACGCTGAAATCCAGTTGTTTTAAACCTAAAAATGCCTCTCTCTGATCTGAACGGTCACTACCTAAACCCTGGCACCTGCACAAATCCGGCTCCATCGGCTCCAGAAAAACAAAACTGTCTAAAAAATTGTGTGTAGAATCCTTCAGTTGTCCAGGTAGAATCCACGGCAAAAGGAGAAATTCAAAAGTTTATTTGGTCGAATACGTTTCTCAGCTCGTCCAAGCTGCTTCTGCAGTTCTGGTCAGACGCTGGTGGAAAAATCAGTGAGTGCTGTGTGAAAAACCATCTGAAAAATTGAAAAACTGCTGCTGTGAGCCTCGTCATTTTGGTCTTAAAATGTTCGTAATGAAGAATATAAAGTAAGAAAACTTTTCAGATGCACGCACACGCTCATATACACACAGAAGTCATATATTTTTGATATTGTTTTAATACTTAAAGGCTGAAATTACATATTTGTTATATTGTTTAACCACTGGAGTTTTATGACCACTTTAATACTCAGGCTGGAAAAGAGCACCGCTGTGTCTGTGATTTTTTTATGACCAGGTTGACCCGGTGACCCGGCAATGGAGATATGGAGGTCTCGGAGTAACAAGGAGACATCGCTGAAAATGGCATGCGATCCTTCACGCTGCAGCGGAGCGTACGGGGGAGTGAGGAGGAGCTCGAGCAGAACCAGATCAACATGTTATTTGCATATTCATAATGTATTTTTTGGCTGGATCGAGGGTAAGGCGAGCGGTCAGTTTTCGCTCCTGGCGTAAGTCTTACTGTAAGCTGCTAGGGAGAGGCTGACCCAGAGCTCCGTATTAGACTTTCTGTTAGGGGAATTAACTTTTGGCTAAATTGAACTTTTTGAATCTTGGTCGTCTCTCGATAGAACGCGTACCCCAACTGTAATAACCCGCTCTACATGATCCTGTTTTTTTTTTTATTTCACTATTTTGTCTATTTGTTAATAAATGTAACTTGTTCTAAATTCGCCCTTTAAACTGCTAGCCTCTTTGAGCTTAATTTGACTGGAGCACAATGGTGTGTAGATCAGCAAAACAGCTTCTTGAAAAGAGAATAAAGACGACTGGAACCTGCATGAATCAGTTTAAATCCAACTCTTAGAGGGTAAATCAGAAGGAAACAAGTGTAACACGGTTTAAAGTGGATTTTACAGAATATCTGAGCTTTAAAAACAGTAGGAGCTCAGTCTGAACGCCGCACCTTTAAATCGGGCCTACAGGGAAACAACCAACTTAACCTTTATTTGCTGCTAACGAGCTAATCAACCCGCGACTCCATCCAAACGCTCCCCACAGGAAGCACCGACGCTCGCTAACAGAATCATGTCGTATTCATTAGCGCGCCGAGCTAATCACGAGCGCTGACACCCGTCACAGAGACTGTACACGCCACACCGGCCTGGAACGACGATACAGAGGAGGAGGAGAGAGGCGAGAGGAAGAGAGGAGGAAGAGAGGAGGAAGAGAGGAGCAAGAGAGGAGCAAGAGAGGAGCAAGAGAGGAGAGAGGGGGAGGTGAGGTAGAGGAGGAGGAGAGGAGGATGAGAGGATAGACGGAGGAGAGGAGCAGGAGAAGAGAGGAGGAAAGGAGGAGGAGAGGAAGAGGAGAGGAGGAGGAAGAGGAGAGGAGAGATGGAGAGGTAGAGGAGGAGGAGGAAGAGAGGATAGACAGAGGAGAGGAGGAGGGAGGAGGAAGAGAGGAGAGGGGGGGACAAATGGAGGAAAGGAGGAGGAGAGGAAGAGGAGGAGGGGAGAGGGGGAGGTGAGGTAGAGGAGGAGGAGAGGAGAAGGAGAGGGAGAACAGGAAGAGAGATGGAGAGGTAGAGAAGGAGAGGAGGAGGAGAAGTGAGGGAGAGGATGAGGAGGAGGGGGAGAGATAGAGATGGAGAGGTAGAGGAGGAGGAGAGAAGTGGAGGGGGTGGGGAGGAGGGGAAGATGAGGTGGAGAGGAGGATGAGAGGAGAAGAGGAGAGAGAGAGAGAGGGTAATTGTGACAAATGGCAGACGGGGCCCGCGGGGATGGAGCAGCAGTTTGACCGAGAACCACAGACACCAGGGTCTGGCTCAAACTCCAAAATCACCAAAGATTTGAGTCACAGAGACAGAGAGAAGAGAGGAGAGAGGGAGGAGAGGAGAGGAGAGAGGGAGGAGAGGAGAGGAGAGAGGAGAGGAGAGGAGAGGAGAGAGGAGAGGAGAGGAGAGGAGAGGAGAGGAGAGGAGAGAGGAGAGGAGAGGAGAGAGGGAGGAGAGAGGGAGGAGAGGAGAGGAGAGGAGAGGAGAGAGGAGAGGAGAGGAGAGAGGGAGGAGAGGGAGGAGAGGAGAGAGGGAGGAGAGGAGAGGAGAGGAGAGAGGGAGGAGAGGAGAGGAGAGAGGGAGGAGAGGAGAGAGGGAGGAGAGAGGGAGGAGAGGAGAGGAGAGAGGGAGGAGAGGAGAGGAGAGGAGAGAGGGAGGAGAGGAGAGGAGAGGAGAGAGGAGAGGGAGGAGAGGAGAGAGGGAGGAGAGGAGAGAGGGAGGAGAGGAGAGGAGAGGAGAGGAGAGGAGAGAGGAGAGGGAGGAGAGGAGAGAGGGAGGAGAGGAGAGGAGAGAGGGAGGAGAGGAGAGAGGGAGGAGAGGAGAGGAGAGGAGAGGAGAGAGGGAGGAGAGGAGAGGAGAGGAGAGGAGAGGAGAGAGGAGAGGGAGGAGAGGAGAGAGGGAGGAGAGGAGAGGAGAGGAGAGAGGGAGGAGAGGAGAGGAGAGAGGGAGGAGAGGAGAGAGGGAGGAGAGAGGGAGGAGAGGAGAGGAGAGAGGGAGGAGAGGAGAGGAGAGGAGAGGAGAGGAGAGGAGAGAGGGAGGAGAGGAGAGGAGAGGAGAGAGGGAGGGAGGAGAGAGGGAGGAGAGGAGAGGAGAGAGGGAGGAGAGGAGAGGAGAGGAGAGAGGGAGGAGAGGAGAGAGGGAGGAGAGGAGAGAGGGAGGAGAGAGGAGGAGAGGAGAGAGGGAGGAGAGGAGAGGAGAGAGGAGAGGAGAGGAGAGAGGGAGGAGAGGAGAGGAGAGGAGAGGAGAGAGGGAGGAGAGGAGAGGAGAGGAGAGAGGGAGGAGAGGAGAGGAGAGGAGAGAGGGAGGGAGGAGAGGAGAGAGGGAGGAGAGGAGAGGAGAGGAGAGGAGAGGAGAGAGGGAGGAGAGGAGAGGAGAGAGGGAGGAGAGAGGGAGGAGAGAGGGAGGAGAGGAGAGGAGAGGAGAGGAGAGGAGAGAGGGAGGAGAGAGGGAGGAGAGGAGAGGAGAGGAGAGGAGAGAGGGAGGAGAGGAGAGAGGGAGGAGAGAGGGAGGAGAGGAGAGGAGAGGAGAGAGGGAGGAGAGAGGGAGGAGAGGAGAGGAGAGGAGAGGAGAGAGGGAGGAGAGGAGAGAGGGAGGAGAGGAGAGGAGAGAGGGAGGAGAGAGGAGGAGAGGAGAGAGGGAGGAGAGGAGAGAGGGAGGAGAGGAGAGGAGAGGAGAGGAGAGAGGGAGGAGAGAGGGAGGAGAGGGGAGGAGAGGGGAGGAGAGAGAGAGGAGAGAGGGAGGAGAGGAGAGAGGAGAGAGGGAGGAGAGGAGAGAGGGAGGAGAGGAGAGAGGGAGGAGAGGAGAGAGGGAGGGAGGAGAGGAGAGAGAGAGGAGAGAGGGAGGAGAGGAGAGGAGAGAGGGAGGAGAGGAGAGAGGGAGACAGAGGAAGAAAAAGGATAAGGAGACAGGTCTGAGAGTGAAAGGGAGATCTGAAAAATAAGAGGGGAGCAAAGGAGAGAGGGAGAGAGAGATAAAAAGACAGGGGAGAAAAGGAGAAAGAGATGGAGACCGTGAGGAAGAAGGAGGGGTGGGTCAGTTGAGACAGAATGAGAGAAAAGCGAGAGAGAAAGAGACATGGAGAGCAGGAGGGTGAGGCGAGAGGGAAGGGGAAAGCAAACGAGAGCGAAAGATGGAAGAGAGATGGAGATGGGGGCAGTAGAAAGAGGGATGGGGTTGAGAGAGGAGGAGAGAAAAAGAGAGAGAGGAGGAGGTGTGCGCGCCCGTCTGCTCTCCACAGTCTGATGAACATGTCCAGTGCAGACAGGCAGCACACAGGATGGAGAGATGGAGAGATGGAGACGGAGAAAGCACATGAAACCTGTTTTTACACCAGCCGAGTCGCTCTCAAGTGTGAAAAAACAGAAGGAGAAACACCCACCCCGAGCTTTTTCTCTTCTCTCTGCTTCTTTTCATCATTTAAAGGGGCTGTACCTGATTTTCCTCTGTGTAATAAAATAAAATAAGTCTCACCCCAGTACGGAAATATTGTAAAAGCAGCTCTCAGGGTCAAAATGATATATGGCTAAAGAAAATACACAATATACAAAATACAATACAAAAAAAACATAATACTGAAACTAATTTATGTCTTGATAACCTTAAAGCAGAATCATCCCTAAAGAAGAAGTATTCTAAATGTACAATATGATTAAACATGAACAGCAATAAATAAATAGCAGAATAGAAACACTAAAATGATCTATAATGAGTTATAGTTATAGTACAAGTTATTTATTCAAATCTGTACAGCTTAAATCTAATTTTAGTACAAAAAAATACAAAAAAGTTCCCCAATAGTACGAAGAAAAAGTACCATGATAAATACTGGCTCCCAAACATGATAGTTCTCTATATAGTATTTACCGTGAGAGGTTTACAAACCAGGAAACTAAATCTGGTGCAGTGTTAGGATTAAAGCGGACCTATTCTGCAAAGTGAACGTTAATAGAGCTGTTATCGTTGTTTTCCCTCACCGTTTACTCACCTGAAGTTGTATTTGGAGTGATTCGTGCACGTTTGAGTCTTTAATTGCTTTTTTGCGATTTTCAAGACGCCATTTTACTGTTCAACTCCCGTTTTCAGCTCCACCGGTACACGCCTACTGTGACACGCCTACTGTGACACGCCCACTGTGACACGCCCACTGTGACACGCCCACTGTGACACACCCACTGTGACACGCCCACTGTGACATCACTTCCTTCTCCAGTTCTTCATGGCGACACTTGTAGGTTTGGGCAGCGTCGCGTCCTCATTTTGGT